>CAWUFW010014903.1:0-389141 GCA_963921515.1 Calotriton arnoldi
TTGAACATTGATTATTTACATGAATTTAAGTTCCTTGTAAAGTGGTGCAGCTCTGATTTTGTTTTTCCAAGAAATTGAATACTTAGCATTGAATGAACCAGAAAGTACAGATATTGTTAAAACAAATATGTTGGATACGTACTATCCCAAAAGAAGTCCACATCTGGAAAACATATGTCTCTATGAAGTGCTACAACATTATAGTTTTAAGAGAAATGTTACAGAAAATATAAATGAAGAAAAATTTGCAGTAATTGGATGTGATGGATGTTTGGTAAAACATGTCAAAGGAAATCTTATTAGTCACAGAAAACTCACTTGTGATACTCCAGATAAAAGGGAATTTTTCTATTTAGCACTTCTGCAACTCTTCAAGCCTTGGCATACTGAAATGGAATTACTTGGAGATTTTGACTGCTATGAAGATTCTTTTAATGCATGTAAAGATAGTATTCAATGCACAATTTTTCCAAATTATCTACAAATGTTAAATGAAGAGATTGAACAAGAAACTACTAATGCAGCTGAAATAGCTAGAGACAGTTCTCAAGATAGTCAAAGTTCTGCTCCTCTAAGTCAAAATCCATTAGGACAACCAATTCTTGAAAATGAAGCAGCAATAGCCATGAATGAAGTAGAAACGGCAATGCAACAAGCACAACAGGATATAATTGAGTTGGAAAACTTGGAAGACCAACTAAATTTTGAACAAAAAGGAATATATATGCAAGTGACACAACAGATACAGCATGGTTTACTGCATGAAAAAAAAAGAGTGCAACTGCACATCATTTAAACCTATTCAAATGTATATCAGTGGTCAAGCTGGAACAGGAAAACATTTCTTAATTAAAGTTTTGACCAGTTATCTACAGAAAACCACTGAATCACATTTATCTTGTGTTGTAACAGCTCCAACTGGGTTAGTGGCACACAATATTAAAGGGATGACATTACATCGTTTACTCATGCTACCAGTAGAACATGAAAATAAGTTGGAATATCATAAACTATCTGGAGAAGCTTGTTATGAAGTCTCAAGAGTACTAAAGAAAATAAAACTTCTAATCATTGATGAGGTGAGCATGGTCTCAAACTTAATGCTTGCCTTTGTACATTTAAGAATGCAACAGATTTTAAAAGCAGAGTATGATGTTTTGTTTGGAGGAAAACATGTAATTGTATTTGGCAATCTACTACAACTGACTCCTGTGAAAGGACAACCAGTTTTTCAAACTCTTGTCCATGAAGATACTAGGAAATCTTTGGGGAGTATTGGAAATGTAAACATTTGGTCTCATTTTAAATATAAAGAACTTATTAAGAATATGCGACAAGCAAGTGATGGACACTATGGAAATATTTTTCACGATATAACAATTGGAGTTTTGACACAACATGGTAAAGAAGTTTTACAAGGTCGGCTACTAACGAATTTGTTTCCAAATGAAAACATTGCACCTGAAATAATGTACAAAAACATTGGAGAAAAGAAGTCTATAGTTTGCCTAATGCCAACACTGCAAGAGTGTTCTACATTCAATCATGAACTTTTGAAACTGGAAAAACAACCAATAGTGAAAATGGAAACCATTGATAAAATGGAACACGAAGGAGTTACTATTCTTCTCTCAGAGAAATTACAGTCAAAATTGGATTCTTTGGAAAAGTCGGTGTCTAAGACTGCTGGTTTAGAAAAGACTTTATATGTATGTGAAAACTGTCGGGTAATTTTACGACGTAATTTGGATGTAGAAAAAGGTTTAGTAAACGGAGCAATGGGAAAAGTTGTTGATTATGTTAATTATCAGAACAGAGGTGGAATTGAATTTTTGAAGATGACATTTGATCAGATTGAAGAGGTAAAACAAATTGGACAGTGTACTGTTCATTTTTTGCTTGTAAAAGACTTGTATGTTCGCAGAAAACAGTTTCCTCTTTCGTTAGCATATGCAGTGACCATTCATAAATCTCAAGGTTTAAGTGTAGACAGTGCTTTGGTAAATATTGAAAGTACAGTGTTTAAAGAGGGCATGGCATACGTTGCATTGTCTCGAGTAAGAACATTGTCTGGTTTGTATTTGATTGATTTTGATGAGAAAAAGATTAGTGCTGATGCAAATTGTGTAAGAGAGTACAATCGCTTAAGAGGATTTTATGCTCCTAACTTAGGTGAATATCCTGTATATGAGAAATGTGTAGCGTGTCCAAAACGGAAATATGACAAACATTCTATGAGATTCAAAAAAAGAAAACAATTCAAGAGAATCATGAAGGTGCAAAGAGATGAAAATGGACACTGTTGATGATATTGTAGGATACCAGTTAGAAAATAGTTCAGGTATCAACTGCTATGCTAATGTAATTGTGAATGTTGTGTTTTATCTGGAAGATCTTCATCTTGAAATTATGGAAAATCGAGAAAAAGATTTTGTTCTTTACTACATAATGTTTTTCAAAAGTTGGTAACTGATAGAAGTAAAATCCATACTGCTTCTGGCATTCGCCATCTTTTGGATATATGTACTGGTTCTTCACAATTTACACTCAATATACAACAAGATGCACAAGAATTTCTTATGTTTATGCTTGGTGTATTGGAAGATGAAGGAATAGAAATTGAAAATTTATTTGGACTAAGTTACGCATGGGATCATAAATGTGAAGAGTGTTCATTTACTTCCACCACTGGAATAGACACTGAACGATTCATATACTTGACGATACCAGATTGCAAATCAGTATCTTTTAACAAATTAGTAAAAACAGCTATCAAGATATGAAATGCTCTCATTGTAAATCAGAAATGTTGTCAACGTTACATATAGAAAGATTTGGAAAATATGTCATTTTAATGCTACAACGTTGTAGAGCAAATGGAAGAAAATTGGAAACAAAAATGAAAAAATGTTGTGGCAAGTCAACTATCAATTTCAGGAAGAACTTTTAAGGCTGTGGCTATTATTTTCCATGATGGACCTACTACAACATCTGGACACTATACTGTGTATTTAAAGTGCAATAAAGTAGGGGTGGGCGGAATTTGCGTAGTCGCACTACGCAAAGCTCCGCGAAACGGTAAAAAATCTCTGCGAGCACGCAAAAGTTCTGCGACCACGCGGAATTGCTTGTTCCGCCCGTTCGCGATGCTTTTTTCCTGTTCGAGAACGCTATTTGCGTGCTCGGGGAGAAATATCTTGCGAACACGCATTTTGAAAGCGCGAACAAGCAAAAAATTCCGCGAAGCCGCGGATCGCAGAATTTTTGGCAATTTCACGTTCTCTGCGGAACGCGAAATTACCCAAATTCCGCGAGCGGAATGGAATTTACCGCCCAGGCCTACAATAAAGGATAGACACATTGCAATGATGCCCATTTGCAATTCAAATGTAGGTTGCCTTTCGAATTGCCAGATTCATATCTGATATTTTTGATGTCAAAGTTTTGAAAACATCATTCGGCCTATTGGGAAGATGTAAACACAAATAAATTAGTTTATTTTGGATATTTTCAATGGAAATTGATTTGGAAACATTATTCGGCCTATTGGGAAGATGTGAAGAATTACTGTTTGGATTATTGTTTGAGGTAATTGTTATTGCATTTGCAAAATTGTGTTTGAAAGAAATAGTTTATATATTTGATCTTTATATTATATGCCATGTAAATGAGAATGTATATTTCAGAAATGTACTTCAGAGAAATAAATGATTTATTGTAGATAGGTAAACAGATAGTTGAACTTGTTGTAAATATTTTCAACGCAGATTTGTTTTTTACAATCTCATTGATTGTATTTTTTTCCCCACTGTTATATGATGATCTACATTGAAATCACTGTGAATGGTGAAATTCAGTAGAATCTGAGAACAGCAAAAAAGGGAAACTGAATATGTTATGTAATTCGAAAATTATGTTGTGTTCTAAAAACTATAATATTATAAGAAATAACAGTTTTTCTTCTTCTTTCTTACAGAAAGTAATACTAAAGCTTGAAAAGATTTTAAATTCAGTTTACAATAAAACTACTGTAAAATAGTTTCACTGAGTTTGGTATCTACTTCAATAAAGAAGGTAATATGAAATCAACCAGGCATTACCCATGCTCTTAAAAAATCACCCAGGCATTACCAATGCACACCTTTAATAACTCAGGCAGTACCCATGCACTCCTGCAAACACCCAGACATTACTCCTACACTCTTGCAATCACCCAGGTATTACCCATGCACTCCTTCAATCATCCAGACATTACTCCTACACTTATGGGATCACCCAGGCATTAGCAATGCACGTCTCAAATCACCCAGGCACTACCCATGCACTCATGCAATCACTCAAACATTACCCATGCGTTTCTTCAATCACATGGGCAGTACTCATACGCTCCTCCAATCACCCAGGCACTACCCATGCACTCATGCAATAACCCAAGCACTACCCATGCAGTCCTTCAATCATCCAGATATTACTCCTACACTAATGGAATCACCCAGGCATTAGCCATGCACTACTTCAATCACTCAGGCAGTACCCATGCACTCCTCCAATCATCCAGGCACTACCCATGCACTCCTCCAATCATCCAGGCACTACCCATGCACTGCTCCAATCACCCAGGCATTACCCATGCAGTCCTTCAATCACTCAAGCATTACCCATGCATTTACAAAATCCCCCAGGCATTACCAATCCACACCTTTAATCACTCAGGCAGTACCCATGCACTCCTGCAATCACCCAGACATTACTCCTACACTCTTGCAATCACCCAAGTATTACCCATGCACTCCTTCAATCATCCAGACATTACTCCTACACTTATGGAATTACCCAAGTATTACCCATGCACTCCTTCAATCATCCAGACATTACTCCTACACTTATGGAATCACCCAGGCATTAGCCATGCACTTCTCCAATCACCCAGGCACTACCCATGCACTCATGCAATCACTCAGGCATTACCCATGCATTTCTTCAATCACTCAGGCATTACCCATGCACTCCTCCAATCACCCAGGCATTACCCATGCACTTACAAAATCACCCAGGCATTACCCATGCTCTTACAAAATCACCCAGGCATTACCAATGCACAAGTTTAATCACTCAGGCAGTACCCATGCACTCCTGCAAACACCCAGACATTACTCCTACACTCTTGCAATCACCCAGGTATTACCTATGCACTCCTTCAATCATCCAGACATTACTCCTACATTTATGGGGTCACCCAGGCATGAGCAATGCACTTCTCCAATCACCCAGGCACTACCCATGCACTCATGCAATCACTCAAGCATTACCCATGCGTTTCTTCAATCACTCAGGCAGTACCCATATACTCCTCCAATCACCCAGGCACTACGCATACACTCATGCAATAACCCAGGCACTACCCATGCAGTCCTTCAATCATCCAGATATTACTCCTACACTTATGGAATCACCCAGGTATTACCCATACATTTCTCCAATCACCCAGGCACTACTCATGCAATCACCCAGACATTACTTATGCACTCCTTCAATCACTTGGGCAGTACCCATGCACTCCTCCAGTCACCCAGACATTACCCTTGCCCTCATGCAATCACCCAGGCATTACCCATACACTCATGCAATCACTCATGCATTACCCATACACTCCTCCAATAACCCACACATTACCTCTGCACTCATACAGTCACCCAGACGTTACCCATGCACTTACAAAATCACCACGCACTACCCTTGCACTACTCCAATCACCCAGACATTACCTCTGCACTCATACAATCACCCAGGCATTACCAATGCACTCCTCCAATCACCCAGGCACTACTCATGCACTCATGCAATAACCCAGGCACTACCCATGCACTCATGAAATAACCCAGCTACTACCCATGCACTCCTCCAATCACTTAGGCAGTACCCATGAACTCCTCCAATCACCCAGACATTACTTCTGCACTCATGCAATCACCCAGGCATTACCCATGCACATACAAAATCACCCAGGCATTACCAATGCACACCTTTAATAACTCAGGCAGTACCCGTGCACTCCTGCAAACACCCAGACATTACTCCTACACTCTTGCAATCACCCAGGTATTACCCATGCACTCCTTCAATCATCCAGACATTACTCCTACACTTATGGGATCACCCAGGCATTAGCAATGCACTTCTCAAATCACCCAGGCACTACCCATGCACTCATGCAATCACTCAAACATTACCCATGCGTTTCTTCAATCACATGGGCAGTACTCATACACTCCTCCAAACACCTAGGCACTACCCATGCACTCATGCAATAACCCAAGCACTACCCATGCAGTCCTTCAATCATCCAGATATTACTCCTACACTAATGGAATCACCCAGGCATTAGTCATGCACTACTTCAATCACTCAGGCAGTACCCATGCACTCCTCCAATCATCCAGGCACTACCCATGCACTCCTCCAATCATCCAGGCACTACCCATGCACTGCTCCAATCACCCAGGCATTATCCATGCAGTCCTTCAATCACTCAAGCATTACCCATGCATTTACAAAATCCCCCAGGCATTACCAATCCACACCTTTAAATCACCCAGGCATTACCCATGCACTCCTTCAATCACTCAAGCAATACCCATGCACTTACAAAATCACCCAGGCATTACCAATCCATACCTTTAATCACTCAGGCAGTACCCATGCACTCCTGCAATCACCGAGACATTACTCCTACACTCTTGCAATCACCCAAGTATTACCCATGCACTCCTTCAATCATCCAGACATTACTCCTACACTTATGGAATCACCCAGGCATTAGCCATGCACTTCTACAATCACCCAGGCACTACCCATACACTCCTCCAATCACCCACACATTACTTCTGCACTCATGCAATCACCCAGACTTTACTCCTGTACTCTTGCAATCACCCAGGCACTACCCTTGCACTCATGCAATCACTCAGGCATTACCCATGCACTCCTCCAATCACCCACACATTACCTCTGCACTCATGCAATCACCCAGGCGTAACCCATGCACTTACAAAATCACCACGCACTACCCTTGCACTACTCCAATCACCCAAGCATTACCGTTGCACTCATGTAATCACTCAGGCATTACCCATGCACTCCTCCAATCACCCACATATTACCTCTGCGGTCATGCAATCACCCAGGCATAACCCATGCACTTACAAAATCACCACACACTACCCTTGCACTCCTCCAATCACCCAGGCACTACCCTTGCACTCATTGAATCACTGAGACATTACCCATGCACTCCTCCAATCACGCATACATTACCTCTGCACTCATGCAATCACCCAGGCATAACCCATGCACTTACAAAATCATCCAGGCACTAGCCTTGCACTCCTCAAATCACCCAGGCATTACCCTTGCACTCATTCAATCACTCAGACATTACCCATGCACTCCTCCAATCACCCACACATTACCTCTCCACTCAAACAATCACTCAGGCACTAGCCATGCACTCCTGCAATCACCCAGACATTAGTCCTGCACTCTTGCAATCACCCAGGCATTACACATGCACTCCTTCAACCATATATACACTACCTGTACACTTCTCCATATATTCCACTTACCACAATTCTTACAACAAATTTTTCTTTTTTTAAACCAAATAGGCGGTTCTGAAAAGAACCATTTTTTTTCTTCTTTTTTTGTTTTATATTTTTTTGTATTTTTTTAACTCTTTTTACATTTTTTGGGTGTTTTAAAAAAAAAAATGAAAAGCTAAACAGAACCAACAGCGAAAATGATCAAAAAGTATGCAATTAGGAACTCATTGAAAAAAAAAAGAAATATTTGCAATAGTGGTTCCTAATAGCATCCAGGATGGCATCCAGTGATTGCTCACCAAAACATAGAATTTTGTGACATTTCACACAAGGCTGCTCCACTCTAGCAAACTCAGGGATGTTGTTTGGAGTGCTAGTTGTGGTAGAACCAGATGATGTGCTTGGTCCAGCAGTGTTGTCCTCGGTTCTCCGCTTTTCTTCTTCCCGTCGATGCTGTTCTCTTGCGAGATGCCGAGGATGGATAATCTGCAAATGTTTCAACATCGACAATGTCCCGCAGGAATATTTTTTATCTGAACCTCGTGAGAGAACATTCCCACAAATGGTGCAGGTTACTTTTCGGGCATTGACATTCTTTTCCCCTGGTGGTATCGAGTAAAATGCCCACACAATACTTTCAAATCTTTTCTTCACAGGTTCCTCCAGGTCTTCTTCCTTTTCAGGTGGAATCTGCTGAGGATCATTTCCAGCAGACATTTTTAAATCAGTGAAACAAAACACCAAAAAAAGGCAAAGAAGAGGATCAAAAAAATGGGTTGGGTCCTTCAAGTTCTAGAATCAAAAGGTTCTTAACCAATGAAATTGTTTCTTTTGAAGTCACATGGGATTCGCGTACCCGGCGCGCAAACAGCGCACACCCGACGCGATTCCTGAAAAAAATATTTAACAATGATATAGCTTTATTACAATTACAAATATATGATATTTATATTTACATTAAATAATCTCTTGCATAATAAAGATATATACATATAATTTTAAAACAAATAATTTACGGTGGATTCGCGCACCTGGCGCTACCGCTGAAAATACGTACGTGATGTTACGCGGGGCTGAGATTAGCGTACCCGTCGCTTATCAAACGTACATCGTACATGACTTAACCAATATGGCGGCAACATTTTGGGATTAGCGCAACCACCGTGCTTGGTACACGATGGGTACGCAAATCCACTTTAAAAAAATATATATATATTATTTTAGAAAAGAGAAAACATCACATTATTTTTACAAAATATTAAAAAATAAGAAAAAGTATTTTTGGGACATTATATTTAGATATTAGCTTTTAAAAAACCTTTCAAATTCACTGAAAAAACCACAGGTTTTAGGGACGTTATAGTTAAAAATTAGCATTTATAAAACCTTAGAAATTCACTAAAAAAACCATAGGTTTCAGGGACGTTATAGTTAGAGATTTGCATTTAAAAAATCTTTGAAATTCTCTGAAAAAACCATAGGTTTCAGGGACGTTATAGTTAGAAATTAGCATTTAAAAAACCTTAGAAATTCACGGACAAAAACCACAGGTTTCAGGGACGTTATAGTTAGTTGGACATTTCACTCATACAAAATCAGAGAAATTCGGCCGTTATAGTTAGTTGAGCTAACTATAACTCATGCCCCGCAATGCACTGCTGATGACGTCAGATATTACATCATTCATGACATGGTCAGTGACATCACTGATGACATCACTGATGACATCTCAAATGACATCACTGATGACATCAATCATGACATCATCCACGTGATAATCTGATGCACCTCCTCATACCCTAATATAACCTTTGATACACCCACTCTAAAATACAGACTACCATTTACGAAAGCATAGACACACCAATACCAGTTACTACATACCCACTCACTGATTCCACTGAAAACCAGAGAAATTCGGTCGTTATAGTTAGTTAAGCTAACTATAACTATAACTTGTGCCCCCGCAATGCACTGCTGATGACGTCAGATATTACATCATTCATGACATGGTCAGTGACATCACTGATGACATCACTGATGACATCTCAAATGACATCACTGATAACATCATCCACGTGATAATCTGATGCACCTCCTCATACCCTACTATAACCTTTGATACCTCCACACACCAATACCAGTTACTACATACCCACTCACTGATTCCTAGTTCTACACACATATCCACTCATTCACCCATACAGTCACTCATACATGCAGTCACTCATCAATACAGCACTATCATATGCACTCATATACCTATACAGACACTCACAAACCACCACTCATCCATAGAGTTACTCACACACCTAGTCAGTCATGCAAAGAATCAATCACACTCCCATTTACTCACCTATACAGTTATACACACACCACCTCACTTATTCATACAGATACTAACACATACTTACTCTCTTATACAATCACTGATACAAGCACACACTCATCCATACAGCCACTCTCACAATCACTCACTCTCACATATAGTCATTTATATACTCCAACACTCACATATACTGCCTTTTACATATGTAGTTACTCACACATGTACCACTGAGACATCCATTCACTAACCAACATACCCATACACACACTCACCCACTCATACAGCCTTTCACAGATGCACTCTTGAACCCATACACCCAGTGAATCACCCACTCGCACATCTATGCACAGAGTCACACACCCCCCACCCACCCACACAGACACTCAGGCACTCATACAGATACTCAGACAACCAATCAATAACCCATATAGACACTCATGTAGCTACTCACCAAACCAGGCAGCCGCTTACACACCAACTGACAGACTGATACAGACATTCACACAGATTAGTGACTAACGCATGCATTCAGTAAGACATGTTTAATCACTCACTTATACAGTCAGTCACGCACCTACTAAATGATCCATTCAGACACTTATACACCTACTCATTCTTCAATACACTTTGGCATATATATATATATATATAAAACATATTTAAACTTTACAGAAACGCACAGTCACTGGATGATGTCATCAGTGATGTAATTTGAGATGTCATCAGTGATGTCACTAACCATGTCATGAATGATGTAATATCTGACATCATCAACAGTGCATTGCGGGGGCGTGAGTTATAGTTAGCTCAACTAACTATAACGGCTGAGTTTCTCTGGTTTTGTATGAGTGAAATGTCCAACTAACTATAACGTCCCTAAAACCTGTGGTTTTTTCAGTGAATTTCTAAGGTTTTTTAAATGCTAATTTCTAACTATAACGTCCCTGAAACCTATGGTTTTTTCAGTGAATATATATATGTATATATAGATATATATATATAAATTACCTACTGGCGGTCGCCAGTAGGTAGGTATAGTTAGGACCTAGTTTCCATTGGAAAAGCGTTTTTTGAATTGCCAATATCTTTGGCGCCGTTTGACGAATCTTCACGAAATTGTCAAAACAAATGGTTCACTCAGGTCAGCTCCTGTCTTGAAAGTTTCGGGGTGATTCGTCAAGCGGGGCCCGAGAAAAAAAGGGGTCCCAAAACACGTTTTCCCCATGTTAATTTCCATAGGAACTTTTGTTGCAGCTACACCCCGAACTACTGAACGGAATTACACCAAATTTGGCAGACAGGTAGCTGTTGTTCCAGAGTGCACTCTTTGCTTTAAATGGTGTAAATCCGTTCAGTAGTTACTGAGAAATTTAAAAATAAAAAATATCGATCTCTGAGCACTGAGGAGGATTCGCGAACCCTCCCGAGCACGAGCTTCATTCTGATTGGCTGCCAACACTCCAAACCAGGAAGTGTTGGCAGCCATCAACCGAGTTACAAGACAGTGGAAAAATAAGTTACAAATGAAGAAAAGGGGGCAGGGTAGAAACAACCTGACCCCTAGGCCTGCTCAGGGGGTCCCACAAGAACCCCCAGGGCCCAAAAAAGCATTTTTTTTAAAACAAAATCGGCCGAATTCGCGCTGGGTGCGCGAATCCAGCCGAGGAAATTTTAAAAAAGCAATGCACGGGCTCCCGCGCTTTGTTTTCTATAAGCCCCCGGGTGGGCCATGTCCCGGGGGCAATGTGCAATAAATTAGCGGGGGCCCACGGGGGCCCCCACAGCCCCGGGGACTGCCACCTCCCCGGGGCTTTCGTTTAATAGGGATGGGGGCCTCGCGGAGCCCCCCAAGCCCCGGGGACCGCCACCTCCCCGGGGCTCCAATAATATTAAAGAAGTGTGGGAGGGGATCCTGCCCCTCCCCACACTGCCCCGGGGACCCCCACCGTCCCGGGGCATAATTATTTAGCGCAGATTAGATTATCACACCATTATGCGAAGCGCTACCATAAGTAAACACAATAAAGCAATTCGTTCCTGTTAAATAATGTCCTGCAGGCTGGGTTCCCTATTAGAGTACTGTACAAAAAAAACACATGCCGAACAGATAGCACGGTTGGTTGGGCACTTGCTGCACGGATCTACTGATTGCCCCCCATGGCACCGACTGAGCTGGCCACCCTTCTAGTGCTTGATAGAACTAACAACATTCAGTTGTGTATTAACAACACGCACTAGTGAAGCACACACAGGCAATTGTGCATGTGGTGCCACTACATAAAATACCCAATCGGACTTGAGTTATTTTAGGGGTTCATTTTTATGCAAAGTAAAAATAGCTCTACGGTATGGTGTCTGCGGTGGGGTGGGCTTGCAGTTAAAACCAGATTACAGCGAACATGTACTAGGCACAGTTCTCCTCATGGGGGCGCGCCCATTTAATTTACATATATTTAGAATCGCAGACATATTACTTCGGACAGTGCACGATCCTTTGGGACACCAGTGTGCAATAGAGAGAATGATGCCTGTTTTTTTAAATCCGTTCAAGGGTTTGTGGGAATGGTGGGGGGGTCCCAATTGCCACCTGATTCCCCAGTTTCCTCTCCGGTGCCCTGGTAAACGACCCGAACATAAAGATCCTCCCGCACGGTGGGGGGGCAATCGGGGGCAGTAAGTTGAAGTATAAAGGGGGCGAGACATCTAGATACATATTAATGCATGTGGAAGCTTGTGGAAGGGGGGAAGGGGTCGGTCCAATGGAAGGTCAGTATCTCTGATCAACATCCAAAGTGGATCGATTGCCTCTTGAGTGCAAGGAGCGACGGAGGAAAATGGCGCATGCCCCCAGGGGCCCTTGTATTTTTTGCAACATCGGGGGTGTTTCTGCATTTTATGTTACCAGGCACACCTCTGCAGTCTGTAACCAGCGCGTTTGGAAGCAGCGACCGCGTGTCTGACCTGACCGGCATCTGGAACTCAGGGGTTTAAACCCAGATTGATATGTTTCTTTAATGCCCCACCTCGCGTTGCGTCACTGTCAATCTATAAATGACACACCACAAATAGACATATATATTTTAAGCGCAAGGTGCTAGGATCGCCTAGTACAATGGTACTCCTTTTATCAACATCCGCAAAGGATATGCTGAGCCAGCGTTGAAAGAACACACACTACTCTGCGGAGGTTGCGCGCCAATCTCTGCAGCATTTGCCCAACCTGCAGAGATATCTTACAAATCAACCACGCATGGGAAGAATGCCTCAAATTTTATAATAAAACGGCTCCTGGTAGAATAGGATACCCTGCACTCAGTGACCGAAAGGAAATATTATTTATATCCCGCAGACAATATAGTACATTTTAGAGCATTGTATAGAGTGCAAAATACGTACACTGTATCACAAACGTCCATTTTATGGTTAAATGACTCTTTCAATGTTCTGGCATCTCTTGCCCCGATTATATTGGGGAAAACACTTTACTGTCACTCGTGAAATCCATGTAAGCCGTCACCAAGGTCCACAAAGACACAAAGAAAATCTGACAGAGTCTACGAAGAGACACTAAAGCCATAGCGCCCAGAGGCATTTAAGCCAACAATAGACATTGTGGGGCAGAAGAGTGTCTTGTTGTAGTTGTACCTTCTTTTGCCTGCGGGGGGCAGTGGGGGGAGATGGAGGATGGAAGGACTGATTATTCTGGGAGAACACCCTTTCTATGTACATAACTGCTTTAAAAAAAATAAGGCATAAATAACAGAAATGTTTTTATCCAGAACAAACATTTGAAAATATGGCCCTGTACTTATTTATGGTATTCACACACAAACTAACCAAGATAAGTAACCCCCACCCGTCACCTCTTCGACCAACCTAGTCCACAAATGCTGCATGCATGCTATGCGGGGCTTATGTATATAGCGCATACTCTCCTCGACAAGGCACCGAAGCGCTTTGTGGATGGTTGCTTGCACTGTTATCTGAGGAAGGGCTTCTCGTACATGAGGGAGCCCAGGTGCACTTTTTACACCTGTGAATTGTTTGCTTTGGTAGAGCGACAAGCGGCCTCAACTGCACAGGATCCGTGCATTCTCTGCACCAGCCGCCTCTGGGATATTCAACTACTAAATAAATTCGGAGAGCAAGAGATAAAACTAAAAACCGCTCTAACGACGGGGGCGGGGCTTCCAACCCAACGTGTCTATCCCTAAACACTTCCACACCAGTCAATCCTGAAGGTGTTTTTTTCTTCCTTTATTTTTTTGTGCCCCGATGTGATTGGTTATTTTATTTCCTCTTCATTTTGGAAAACGTTTTCACACAATAGCAAATATAGGGAAAAAATAGGCAGGGGTGTGGGAGGGAGCCAGCCACCCCCAGATCTGTGGGCTGCCCTGGCAGAGCACCCCAATGCCCATTGGGCTCCTCTCATGGGTGGCTGTGCTCGTGTTCAGGCGGAGGTACCCCATAGGAGCTGCACTGAGTGCAGTTCAGGTGTGACCAGAGCAGGCAGACATCCCAGCTCCAGGATACCCCCTCCAGGGCCAGGGACTGAGGGCAGGAAGTGGGTTAGTAGTTGGGGGGCTCAGCGGGAAATCTGTCTGCAGCCCGGGTTGGGAGGGCGGCGAGTGTTGCTGCATTGCCCAATAACATTCGTACTCTTCGTTGTGAAACAGCTCACAACAGTTTCTGGTTACGGCGCAGACAGACACGCACTGGTGGGGCTCGGGAGGGGCAGCAGGGCCCTCTTTCTGCCCCCGGTCCTAGGGTCTTCATGTTCTGCTGTTCGGCGTGGGTGCCATTATAATGCTATACCTTCCAGGACGTTTTACACAAATATATACGGACCTCAAACCATACTGCACCCCACGCCGAGTGCGATGTGGCATTTATCAGCAGCGATGTCCAGGAGTGACTGAGAAAGATAAGCCTTGAAGGTGTCCCCCACACACACACTTTCTTAACAATGGAAAGAAACAGCAAGGACCACTGTGTACATCTGCATAGAAGATATGTGACACAGCACCTTCTTGTGCATTTATTAAAAAACAAACATTGAGCCAAAACCAGTCTGCAGCTGAAATCTAACCTCTGCGCTGCAATGATAAATGTGTGAATGCATTTATTAGCACTATTTCATCTAAATAACGTGTTATTGGACCACATTTATTTTTGCTCTCAGCTTGTGCGTGTATATATATCCGTTTGTGGTGAGGATTCCCAGGTGGTTGACGGAGTTGTTGTGGATATATATATATGTATATATACTGCAAAGGTCAGTTTACAGTTTATTACCACAAGGGATCAAACTTTATAAGAATGAAACAGAAAACAGCATTTACTGCCTCACGGGTGGCAGGTTACAATTACTTTACACATGTAAACAATCCTCCTAACAAGCGAGGCCTCTTTAATGCGATTGCATCTCACTAGACATATGTAACCCTCTTCATCCTGCTTTTAGTTAAATACTTTCTTTTTTTAAAACAAGCATACAAACATAAAATCCACTTAAACAAGCCATATATGCATTGTAATAGAAAACTGTACACATATATAAAGAATATATATATAATTTCTCATTTATTCTTTTACACTCTTTTGATGAATGTACACATGTATTAATAGATTTGTAGTTAATTATCTAGAATCAGTGTGGTAAAAGTGTGTATGGAATTATGTGTGCATATCTATATATGTGTATGTATGTATATATATATATATATGTATATATATATTCACTGAAAAAACCATAGGTTTTAGGGACAGTTATAGTTACTTGGACATTGCACTCGTACAAAACCCGTGAAATTCCCCGTTATAGTTAGTTCAGCTAACTATAACTCGCGCCCCGCAATGCACTGCTGATGACGTCACATATTACATCACTCATGACATGGTCAGTGACATCACTGATGACATCACTGATGACATCTCAAATGACATCACTGATGACATCATCCAGTGACTGTGTGTTTCTGTAAAGTTTAAATATTTTTAAAATATATAGGAAAAGACGTATTGAAGAATGAGTGGGTGTCTAAGTGTATGTATGGATGATTTAGTAGGTGCGTGACTGACTCTATAAGTGAGTGATTTAACGTATCTTACTGAATGCATGGGTTAGTGACTAAACTGGGTGTATGTCTGTATCCGTCTGTCTGTTGCTGTGTAAGTGGCTGCATGTGTTTGTGAATAGCTAAATGATTTTCTATATGAGTTATTGAATGCTTGTCTGAGTATCTGTATGGGTGCCTGAGTGTTTGTGTGGGAGGGGTGTGTGCAACTCTGTGCATAGATGTGTGAGTGGGTGATTCACTGGGTGGATGGTTTCAAGAGTGCATCTGTGATAGACTGTATGGGTGGGTAAGTGTGTGTAAGAGTGTGTTAGTGAGTGAATGTATGTCCCAGTGGTACATGTGTGAGTAACTACATATGTGAAAGGCAGTATATATGTGTGTTGGAGTATATAAATAGCTATAAGCAAGAGTGAGTGATTGTGATAGTGGCTGTATGGATGAGTGTGTGCTTGTATCAGTGATTGTATAAGAGCGTAACAATGTGCTACTATTTGTATGAGTAAGTGAGCTGGTGTGTGTATAACTGTATAGGTGAGTAAATGGCAGTGTGTTTAATTATTTGCATGACTGACTAGGTGTGTAGTATCTCTATGGATGAGTGGCGTTGTTTGAGTGTCTATATAGGAGTAAGAGTGCATATGATAGTCCTGTACTGAGTGACCGTAAGTATGAGTGACTGTACGGGTGAGTGAGTGGATGTGTGTGTGTAGACCTAAGAATCAGTGAGTGGGTATGTAGTTATTGGTGTTGGAGTGTCTATGGTTTTGCGAATGGCAGTCTGTAATTTAGAGTGGGTGTATCAAAGATTATATTAGGGTGTGAGGAGGTGCATCAGATTATCACGTGGATGATGTCATCAGTGATGTCATTTGAGATGTCATCAGTGATGTCATCAGTGATGTCACTGACCATGTCATGAGTGATGTAATATGTGACGTCATCAGCAGTGCATTGCGGGGCGCGAGTTATAGTTAGCTGAACTAACTATAACGGGGGAATTTCACGGGTTTTGTACGAGTGCAATGTCCAAGTAACTATAACTGTCCCTAAAACCTATGGTTTTTTCAGTGAATTTCAAAGGTTTTTTAAATGCTAATTTGTAACTATAACGTGTCTGAAACCTATGGTTTTTTCAGTGAATTTCAAAGGTTTTTAAATGCTAATTTGTAACTATAACGTGTCTGAAACCTATGGTTTTTTCAGTGAATTTCAAAGGTTTTTTAAATGCTAATTTCTAACTATAACGTGCCTGAAACCTACGGTTTTTTCAGTGAATTTCAAAGGTTTTGTAAATGACAATTTTTAAATGTATTAATTGTTATATTAATTTTTTTCATACTGATTTACTACATTTTTAGAAACAATTTTTTTTTACATATTTTATTTGTCAAATTACATTGTAATTACATTATACATTACATTACAAAAAATACTTTCTCAGAATGAATTACTTTAGTTTAAATACTTTGCAGATAGGCAATAGACTTTTAAGTACAGTAGTTACAGTTGTTGCAATGGCCAACACATTTTCAAACACAATGCAACATTCAGCTCAATGTGAATTTCTAGTTAAATGCAATTAGTTACTTTATGGATTACTTTTGTAACCACAGGACTGGATCCTAGATTCAGTCCTGGTACATCTCCTGTAAACAGTTGAGTAAAAGCATTTTGGTTACAGTCGTGATTTTTAAGGAATATTATTGTATTTTAAAAGTTGACACTTTGAAACTTTTTCTCATAGAATCACCAATGTTATCCTATGGAAGGAAATTCACTTAGGTAAAAACTGTTATCGTTACTTTTTCTTACTCAGTGTTGGATCCTGGATCCAGCACTGGTGCATCTCCTGTAAACAGTTGAAAGAATGCGTTTAAGTCATACAGGCGATTTTTAAGGAATATTTGTAGTTTGTGAAAATCAACACTTTGAAACTTTTTTGCTGAAAACCAGTCAATGTTAGCCTATGAAGGAAATTCAAGTTACCGGTAAGTACGGTTAAAATTACTTTTGAGGATCAGTACTGGGCTGAAACATGCAGCACTGAGGTCTCTCCTGATAACAGGTGAGTAAATCGGAATTCGTATTTCGGCTGATTTTAGAGGAATATTTTAAAGTTCCAAAACTCCACACTTAGAAGAATTTCCAAGTGAAACCAGTCAATGTTAGCCTATGGAAGGAAATTCAAGTTACTGGTAAGTACGGTTAAAATTACTTTTCAGGACCAGTACTGGGCTGAAAGATGCAGCACTGAGGTCTCTCCTGATAACAGGTGAGTAAATCAGAATTCGGATTTCGGCTGATTTTAGAGGAATATTTGTATGTTTCAAAAATCAACACTTAGAAGAATTTCCAAGTGAAACCAGTCAATGTTAGCCTATGAAGGAAATTCAAGTTACCGGTAAGTACGGTTAAAATTACTTTTCAGGATCAGTACTGGGCTGAAAGATGCAACACTGAGGTCTCTCCTGATAACAGGTGAGTAAATCGGAATTCGTATTTCGGCTGATTTTAGAGGAATATTTTAAAGTTCCAAAACTCCACACTTAGAAGAATTTCCAAGTGAAACCAGTCAATGTTAGCCTATGAAGGAAATTCAAGTTACCGGTAAGTACGGTTAAAATTACTTTTCAGGACCAGTACTGGGCTGAAAGATGCAGCACTGAGGTCTCTCCTGATAACAGGTGAGTAAATCAGAATTCGGATTTCGGCTGATTTTAGAGGAATATTTGTATGTTTCAAAAATCAACACTTAGAAGAATTTCCAAGTGAAACCAGTCAATGTTAGCCTATGAAGGAAATTCAAGTTACCGGTAAGTACGGTTAAAATTACTTTTCAGGATCAGTACTGGGCTGAAAGATGCAGCACTGAGGTCTCTCCTGATAACAGGTGAGTAAATCGGAATTCGTATTTCGGCTGATTTTAGAGGAATATTTTAAAGTTCCAAAACTCCACACTTAGAAGAATTTCCAAGTGAAACCAGTCAATGTTAGCCTATGAAGGAAATTCAAGTTACCGGTAAGTACGGTTAAAATTACTTTTCAGGATCAGTACTGGGCTGAAAGATGCAGCACTGAGGTCTCTCCTGATAACAGGTGAGTAAATCGGAATTCGTATTTCGGCTGATTTTAGAGGAATATTTTAAAGTTCCAAAACTCCACACTTAGAAGAATTTCCAAGTGAAACCAGTCAATGTTAGCCTATGAAGGAAATTCAAGTTACCGGTAAGTACGGTTAAAATTACTTTTCAGGACCAGTACTGGGCTGAAAGATGCAGCACTGAGGTCTCTCCTGATAACAGGTGAGTAAATCAGAATTCGGATTTCGGCTGATTTTAGAGGAATATTTGCACAATGGTGAAGGGAGGGGGCGGGGCCTGAGGTGACATCTTTGCAAACGCGCCCCGTGGCGCGTTTTAAGTTGGGGGATTAAGTTCCCTTGAATCCTGAGGGTCCCTAGGGGCCAACTAGACCACCAGGAACCTCCAATATGCGCCAGGGGGCTGCGTTGCAGAGACGTGTAGAGAGGCCACACCCCTTTTTACACCTCTCTGCAACGCAGCTCTGTGGCGCTTTCTGGATGTACCTGTTGGGCTAGTTGGCCCCCAGGGACCCTCAGGATTGAAGGGATTTAATTCCCCATCTTAAAACGCGCCACGGGGCCTGTTTGCACACATGTCACCTCAAGCCCCGCCCCTCCCTTCACCACTGTGGAAACACGCCCGTGGCGCGTTTTAAGTTGGGGGATTAAGTCCCCTTGAATCCTGAGGGTCCCCGGAGTCCAACTAGCCCACCATATACCTCCAAAAGCGCCATAGAGCTGCGTTGCAGAGAGGTGTAAAAAGGGGCGTGGCCTCTGTACACCTCTCTGCAAGGCAGCTCCCTGGCGCATACTGGAGGTTCCTGGTGGGCTAGTTGGCCCCCAGGGACCCCCAGTATTCAAGGGGAATCGTTCCCCTCTGCAAACGCGCCAGGGGCGCGTTTGCAGAGTGGTGAAGGAAGGGGCGGGGCCTGCGGGCCCGATCGTTTTTTTTTTGTTTTTTTTAAAAAAAAAAAAAATTTGGGGGGAGGGGGGCCGCGTGGCCCCCCTCCCGGGCCACTACTTGCCCTGGGGACCCCATCCCCCGGGGCTGGCCCTCTCGTTGGGGACTGTGGGGGGGTCCCCAATGCCCCCACAGTCCCACCGGCTCCCCGTGTCCTACGGGAGCCGGCATTGCTTTAGCACATGGGGAGCTGCTAAGATGCAGCTCCCCATGTGGAAAGCAGTCGGCTTTGGATATTGGAAGAGAGAGCAGGTTTCCTGCTCTCTCTTCCAATATCCAAAGCAAGTTTGCAATGACAGGACGGGAGCCGCGAGGCTCCCGTCCTGTCATTGCAAACAGCAGTGTCCCGGGGTAGGCACCCCGGGACACTGCAGGAGCCGGCCCTGGGGGTGGTGGTCCCCAGGGCCATCAAGGGCTCCAGGAGGGGGCCGCGCGGCCCCTCCCATTCAGTGCACAGCCCCGGGAGGTGGTGGTCCCCGGGCTCTGGGGGTCCAAAACGGACCCCCATTGTAATTTTCTTAGTGCCCCGGGGAGGTGGTGGTCCCGGGCGTGTGGGGCTGGAGCCCCCCACACAGGTTTTTAATAAAAAAAAGAAGCCCCGGGAGGTGGTGGTCCCCGGGGCTGCGGGAGGGCTCAGAGCCCTCCCGCACCATTGTACATAAAGCCCCGGGGGTGGTGGTCCCCGGGGCTTGGGGGCCCTTAGAGGCCCCCACACATAAAATTAACCCCCCAGCATGCCCCCGGGACTTGGGCCACCCGGGGGCCAATAACATCGAAGCGCGGGAGACCGCGCTCGATTTTTTTTTTCGGCAGGATTCGCGCACCCTGAGCGCATCCTGCCGATTTTTCAAAAAAAAAAAAAATTTTTTTTTTGCCCAGGGGATTTCCTATGGATAATAGGTTGTAACTATAACTATCTACTGGCGACCGCCAGTAGATAATATATATAAGTATATATATATATATATATATTCACTGAAAAAACCATAGGTTTCAGGGACGTTATAGTTAGAAATTAGCATTTAAAAAACCTTTGAAATTCACTGAAAAAACCATAGGTTTCAGGGACGTTATAGTTAGTAATTAGCATTTAAAAAACCTTAGAAATTCACTGAAAAAACCACAGGTTTCAGGGACGTTATAGTTAGTTGGACATTTCACTCGTACAAAACCAGAGAAATTCGGCAGTTATAGTTAGTTGAGCTAACTATAACTCGCGCCCCTGCAATGCACTGCTGATGACGTCACATATTACATCATTCATGACATGGTCAGTGACATCACTGATGACATCACTAATGACATCACTGATGACATCATCCAGTGACTGTGTGTTTCTGTAAAGTTTAAATATGTTTTATATATATATATTTGCCAAGGTGTATTGAAGAATGAGTGGGTGTATAAATGTATGAATGGATGATTTAGTAGGTGCGTGACTGACTGTATAAGTGAGTGATTAAACGTGTCTTACTGAATGCATGGGTTAGTGACTAAACTGTGTGAATGTCTGTATTAGTCTGACAGTTGGTATGTAAGCGGCTGCATGGGTTGGTTACTAGCTACATGAGTGTCCATATGGGTTATTGATTGGTTGTATGAGTATCTGTATGGGTGCCAGAGTGCCTGTGTGGGTGGGTGGGGGAGTGTGACTCTGTGCATAGATATGTGAGTGGGTGATTCACTGGGTGTATGGGTTCAAGAGTGCATCTGTGAAGGGCTGTATGGGTGAGTGAGTGTGTGTATGGGTGTGTTGGTTAGTGAATGGATGTCTCAGTGGTACATGTGTAAGTAACTACATATGTGAAAGGCAGTATATGTTAGTGTTGGAGTATATAAATGACTATATGTGAGAGTGAGTGATTGTGAGAGTGGCTGTATGGATGAGTGTGTGCTTGTATCAGTGATTGTATAAGAGAGTAAGTATGTGTTAGTATCTGTATGAATAAGTGAGGTGGTGTGTGTATAACTGTATAGGTGAGTAAATGGGAGTGTGATTGATTCTTTACATGACTGACTAGGTGTGTGAGTAACTCTATGGATGAGGGGCGGTGTGTGAGTGTCTGTTTAGGTGTATGAGTGCATATGATAGTGCTGTATTGATGAGTGACTGCATGTATGAGTGACTGTATGGATGAATGAGTGGATGTGTGTGTAGACCTAGGAATCAGCGAGTGGGTATGTAGTAACTGGTAGTGGTGTGTCAATGGTTTCGAGAATGGTAGTCTGTATTTTAGAGTGGGTGTATCAAAGGTTAAATTAGGGTGTGAGGAGGTGCATCAGATTATCACGTGGATGATGTCATCAGTGCTGTCATCAATGATGTCATTTGAGTTGTCATCAGTGAACATCTAAGAAAAGAAATGGAACGCAATTTGGACAAACACGAGAATGAAGTGGAAGAGCGTAAAGAACGGAAGTTTAGAAGGTATAGAACAGGATTAGGAGTGTGGTGCGATATTAATATTTGCCAAACGTTATGATGCTTTAAATCAACAAATGCATACAAATAAACAAACAACACAAGAATCCCCTAACACGACGCAGAGTGAATCTGACACTGACTACAGTTAAGGGGAAGGATCAGTGACATCTGTCTATCGTACGTCTTTTTTTAGACAAAATGAAATTGTTATACCAAGATCAGAAAATACCAAGAGGAAGGGGAAGATGATGTGGAACTGGACGTGGGAGGGGTAGAGGAAGAGGCCAAACAAGGAGAAGAGAAAGCGACGAAAGACAAGAAGAGGCTCCAGAAAAAACAAAGGGACACCATCTGTGCAATCGAATAACAAAGAAATGAGGAGTGATGAGGAGAGAATAAAACCCAATCTAATCATCAATTTATCTAAATACATACTAACTAAGGATGAACAAAGTCTTTTAAATAAAGGCCTCACCTTTTGTCCAGAGAAACACTATGATCACGTCGAAACTAGGATAGACATTTTTAAATTTGTACACAAACTAAAACTAGCAAAGTTTTTTAATAAACAGAACACGAACAACTTCTAGGGATCTACAAGCAGAGAGATGGTAAATGTGGAGTCCACAAATGAATTCACAGTCTCAGAAGGAAAGGACTTGAGAACAGCTTATGGTCTAGCAAATGATATGGATGAGGTGGAGTTGTCAGACTCCCAAGTTTTGGAAGAAATGGGCATCAGCACAGATAAACATATCAATACCAAATTTAAAAACAAATCAAAATTTTGTCCAGCCCTGTATCCAAGCAATTGGATAGACACGTTTCACGATTTGGTGGTGGCAGATTTGGAAATGATGGAAAATGTAAAACATGGTCATAAAAAAGAAAATCTCACGGGGGAAGAACACAAAGCATTGGAGTCACTAACCAACAACAACCTGATAGAAATTAAGCCGGCGGATAAGGGCGGTAAGATAGTGATCCTGGAGAAAGAGGAGTACATTCAAGAAGCTATGCGTCAACTAAATAACAGAACTAACTATACTGAATTAAAGAAAAACCCTATTAATGACCTAGTAGTAGAATTGAATATCAAACTGAAGGCCTGGCGTGAAAGAGGATTGCTAAGTGAGGAAGAGACCTCATTTTTGAACAACGAAAATCCCATTATACCCACCATTTACTTCTTACCTAAAGTGCATAAAACACTGACTAGACCACCTGGACGCCCCATAATTTCAAGCTGTGGGTCACTGTATGAGAACATTGCCACATAGGTGGATCATTTTTTGGCACCAATTGTACCTACCTTGAACTCATACATTAAAGATACTGGTGACTTTCTCAGAATTTTAATGGAAACCAGTTGGCAAAAAGACTACTTGCTCGTAACCATTGATGTCACTTGTCTCTACACATCAATAAGCCATGAAATTGGACTACAGGATGTTATGTACTTTTTAAAACAGAGGCCCATAGAGGAACTGCAACATACTCAGATGCTATTAGAGATGATCGAGCTCTGTTTAAAGAACAATGTCTTTATGTTTAACAAAACGCTCTACTCCCAAAGCTGCAGGACCGCCATGGGAGTTTCCTTCTCTCCAAGCTATGCAAACCTCATGATGGGGTGGTGGGAAAAAACCATAACTTGGAGAGAAGAGAATGAGCCACATACAGCCAAAGTGGCACTTTGGTTGAGATTCATAGATGATTTATTTCTTCTATGGAATGGGACAGAAACAGAGTTCATGGAATACTTATTGATTCTTAACAACAATGAGGTGGGCCTCAAGTTCACTCACAACATCAGTGCGACTGAAATTGAATTCCTAGACACCAAAGTGTACATCGAGTCCAATAAAATACAGACCACAGTTTACCGGAAAAGTACAGCTACCAACAGCATGCTCCATGGCTCACGTTTTCATCCTGACTCGTTGAAAAAAAGTATACCCTACGGGGAGTTCATAAGGATGAAAAGGAACTGCTCTGAGGTTAACGAAATGGAATCCAAATTCAAGGAAACAAAGCAAAAATTCCTACAAAGAGGGTACAAATTCAGTGACATCCAATGTGGAGAGGCCAAAGCAAGGAGCATAACAAGAGCACAGACGCTGATAAACAACAACAAAAAAGGAGGGATGAACAAAAAGATGATACTATTCGGATGATCCTAACTTACAGCAAGGAAAGTTTTAAAATACAAAAAATATTGAAGAAATACTGGAATGTCTTAAAAAAGGATCCTGACATCGGAGAGAAATTGGGTGCACGACCACAAATAACCTTTAGAAAAGGGCCATCACTATCTGACACCCTGGTGAACAGCCATTTTGTGATTAAAAAAAAACAGAGACTTGGCTACAAAGTTTACAGAAGGGATTTGGTAAATGTAGTAGCTGTAAGGCATGTAAAATAGGTAAAAATAGGAAAACCATCACTGATCCTTGAGGAAAAGTCTTCAATATCAATGAGACTATTACTTGTGAATCTACATATGTAGTGTATCTGATTGAATGCTTTTGTGGGAAACGCTACATAGGCAGCACGATATGCCGACTGAAAAAACTTATCTTGGAGCACATCAGGGCGACTCAAAACAAGGACACTACATATGCGATTGCCAAGCACATGTTGATACACGAAGGTAAAACCTGGCTGAATATGACATATTCAGGCCTAGCAACTGTGCCGCCACATGAGAGGGGAGGTAACAGGACGCTCAAATTGAGACGACTAGAATCTAGGCTCATATAAGATTCAAAACTAAGATCCCGACAGGACTGAATGGGGACGAAGAAATGTACATTCACCTCTAACTTATATAATCAATTTTTTCAGCATACCTTTGCTTGTTTTTGTCCCTTATTATACTTTCTCCTTCTGTAAATATAAATGTCTAAGGGTAGATAAATTTGTTTGGAACATACAATTGATTAATTATATGAATGTAGTACTTAGTAAAAGTGGTGTCTTGTGGTTTGTGGCCTCCTGGTCTGCCTTGCTACGTTGACTTAGGCCTGGCTGCCATGATGCCTTTTTGCGCACGTTACTTTGTGCCATTGTTTTTCCAGCCTCTGCTTCTACCCGGCTATTTTAGAACTGTCTGCATATCTGTCTTTCACCTTTTCTCCTGTTCCCTTTGGGCTACATCTGCACAACATGTACAAGGTCGAAAAACAACGTCCCTTGTTCTTGCTGATCTGGCCAGTCCCTCGCACTTAGACATAACACTATGTACAGCTGCCCTGGAGAATATCGTGTGCTTTTAATATTGTGTTTTTCACGGTTAGAGACACTTGGAGAAAAACCTTTCCAGAGAGAAGAGCTGTGCTTGTCTGATGATGTAAACCTTGCATCTAGAGATTGAGGTATGGGGGTTCGCTCGACAAAGCCCAGAAGTCTTCTGTTTTTATAATAAACTAGCTACTAGCACGGGGAGGGTGGTATTGTCATTTAGCTGTATATCCTCTGCTTTATGAAATGCTTTCCCCGTTTGTGTTCTATGGAGTTGTAACTATGCTGATTATATTATCCTTATGCATTATGCTGATAGTACTGGCACGTGTACTGTATCTTAGAGCACGGTAGTTGAAATAAACATTTTAAACTATACAGTGTCTCTTCTTACGCACGTTGTGGACAGGTATGAGTGAGTTATGAAAGGGTGTTCTTGCTCCTGCGAGTCCTGAGAGAGAGATACCGTGTTCTGGGTTGTCTAATCATTGGTAGCATTGTTGCTAATGAGACGCTAAAGCTAGTCGGATTGAGGTTTTAGGTGCTAAGGTGTATGGTTGGCTCACCACTATATTCCGAGGTCCTAATATCCTGTGCATTGCTCTGTGTAAGTGCAGAATCCCTACAACATGGCGCAACCAACGAGTGGGCTGCTTATCTGCGAGACGCTTGAGTAGTATTTGTGATTGTCCACAACTCCCTTCGCAGACGCTTCCGGAAGCGTGTGTGACGGTGATACCTCCCATATTGACGTTTTTATAGGTTCTTTCAAGCTTGAAGTTGTTAAAAGGTTTTTTAAATAATACCCTCTATTGTGCTGCATCATATTAGGTTGTCGAGAACTTATAGCCTAAAATGGCTGTTCAAATTGCGACACATAGCCGCGCAGCGCTCCGGGCTCACTTGACAGTGTATGGAGTGCCTGACGCGGGTGTCGATCTGATCTTTGTGGTACAAGCGGATCCAGCTTACCACTTTGAGGTGTTTTACTCTTGGGTCACCTTTCCGGCGGTGGATGGGACTGATAATTTGTTCCATGAATATACAGCCACTGTTGTTCCTAATCACTATAGACCGTACAGGAATCTTGAAGTACCGCTCACGGCTTGGCAACACCGTGTTTGGTTGGATGGCGCCCTCCCCCAACCGGTTACCGCGGTTCATTTAGGCCCCTTATCAATTGAAGGGGCCACTTGGCCTGTCTTGGCCGGGTATACTCCACATCCGCGTTATATGATGGTGGCAGTCGGTGAACTGCGTAATTTGCATTCGTCTTTAATACGAGTGCATAGAGCCTTAGTACAGTATGTTACAGGCAACATCCAGGGAGCCCCGCCTCGAGTTGCAGCCCATCCAGCTGGAGCAGGCGGTGTCACCATAAGTCCTGTCATGGTTAATTCGGTGATGGGCAAGCGCCCACAAAATAAGGATGATTTTCCTTATTGGCTTGCAGAAAAATTTGACCAGCTGGAGGCAGTTTTTCCAAATACATCTCCCGTGGTAAAACACAGGATTTTGACGATTAGTTTGCCAAAAGACTTAATCCCCGAGTTGGCAGAATGCAACAACCGGGGTAGGGTATTCGCAGCAGTATATGCGAAGTGTTTCGGCACTCCTTCCATGACGGTTCTCCCCTCTGTAATTAAACGAGTGCAGGATGAGCATGGCCCTGAAACGGCTGTGGAATTAGGGATGAGACTGGTGGGAGTGTTCGACGTAGTAGCTGATTTGATCTTTGCGAATGTCAAGGGCGATGCAGTTAACTTTCAAGTAGCTAATGCTTTGGCTTTGGTCCCAGATCCGAACAAGCCGCGCGAATTACCGAAAATTATTGCACAGGCTTACAAAACAATTGGCCGCAATAGCCTGGGAGTTAAGCCTTTTGCTAAATCGCAAACACAATCGCAACAACAACCAAAAACTCAGTCTGAGAAGGATGAGAGACCAGTTTTTACTAAAAAGAGCTGGAGGTTGAAAAAACAGGGTAAGCAACAGAAGAAGCCGGGGTCGCGAGGCGCATCCCCGGTTTCCGTCTCTTCTGAACGCACTTATGATTTGCGTGATAGGGCGAGAATTAAATCTCCAGAGAGATTTCAAGTCCCTGATTCGCGTTCTCCTCGTTCGAGAGGCTCCACAGGGACGAGACCAACCTCGATAACAGGTCCGAGGGAAAGCAGAAGAATTTCAACGTTCTCGCCCACAGTTTCAGAAGAAGAAAGTTGCCGCTGTAACAGCGAGATATGCCACAGACGGTGAGAACGAGACTCCTGAATTGGATGTGGGCAGTGACACTCCTAGACAGCGCCGCGGAAGTTACCATAGTGCTGGAGGCGCTACGTCCTCATGTGGAGGCGACAGCAACTGAAACATTCATTACTGTCGAGACAGCAGATACCAGAGTGGCACCCCCTGACAGACTATATAATATTGTCATTCGAATTGAAGGTGACATACAGCGTGTTATTAAGGGGATTTTTGGGAAAATCTGACCTCTTCGTACAACATTTTGTTAGCGGAGGCGGATTGGCCGCCCCCATTGGTACTTGCTGCGCGTAAAGGGGAGGAGGTAATCCTTCCGAGCTTTTCTCGTCATGTCCCTAAGGACAAAGCGGAGGCTCTTGCAGCTGAATGGGCTGTGTCCCTGGCTCCAGCGTTATACCGCAACCACGTGGGCTGGGATGAAGATTCTCCACCCCATGATATTCCTTTGCGATCGCTACCACAGCCACAACCCCAATATCCCATCAAAAGGGAAGCAAAAGGCCCCATTTCTGAAATTCTGACTCAGTTAGAATATCAGGAAGTAATTGAAACATGCATATCACCAATGAATAATCCCCTTTTCGCGGTTTCTAAACCCGATGGATCGTACCGCTTAGTTTTGGATTACCGACATTTGAACTCACATTGTCGGACCTTTGCGGTGCAAAACACACATAGTTCTGCGCTAGTAGACAGTCTTATAAGTAAAAAATATAAAACTACACTTGACCTATCCAATGGATTCTACACGCACAACTTGGCCCCGGAGAGTAGCCAATGGAGCGCTTTTACCTCCGGTGGTAAATTATTCAAATTTCGGCGTTTACCTATGGGCTACAAGAACAGTCCAGGAGTATTCGCTGCCCGTGTTCTCTCTTTGTTAGACGGCATAGACCCAGATGCATGTTCGTACGTCGATGATATCTATCTGACAGACGACGAGTTATTCCCGCATCTTTCCCGAGTGGACCGCATTATTCTAGAATTTGCGGTTTTAGGTTATAAGTTTAACTTTGCCAAATCTCACATTGCTGAATTTACCGTGTTGTTTCTGGGCTATGAGCTCAACAATGAAGGTAAGGGCTTAGCCCCCCATTTCCTGGAGAAATGTGCACTTTTGTGCCCTCCGACCACTCTGAAGAAACTTCAATCTTTACTGGGTTTTCTGAACTTCGGGCGTACTTACATTCCCGAATATGCCCAGCGTATCAAGCCACTGTATGCCTTGATACAACCTAACTTTTCGAAGTCATGCTGGCTTCCGTAGCATTCCTCCATTCTGCAGTCTTTGCAGACAGACCTACTTGAATCTAAATTCTTGTTGACTCGTGACAACCACACAAACCTGGTGATTAGAATCATTCCACGGGCAGTGGGTTTCACGTACTTGACCTTTAACGAAGGTGACACAGTACCGATCGCATACAAGTCACATCTTTACACTTCCGCTGAAATGCGCTTTTCATCTGTGGAGAAAGTTTTGACTGCAGTGCAGATGGCAATTCTAAAAGAACGCGCACTGGCACAGGGAAAACGCATTCTGGTGGTAACACCATATCCTGCCCTAGAGGCAGTGACGAAAGCAAGTGTTCCGAACTCTAAAGCTTTGCACCCCCGTTGGATACAATGGGCAACATCTTTGACGTCTCCGGATGTCACTTTTATCTTTGATTCTTTGATTCTTCTCTTCAGACTCAAGAGTTTTTACAGTATGAATTTGTTCATCCTCCTCCTCTGTCTTTGCTACCGCTTGAGGAATACGAATGTATTATCTATACCGATGGTTCGGCACAACCGGCCACGGGTTCCAAGCATGCTTATTCAGCAGCATGTGCTATTGTTGCAGGTACCTTTGTGAACGGTAAGTTCAAATCAACTGTAGTGCATACTCAGGCACTAGGAGACAGTACTGCACAATTGGCCGAGCTGCACGCATTGGTGCTAGCACTTTAGTTCGCTAATCCGGATGTGACCACTCTTATTGTATGCGATTCTTACTACTGTGTTCAGTCTTACAATGAAAATCTATTCTTTTGGTCACAAAATGACTATAGAGATGCAAAAGGCAGCACAATGAAGCATAAAATGCTTTGGGTTCGAGTGGCAGATCTACAACAACGTCTGCCTCTCACACAGGTGGTACACACACTTGGCCACCAGCGTGTGGGCGCACACGCTGTCGGTAACGGTTTGGCAGACGAAGCTGCCAAATCAGCAGTAGCCACGTGCTCAGTCGCAGCAGTTACCAGATCCAGGTCTAAAATAGATACTGATATTTTAGCAGCTATTGCTGCAACAAAGGAAGGTGCTAATTACCCTAGGGGTTTCCCTTCAAAATACTCTTATCAATTAGGTCCCGAACAGGCTCCTTACGTAAGAATTCCAGACGTTGGTGATCGGCTGATTCCCAATGCGGACCGCAGACTTTCCTTGATAACGGCAGCACACGAAGGCATGTCTTCGGCTCATGCTGGAGTGTCTGCGACTGTTTCCTTCTTGCAGCAGCGTTACTGGTGGCATGGTTTATACAAACAAACCCGTACTTATGTGCTTTCTTGTGACATTTGTCAGCAGATTAAGCCTTCCACTGTTACCCGGCCACCACAGACCCCGCTCTGCATTTCTAACAGACCTTTTGGGTGTGTTTACCTGGATCACTGCGGTCCATTCTCTTCAGACACTGCATATAAATATATCTTAGTTGCAGTGGATTCGTGCACACGTTTCATCTGGGTTTGGCCACAACGAAGTGCTGACGCTTGAAATGTCATCAGGGATTTGTGTGTCTTTGTGGGAATTTTTGCCTGTGGCACCTTCCATTCTGACCAAGGTCCAGCGTTCGCCTCTAAGGCCTACAAGGACGCAATGGGGTCACTGGGGGTGCGGGTGAAATTTTCGTCTCCATATCGGCCTGAGGGCAACTCGATTGTTGAACGAATGAACAGTGACTTAAAGCAATCCTTGACAGCTAGAGTCTTAGGTACTGGCAGGAACTGGCTGGCCCACTTGTATACCGTACAACGTGCACTCAATAATCTCCCTAGAAGACCTCTGGGTGGGCGGACCCCATACGAAATGCTCTTTGGCATAAGAATGTTTGTGCCTGACCTTGATGGTCTAGACATGGTGGCGCAATCCGCAATCTTTGATGTAGATAACCATTCTACTATGTTACAGGACTTACAAGAAGCCCGAGACAAACTTGCAATCGAACATTTACCTTCAGCCACAGACGCTGCTCTGCAGATTCCGGTTCCCGGCTGGCTTCCAAAAGTTGGAGACCTGGTCCGAGAGAAGGTGGAGAACAAAAAAGAATTTAGCCCCTCTTATCGTGCACCGGTTCCAGTCCTTGGCTTGAAGGGTACTCGTACAGTCATCTTACCACCGCTTCCTGGTCACAAGGAAAACAGATTTGTCTCAGTGGAAAATGTCAAGCTACAACATCTGGCCGATCCTGAATCGTGTAACACCAGCGGTCTCTTGTCCAGTCATTTCCAGGACAAATGTTTGTGGTCTTCCAGCCCGAACGGTCACTGATGTTGCCATTGAGATGGTAGATTTGCCTGATCGCTTACTCGATTACCCAGGCTCCCCCTGCAACGACGAGTCTGAGTATACATACCCCACCAACGAGTCGGTGGCACACCTGCCAACAACGCCACTGAGCCCAACCCGTTATTCCTTTGACTCGGATTCCACCTCATCACTTGTCCCGTCCAAATTCAGCATTCTTGTATCCTGGTTCAGAGACAATTTTTTGATTCCCCCCTGGACATATATCTGGTTGGTGCTATTCCTGATTTTTTTGTTCATGTCCATTGGCTTTGTCACAGTGTTTTTTCTACTCATCAATGGTCACTATTTAGCAGAATGCTCTGCAGTGAACTGTGTCGCTGGAACTTTGGCTCCACATTCTTCATCTCACATCATGAAGCGGGACCACACATTTGTGAACATTTCAGCTTTTCCAGTCGCTGATGGCATCGTATGGGATGCAGTAAATTTCCAAATTCATGGACCAACCAAGATTATTAATGTACCAAATGTCCTTCGTGTTTCAATGGGTGATGTCGTAAAAAGTAATATTCATTCTGACGATTGGGATGTGCATGCAGTTGAAGCATTATTTACTGATTTGAAATATTATGCTGCTTTTAATTCTGAGGATTTGTACATGAATTCTGCAAGTTATGCTGATTTGTATTGTTACCAGCATTGGGGCAACCACTTTGTCCATAAACCAAGTGCACTGCGTGGTCCTTTTAACTACACCCAATGGGAGCATTGTCCAACCCCTTTGCCAGGTAACTCCCAAACTCTTAGAAATAAATTTACTTACTTTACAGACTTTGATAGATCGAACCCTGGGTCCTAATATTTTAAATTAAACACTTCATCCACTCAGAAAATCATGTTGACCCATACCAAATTGCTATATTCAGGTTCCTTTTTAAGCGCCTTAGCTGTGGGTGGTTATGAGTACTGGGAGGACACTGTTGACTTGAAATCAATTTGGGGCTCCAAACCATGGCAGGTGCAAGGCACAGAAGCCTTGCACCGTGCTTGCCTTATACCGGCCCAAATTCTATTTCTGAATAATACCATCTATCAAACTACGTGTTGGGGGTTGGCTACTTCCAAACAATTGAATGCACCTTCCATTCCTGCATTGTCTTCCACTCCCAACGGGAGCTTGCATTTCAATATGTCCCTTACAAATGTACAAGCACTGTTTCAAAACAATTCGTTTAATATCTCTGCGCTTGTTCAGTCATCCTGGTTGGCTTGGCCCATAGCGTCTGATGCCTGCCAACTGCGTTTTCATGACTCGCATCCTAGTTACAAACAGGATAGGCCGGATCCAAGGTTTTCTGACTCTCGTACTGTAACAACATATTCTGTTGGTAAATTATGTAAACAGTGGTTGCAGCACTCTTCCCTAGATTCAGTTAAACAACATTTATCCCTCCTATCAGGCAACATTGATATGTCCGACTTTATTTTGGGGCCTCGTGGTCCGCGACCTAAGAGATTCATTTATGAAACTTATAATGAACTCTGGAAGCTTTCGCAAATTGAAGCTGTTTCCCGTCTACGAGAAATAGATCAAGCAAATTTGGAAAAGGTGCTTGCTGTTGTTGACAATAGTATTAATACCCTGTCTTCCCGCATTTACACGTTAGAGAATATTGTGTCCTCTGTTGTTGATATTGTACAAGATGATGTTTCAGTGTTATATCATGGGCAGAATCAATTGCGTTCAGTTATGCAGTTTGCATGGACTTTGCAGACGCTTAAGTTAGGTAAAGTTCCTTGGCATTTTTTGAACACCTCTGCCTTATTTCTGCCTTTTAATTTAACTGACAAACAGCAGTTCATGTCCATGAAGGATGCAGCATACACTCTGTTACATATCGAGAAAATAGAGTCCCTACCATTCTCTGTGGCGGAATTGGATTCTACAGTGTGGCTCGTTCATGGGGTTATCGCCTTGCCTTTTTCATTGTTTGAATTTAGTTCGTGCATGAAGCATTATCCTGTAGGCCGTTTCCAGCCCTTGGGCAGTGCCTTCCTGCATGAACTTTGGTCCCTGCCTTTCATATTTAAATGCCTTAGAGACGGAAAGGAGGTTTTTCTCACGGGGGAGTCATGCGATTCAACTGTGGGTCATTCCCTTGTTTGCAAACACATTAAATTGCACGGGGCTTGTAACATTTCAGCTCCGAATCTTGCTTGTGTGTTAAAGGGCATTCCTGCTCCTGCAATTTCTCTGACTTTCACTGTGCTTGCAAATGGTAGCTATCTGCTTTTGAATAGCCAGGACTGCTGTGGCATGCTGGCCGGCATACCCTATATTGTTACAGTTTCACACAGGGTTGTCTGCTGCAAAAATGTGCTTTTTCCTCCCCGCACGACATCATAGATAGTTCCGTTTGGCCTTCCATTCCCACTCTGAGGGCGGATTTCAATAAATTGAGCAGAATAAAGGCACTATTATTGAACCAGGAGGTTATGCTCACATCCGCCCGGGAGACATTCATTCTCCAGGTGGCGAGTACCCACAGTGAAATACAGGCCCTTTTGAACACTAACCTCCCACAACATTTCGGTGAACTGATTCACCGTGTTTTTAATGCATCACGCACTGAAGGTCTGGTGCACTTTTTTAAAGTTGTGGGCTCTGGCCTGGTGACCTCTTTTTAGACTATTTTTGGTGTAATACCAGCTTTTATTCATTCCATTTTTTCCAGCGTCTTTGGTGGCTTTCCGTTGATCCTCGCCTTAGCGGATGGTATACTGCTTTTGGTCTGTTTCCTACGCAATGGCTGCACCTCCTTGGGCCCTTCTCGACCCAGGTCGTCTCCAGATGCTCCGTGAGCGCATCCTCGCTGGCTTCGGCATCCTGCCATTGGCGACGCTCAGTGTGTCCTATAGACTTTCTTTTCGCTTTGCGTATTTCACTTGCGTGCAACCTGTGATGTCTTGCATCAGATGTCCTTTCTCGTGGTCCTTGGATTATTGCCTCTCCAATACGTCTCTGTCTCAACCGGATTTTGTCCTGCTGGTGGGTCCCTTAGAGGCCCATGAACGGGACTGTTCCGGTGCAGGCTACATGGCGCGTGCGGTTGCACTGGGGATTTTGGCACAATGGGATATCTGGGCGGCTGCTCAGAATCTCCTACAACAAAGTTATATTGAGTACCACGCAAGTTGTCCCGCAATGCTATTCGCTGCTCCCTCTTGCGAGGAACATGACTGCAGCTTTGATTTACTGGACTGGATGGCGTCGCTTTTTTCCGACGATTCCAATGATGTCCTCTTGGAAGGTGTGGCGTTTTTCTGCACTTACACTCTGTTGGATTGACAGGGCCTTCGCTTTCTGCGAACTGCCTCGCTGGATTTTTTTTTTTTTTTACCTCTGCAGTTATTTTTTCATCTTCCATTTGTTGTCCTTCATGGGGACCGCTCCACAACAGACGTTTCTGTTCTGCTCCATCTATTTGAACTCTGTCATCGTCCTATGTCTTGGCCGATGGACTGCCCAGGGGAGGGTGTCTTGTGGTTTGTGGCCTCCTGGTCTGCCTTGCTACGTTGACTTAGGCCTGGCTGCCATGATGCCTTTTTGCGCACGTTACTTTGTGCCGTTGTTTTTCCAGCCTCTTCTTCTACCCGGCTATTTTAGAGCTGTCTGCATATCTGTCTTTCACCTTTTCTCCTGTTCCCTTTGGGCTACGTCTGCACAACATGTACAAGGTCGAAAAACAACGTCCCTTGTTCTTGCTGATCTGGCCAGTCCCTCGCACTTAGACATAACACTATGTACAGCTGCCCTGGAGAATTTTGTGTGCTTTTAATATTGTGTTTTTCACGGTTAGAGACACTTGGAGAAAAACCTTTCCAGAGAGAAGAGCTGTGCTTGTCTGATGATGTAAACCTTGCATATAGATATTGAGGTATGGGGGTTCGCTCGACAAAGCCCAGAGGTCTTCTGTTTTTATAATAAACTAGCTACTAGCACGGGGAGGGTGGTATTGTCATTTAGCCATATATCCGCTGCTTTATGAAATGCTTTCCCCGTTTGTGTTCTATGGAGTTTTAACTATGCTGATTATATTATCCTTATGCATTATGCTGATAGTACTGGCACGTGTACTGTATCTTAGAGCACGGTAGTTGAAATAAACATTTTAAACTATACAGTGTCTCTTCTTACGCACGTTGTGGACAGGTATGAGTGAGTTATGAAAGGGTGTTCTTGCTCCTGCGAGTCCTGAGAGAGAGATACCGTGTTCTGGGTTGTCTAATCATTGGTAGCATTGTTGCTAATGAGACGCTAAAGCTAGTCTGATTGGGGTTTTAGGTGCTAAGGTGTATGGTTGGCTCACCACTATATTCCGAGGTCCTAATATCCTGTGCATAGCTCTGTGTAAGTGCAGAATCCCTACAACAGTGGCTTACGTCCAGAAAGTGCACTGGCTTTAGTTTTGGATAATAGATTGTTGCATTACTCCATGGTTACAAAGGTGGCGCTAAGCCAATAGAGAATCCTGGATTGGGACACTTAGTCCAACAACTATGTGTTGATATGAGATGGGGACACCAAGTCCGGTAATTTGAAATGAATTGTAAATAATTGTAAATAATTGTGATCTATGACAGATGTGAATATGCATTTGGCCAACATGGCATTTAACTGAATGTGTCACTAAGTACATGACGGTTTAAAAATGAATGAATAGATCAATATTTAACATTTGAATGTACAGTAAAGAAATGCAACAGCATGTCATATGTTTACAAATGTCTGTGCTTAATAGCACTTATGCCATAAAACACGACAGACATGTATAAGTCCACTTTGACAAACGTTGATTGATGTTTCAATTTAAATATTTGTTTGTAACAACTGCCACTTCCACAATGCCTCATAATGGGAGTAGTGGGAGATAGGTATATAAAGATAAAAGCGAAGATGGACTACGCTATGTACCGTGATCAAGACCTGTATGGTTGAAAGGCGTAGGAGGAGTTAGATGCATTGTTAAATAAATGAATTATAACATCCCCAGGAGAGTGCTGCGATATTTTTGTTTTGGTGAGAAACATATTCTCAAGGTTTGTCCTACCTTGCCGCACGCACCAGCTGATAAACGTGCCTTCCGTTCATAGACTGTTTGTTTGATTATATATATATATATATACATATATATAGTTAGGCTCAGATTTCTCTCTTACAAAACCATAGAAATTCTGTATATAGGTAGTTATAGTTAGGACCAAAGTTTCTGTAGGAAACATGTTATTTGTTTTCTGAATAACTTTGGCGCCGCTTGACGAATCTTCACAACATTTTCAAAAACTTCCCCTTTTTGGTTCAGCTGCTCTGTTGAAAGTTTCGGGTTGATCTGTCCAGCGGGGGTCGAGAAAAAAGGGGGGGATTTTTCATTTTTTGAACTTGATTACATCCCTAATCAATGAACAGAATTACACCAAATTTGGCAAAAAGCTAAATGTTGGTCCAGAATCCGTTCTTTTTGTTGTTTAATGTAAATCCATTTAGTAGTTTCAAAGATATTTACATTTAAAAAATATAGGTATCTGGGAGCCCGACAGCATACTGAGACCCTACTGAAATTTGATTTACTTCAACCAGGAAGTGTTGGTAGCCATCTTGGGACTCGGCTTAAACCTGAGCCCCCCAAAAAAAATTCAAAAAAAGGGGTAGGGGAGGAATACCTTGACCCCCAAGATATGGTGGGGGGGAGTCTCACAGGGACCCCACTGGGGGATAAAAGCATTTTTTTTTAAATCCAGGGGCATGCTAAAAATATAGGAGGGGGTGCTTGGGATGCCCCTACTAGGGTTTAATTAAACCCATGGGACCACCACCTCCCGGGGTATTTAAATTGTATTATCGGGGTACCCACACTGCACCCACCACACTCCAGGGGCCACCACCTCCACAGGGCTTATTTCTTTAATAAATGGGGGGCCTCTGGGACCCCCTCCCAGCCCCAGGGACTGCCACTTCCCTAGGACTTTTCAATAAAAAATGCTGCTCAGTCCCCTCACTTTAAATAAAAAAATAAATGACCAGGCCCTAGGTGGTGGGGTCCCCAGGGATGAAAATAGCCCAGGGAAGGGTGCCACACAGCCCCCTCCCTTAAAAAAAATGGAAATAAAACTCTGGCAAGTTGCCAGAGGCAAACGCGCCTCCTGGCATAGTGGTGGTTGGGAATGAACTCCCCTTAGATGGTTGGGAGATGAAGTCCCCTTAGATTCTGAGGGTCCTTGGGGTCCAGGAACCCCTTCTGTTACCTCTCGTAAGTGCCTGCTGGCGTGCTGCTGGTTGGGGAAAGAATTCCACTTTACTCCTGAGGGCCTCAGGACTAAAATGGACTTCTTCCCCCAATCAGCAATGCACCAGGAGGAGCATTTGCAGAGTGGTGGAGAAAGGGGGCATGGCCTTTGACAACCTCTTAGCAAACCAGCTGTGTGGGACTTACTGGAGGTAACAGGAGTGGTAGTTGGCCCCCATGGACCATCAAAAGCCATATATATATGTATGTATGTATATATGTATGTATGTATGTATATATATATATATATATATATATATATATATATATCTCCCACACGATTCAAAATGAAAACGCGCTCTCAGAGATATCAGAGAAAGTGTAGCGTTTTAATACTCAGTAGTTACGCGTTTCGACAAACAGTCTTGATCGTGAAAGCAGAGCGGGCCGGTGGCTTTCTACGATGGGAGCTATTATCTGTCCATCTGTTTGGCAGATATTATTTGTGCAACGCAGGCTACAGTGCATGTGGAGCCCACTAATGGCTGGATTGATTATTATTTTGAGCTGGCAACATGAGTTTTATTATGAACTATGGTATTAATAATAAAGACTACGGATCCCAGAGTGCAATTTGGACACCATGTAAGGCCCCACCTGTGGGCAATAAAAGGTACTTGTAACATCATTCCGAGTCTTTTGCCATTTGAATTCGCTGCAGCCCCTGCCTGTGAACAAGGACTTATTGAATGTCTGAAACGCGTTAGGCAATTGAATTGTACCCGTGCACTTGATGACTGCGCCGCAGGCATATGGAACTAAGGATTACAGATGGAGAGTGTGTCCTAAAGCTAGTGGCACTTGTGGAACAGTTTATAAATACGCGGCAGCCCTGTTGTGGGGATTGCACCACCGCGTGAAAGCAAAGCGGGTCGGTGGCTTTCTACGATAGGAGCTATTATCGGTCCATCTGTTTGGCAGATATTATTTGTGCAGCGCAGGCTACAGTGCATGTGGAGCCCACTAATGGCTGGATTGATTATTATTTTGAGCTGGCATCATGAGTTTTATTATGAACTATGGTATTAATAATAAAGACTACGGATCCCAGAGTGCAATTTGGACACCATGTGTGGCCCCACCTGTGGGCAAAAAAAGGTTCTTGTAACATCATTCCAAGTCTTTTGCCATTTGAATTCGCTGCAGCTCATGCCTGTGAACAAGGACGTATTGAATGTCTGAAACGCGTTAGGCAATTGAATTGTACCCGTGCACTTGATGACTGCGCCGCAGGCATATGGAACTAAGGTTTACAGATGGAGAGTGTGTCCTAAAGCTAGTGGCACTTGTGGAACAGTTTATAAATACACGGCAGCCCTGCCGTGGGGATTGCACCACCGCGTGAAAGCAAAGCGGGCCGGTGGCTTTCTACGATGAGAGCTATTATCGGTCCATCTGTTTGGCAGACATTATTTGTGCAACGCAGGCTACAGTGCATGTGGAGCCCACTAATGGCTGGATTGATTATTATTTTGAGCTGGCATCATGAGTTTTATTACGAACTATGGTATTAATAATAAAGACTACGGATCCCAGAGTGCAATTTGGACACCATGTGAGGCCCCACCTGTGGGCAATAAAAGGTACTTGTAACATCATTCCGAGTCTTTTGCCATTTGAATTCGTTGCAGCTCATGCCTGTGAACACGGACGTATTGAATGTCTGAAACGCGTTAGGCAATTGAATTGTACCCGTGCTCTTAATGACTGCGCTGCTGCCATGTGGAACTAAGGTTTACAGATGGAGAGTGTGTCCTAAAGCTAGTGGCACTTGTGGAACAGTTTATAAATACACGGCAGCCCTGCCCTGGGGATTGCACCACCGCGTGAAAGCAAAGCGGGCCGGTGGCTTTCTACGATGGGAGCTATTATCGGTCCATCTGTTTGGCAGATATTATTTGTGCAACGCAGGCTACAGTGCATGTGGAGCCCACTAATGGCTGGGTTGATTATTATTTTGAGCTGGCATCATGAGTTTTATTACGAACTATGGTATTAATAATAAAGACTACGGATCCCAGAGTGCAATTTGGACACCATGTGAGGCCCCACCTGTGGGCAATAAAAGGTACTTGTAACATCATTCTGAGTCTTTTGCCATTTGAATTCGCTGCAGGTCATGCCTGTGAATACAGACGTATTGAATGTCTGCAACGCGTTAGGCAATTGAATTGTACCCGTGCACTTGATCACTGCACTGCAGGCATATGGAACTAAGGTTTACAGATGGAGAGTGTGTCCTAAAGCTAGTGGCACTTGTGGAACAGTTTATAAATACACGGCAGCCCTGCCGTGGGGATTGCACCACCGCATGAAAGCAATGCGGGCCGGTGGCTTTCTACGATGGGAGCTATTAGCGGTCCATCTGTTTGGCAGATATTATTTGTGCAACGCAGGCTACAGTGCATGTGGAGCCCACTAATGGCTGGATTGATTATTATTTTGAGCTGGCATCATGAGTTTTATTACGAACTATGGTATGAATAATAAAGACTACGGATCCCAGAGTGCAATTTGGACACCATGTGAGGCCCCACCTGTGGGCAATAAAAGGTACTTGTAACATCATTCCGAGTCTTTTGCCATTTGAATTCGCTGCAGCTCATGCCTGTGAACAAGGACGTATTGAATGTCTGAAACGCGTTAGGCAATTGAATTGTACCAGTGCACTTGATGACTGCACTGCTGCCGTATGGAACTAAGGTTTACAGATGGAGAGTGTGTCCTAAAGCTAGTGGCACTTGTGGAACTGTTTATATATATATATGAATCATAGTTATCATTGTTATAAATGTGTCCAGTAATAGTATTCAGTATGATAGTAATGTGTTGTTCCCTTGTCCCATCTATGATGACGAAATAAACATCCCCTGAGGTGAGGGGGTAAAAAAATGTGCACCCTCTCCAATAAGTATGCTAACCTCAGTCAACCTAGATCCCCCCTCCAATCCTTTGGGCCCTGTCCCTGGGATATGGAAATGTCATTAATATGACATGGAAACTTTTAGATTGAGCGCTGAACTGTCCCAGGCAAGTATTCTGCCCAGTTCCATCAGCCTCTCTTATTTTGTATTTTACTATTTGTGTGTGTGGGGGGTGTATGCGTGGGGGGACAGAGGAGCTCTCTCTTAGCGGAAGACTTGGTTCTTTTTAGTGCTTAATGTATCAATCCTAGCTCTTCCTGGTGCATGATTTATTTTAGAGCTCATTCATCAATGCAGAAAAACCCTGGACACTGCTCTCAACTACTTTCAATGCACTCTGTTGTGTCAGCATCTCAGCCCAGGGTGAACTAAGTGGCCTGCCCAGGAGTACACCACATCCAATTATACAAAGTCTGGATAAATGGCACAGAAACCGTGCAGCCAGAAGTCTGACCTTGTGTGTCTCTCTTGCACTGTGAGGTCAAAAGTCGCAAGAGGTGCACAACCGTGGGTTTATCACACAAACCTCACACGCCTTCAGTCAACGCTAATGAGTTCATTATACCTTTAAAGGACCAATGTACATAAAATGCCAACATTTCAGCTTGAAACACAAACTCCAACTGTGCAGGTAACGTCCTCATTCTGCAAATGTACTCAAACCCGCCATGACATTCAATAACAAGCATTGACCAATTCAGTAAGTCTGGCTTACCCTTTGACTAATGACTAAAACATAAAAAAGCCTTATGCAGTGTGGGAAAGTTTGCTTTCTGTATGTAATTGGATTTATGTAGCATTTACTACCCCTGATGAGGTGTTGATGTGCTTTACAGTGAAGTGCATCTACGAAATAAACAATTTAATGTGTCATGATGCAGTGTACCTTTGCAACCTAAAACACCCCCCTGCATTGCAATACAAGCACTGTGTGGGAGTCAGAAGGAATCACCAAACAGGCAATAGAATGAGGTTAGAGAGTCATATTCTTAAAGATTTAGTAACAATAGGGTTTCAGACAGCTGTCATGTCACACTCGTGGTGCGACTACTTATGTGATCGCACTTATCCAGAACATTAGCATTGCTGTTGTGATAGCAGTATGAGTGTGGTTTTGTGGCTGTACGGTTTTGTGTTTTACTTGTGATAACAATACTGTTATGAAGCCTGAAAGGGGTAATTTCTAATTGTTCTGGAACTCTTCTAGAGACACACTCTGATGGATCTTTTTAGCAGCATAGAAGTGTGAAGGGGAGAAATCATTATAACACGGTCAATTTAGAAACAACGCTCCTAATACATAATAACCAAAGGACAATTAAGAAAGGTTAGTTATATTTATTGCAAAGCCAAAAATAACTGGACATAAACACACCTCAGCAAGAGGGTATAGAAAAACAAAGGAAAGCGCATAAACCCAAATCTATACACTCAATTCAGACGGTGCAACATGAAGAATCAAGAAGCAAGATACCACATTTCCCTGGGTTTCACAAGGGTTGGTGAATTAAAAGCATTTAAATCTATCCCTACTCTTTCACTAAGATGACATCCCTACGTTAATGAGTAAGCATTTCTAATCGAGAGGAAAGGTGTCAGTCATGGAGTCTTCCTAAGAAGTCTCTCCACCGTTTAGATGGGTCAAGCAGCATAAAGCCACTATCACAAGAGGAAGAGCTTATTCTGAGATGCTCCCTCCCCAAAGGCAAGGAAGGTGTGGGCACTATCCCTTATTGTAACAACCAGTTATCTACAGGTCGATTTCCCATAATGCACCTTGCACACATATTCCACATTGATTACAGCCATGAGTGTACTTTTCCACAGTGTTCTCCATGTACATCCTTTGCAACAATTCGTCCTTGGTTCTCTTGCCTTCTCCCATGTTAAACCAATGTCTTCTCCTTATCGGCCCAAGTCATATTATGATAACTTCTTCTTTTCTTGCCAAGCTGCTAAAACAAAGACATTATTTTGCCTAAAGAATGCTTCTCCACCTGCAATGCAAAACGTGAGTAAGAACAGCTTCCACAATGCACATGAAATTCAGAACATTAATTCTAAAGCGAGAGTTGTCAGGGGTTTGCATTTCAGGCCTGCAGCTTTAGCTAACATAAGAACATCTCATTTATAAATTACGAGTTGCACAACTACATTTCATTTCAACTAGCACTTTTATCAATATATAAAAAGTATTATTGTTATTAAACACATCTAGTACATGAGTAATGTTAAACTTCACAACACAGTTTCTTCACATTAGCGGTTTCTAAATATGTCTTGTACCTTCATTAACACTGTTCACAATTCTAACACTAACCTGTACACAAGACATGATTATATGCCGATGCACTCTACACGTGATAATGACCCACTCTATCAAGTCGAAATGTAATTGTTACAGTCCAACTTATCCACATGCGGTTGGCTTTTTTAATAAATGTGACTCATCACATCAGCGGTGAGTCTTTATCAGGCAGACGTACAGTGATAGGCTGAATTTCTGCTTAATTATCATTAAAATCAAAGTTGTTTGATAACTCACAGCATGTAGAAAGTAAACAAAGCCGACTGTAATCCAAGCAACAGTGCAAAGTTGTTTACATGAACACATTTATCTCAATACAATAATGTATCCAAAGAACTCATAGTTATAGCAGCCAATAACTCGAGGGAAGGAGAAACAACATGATTTGTCCAAGATCATAGGATTTGGCAAAACAAAATCACAAGGATTAAGGCTGGTGTTTCTTCAAAGCCCTAAACCTGGCTATTGGACGTGGACCTTGAAGAAAATCTCACCCCCTTCATTGACCCCTCTGATGCCTAAATTCCCTATATTTGTCCACAGCATGCACCCAAGTGTGGTATGTTGTGATTTGCAGATGTTGTCAGCAGTGCCTTGTGCTGCTTGGCCTCTAATTGAATCCAGTCAATTGAGCTCCCAGGTTCCTCCAATGTTCTTAGTCATATTTTGTGCTAGAGTCGCGAACCATCATGCACCCGGAAATACGTGCGGGAGGGTATGCGGGAACGTCGCGACTTCTGTAAATTCATCAGAAGAAGTCAAATATTCAAATTATTTATATTCATGTCACTTTTATGTGACATCATCAGCAGTGCATTGCAGGGGTGCAAGTTATAGTTAGCTCAGCTAACTATAACGGCTTAATTTCTCTGGTTTTGTGCGAGTGAAATGTCATCCTAACTATAACGTCCCTGTAACCTTTGGTTTTTGCTATGAATATCTAAGGTTTTTTAAATGCTAATTCCTAACTATAACGTCCCTGAAACCTCTGTTTCTTTTAGTAAATATATATATATATATATTTATATATATATATATATAGCCATGCTTTCATAGGAAAATCATTTTTTGACTTAAGTGCCGTTTGACAAATCTACACGAATTTTTAAAAAAAATGTTTGCTGGTAATTCTAGTTGTGCATGGAATGTTTAGGGGTGATTTGTCATGTGGGACCAAGAAAAAGGGGGTAAAAAAGTGTTTTTCCCCATGTTAATTTCCATAGAGATTTTAGACAAGACTACAGCCCGAACCGTTGGATGGAATTACACTAAATCTGACAGAAAGGGAGCTCTTGGTCCACAAAGAACCCTTTTTGTTGTTTGGTGTAAATCCATTCAGTAGTGCTTGAGATATTAAAATAAATCCAAATTTGAAATCCAGGGACGCAAATCCTCTGAGGATCCGACAGTCCCCGTGTCAACCAGGAAGTGTTGGCAACAATCTTGGAACTTGACTTCAGCCGAGTTCCTGAAAAAAAGTTGAAAAAAAGAAAAGGGGACAGGGTAGGAATACCCTGACCCCTTAGCTCTGGTCCTGGAGTTCCAGAGTGCCCCTGTTAGGACAAAAAAAACACTTTTTAAAAAAAGTTCACAGCAAAATCGTGACAGAGTCATGAATCTGTGGAAAAATATTAGAAAGAAACAAGCATGGTCTCCCACGCTTGTTTTTAATGAATCTCTCAGGTGGGCCAGGCCCCGGAGGCATGCCTCCTTTATAGAATTGGGGGAGAGGGGTGCATGTGGCCCCCCTCCAAGGGCATCACTGGGCCTCACTCCCCTACACACAGAGGGAACCTGAGCTACTCACAACCACTGGTTTTTATTCAGGCTTATCAGTAGCAGGCCTTTCTTCCCCACCCACTCCCGTTGGTCGGACCTTTCATGGGGTCAGTCTGACCAGATTTCTAGACAGCAGGCCCATTCTCCCATCTTTATGCCCCACCCACACCCCACAGATGGGACCCACCTCTGGTCAGGAGCCTGGGCAGCCCTCCTCTCCGGGCAGCAGCCCTTCCTGCAACAGCTCCACTGTCCTGCTGCAGGAAGGGCTGCTGCCTGGAGAAATTCAGCCGTTATAGTTAGCTGAGCTAACTATAACTTGCACCCCCGTAATGCACTGCTGATGATGCCACATAAAAGTGACATGAATATAAATAATTTTAATATTTGACTTCTTCTGATGAATTTACGGAAGTCGCGACGCTCCCGCATACCCTCCCGCACGTATTTCTGGGTGCGTGATGGTTCGCAACTCTAGCGCAAAATATGTAGTTCTAAAAAACATATATATATAATTTTATATCATACATTATACCAATAGATTTACTTTCATATTTGTAAATCTACTATATTTGTAACTGAAATAGATATACAATATTGTTTACACATATTTTACGGATTCACGTCCTGCGCGCGGTAGCTACGCGTCCAGTTCGCGAATCCCATGTGACTTCAAAAGAAACAATTTCATTGGTTAGGAATCTTTCTATTATACTATTTGGAGGGCCCCACCCAATTTGTTCTTTCTTTCTGGAGCTTATTGAGAATAAACACCTCTTGTGTTCTCTCTTAGGGGCCTATTACGATGGCGGTTGGATGACCGCCGCCCGGCCGGCGGTGGCAACTGCCAGACCTACGCCGGACATCCGCCGCGATCGCAAGCCAGAAAACCGCCGGTCAGATTAGGATGGCGGTGGTGAATTCCAACCACCGCTTTTCTGCCGTTTGCCATCCGCACTCCTGCCCTGCGGACGGAGAAGGACCGGGATAATGGTGGCAGTGCAGAGCAGGCTCCGCCGGCACGATTATGATGCTGGCGGTAGCCAGCCTTTCCTCAGCGGTCAGACCGCCATGGAAAGGCATGCGGTGATTGTCTTCTGGGGGCACGAGAACAAGGAGGAAGACGCGTACGACTGTGAGGAGTTACCATACTCAAGACTATATTGTTGGGTCCTAGTGGAATACACAGGATCGCGCCTCAGATAATCACAAGCTTAATGGTTGAGAATATCAAGATAAGAGGCACATTGAAAAACGTATACTTATATACATGTCAGAGGTGATTGCACCTCAATTGCCATCAGTTACACGAGGAATATAAAACGACAGATTTGAAACGATTTTTTCTTCCTTTTTTATTCGCCCTGATGAAGTTCCCAGTGTGGGAATGAAACGCGTTGGCTGGAGTGTTAATGTTCAATGCTTATTTATACTGATGAAAATAAAGAAATTATAATTTTTGTAAATACAATTGACTACTGGACTTTGTGAGATGCGCACGCCCTTCGAAAGTGATTGATTTCTTGATCTGGAGCACAGTGACGCCACGGAACGGCTGGCGTAGGGGCAGATTTGCGCATCAGAACTTTATCTTTTGGAACTGGCACGAGGTGCGGTACCTGTGGTCCGCCGTTGTTCTAACTGATATTCAGACAATGTTCTTACTCGAGACAATGCAACGTATGCCATTCCCTCTTTGAACACTGTACTTCCAATATTTACAAAAGTCTGTCTATACTCAAACCTTGAGATTTATAAATAGTTACTGCATATGCTAGAGACAGAGGAAACTGTTCCCTATGAACATACAAGTCTTTTACAAGCAAAAAACGTACAACACAACGCCCAATCTGTCTTACCTTGTTTATCTGATCGAATTTTATAATCAAAAATTCTATTCCAGAGGGGCGTGGCTTCGACGCCGAGAGCGATGGCCGCACTTCTATAAGACTCTGTGATACCCCGGGCTTTTGCCCCTAATTAATCCGCTAAAATAATTGCATATAAGGTGAGACCAGAGCACAATTACATCGCGCCAGCACAAGGAGATGACAGAAGTGAGTTGGCGAGAAAATAGGCACGGATGGTGTGCAGCGAAGGGTGCGGCCTAGAAAAAGCTCGAAGCACCGGCCTCGATTAGTGGGTACGGCCGACCGAAGGAAACTGTGAGGCGGCGAGAAAGAGGCAAGCCACACAGAACCCATGGTCCTGGCTACAATCGTGTCTCCGGAGGTGCAGTGTATCGTCGGACCTGAGATCAGCCGCGAATAGCGACCGTAGCGCAGAGGCCAAGGATGCAGCAGTATAACAGGTATTCTCCGTTATGGAGCCACAAAGATGGAGCAGATAGCTGGTGGCTGAGAAGAGGTGGGACCAGGGCGTAAATCCATTGCGCCACCACAAAGAGGCAACTGAAGTGAGGTGGAGACACCACAGACACGGCTGGTGTGCAACGAAGGGCGCTGCCTAGAAAGACCCCGAAGCACCGACCTCGATTAGTGGGAGTGGCCGACCAGGAGAGAGCTGTGAAGCAGCAAGTGAGTGGCAAGCCACACAAAACCTGCGGGCCAGGCCAGGATCGTGTCTCTGGCGGTGCAGAGTGCCGTCGGCCCTGAGAGCAGTGAATAGCGATCGTAGTTCAGAGGCCAGGAACGCAGCAGTGAAACCGGTGTTTTCCGCTACGGAGCCACCAAGACGGAAAGATAGCTGAAGGCAGGGGAGCGGTGGTAGCGTTGGGACAGGCACTACATGACCCCCCCCCTTGAAAGTGTGCAAGAGAGTAAAGGACGCACGCAGAACTCACACTCTCACTATAAAGTTAGTGCCTCGTGTGAAGAAGGAGACTCCGAAGTCTCAACATGGCGCTGAGTGGGTGAAGAGCTGGGAGATAGGCTGAGTGCTAGGCAGAACACGCATGTAGCAACGGAGCCGGCAACCCACATATAACAGAGCAGTGGAGCGGTGGAAGCGGTCCCACTGGCTTACTCAGCAGAGACAGCCTGTACAAAGGGAGGGAAAAAGTGGCCAGAGAGTTCCCCACTAACCCCAGTCGTGATATCAAAAAGACATCACCAATAACCTTCATTGGGGGACAAGTACAATTGCTTTGAGCACTACCCAAAGCACAGGGGGGACCCGGATGGCACAACGTAATATTCCCTACAAGTGCCACGCCACAATCTATTACGCTAGACACAAAACTCCGATATTACAAGGGTAAAGGGTTGAGAGTGACAAGGCGCCAAGATAAAGTGACCTCTTAGGCGGAACAGGAATAATAACGAAGGAGTGGTGGCGATCGTGTTGGAAAAGCGGAATACAGGGACTGCCCAGATCTGAGCAGATCACTGGTCACGTGGACAGAATGTCGGGGGGTAAACCCACAAAAGGAACCCACCAGACTAAACTGGACAAATATACCATGCAGAAACGGACTGACCTAGAGGTAGCTGGTAAAGAGAGTGATGAAAAGGCACGGGGACCGGGCAGCGACGATCCATCCCTGAAAGATATAATGGAAGCCATAGTCGGAATACGTACAGCACTAGAATCAAGGATGGACACGATAACAGCCGAAGTGACCCTGATGAGGGCAGATATGCAAACCATCAGCGAAAAAGTGAGGAATGTAGAGGTGGTTGCGGAGGGACTTAGCGGAGATAGTAGAAAGATGGAACGTGAAATAAAAGAGCTGCAGGATACTAGCCAAAAAATGGAGAGGTTATTAGACGATTATGAAGGGCGGTCCCAAAGAAATAACGTGAGGATACTTGGGGTCCCGGAGAAGGCGGAGGGACAAGCAGCTGATCTCTTCATAGAAACGCTTATCTGTGATTACCTCAAGCCGAAGACACTGTCTACCTTCTTTACTGTTGAGAGAGCACATAGGGTCCCCGGGGGTAGACCCAAGCCGAGTGCCCCTCCTAGGCCTCTGTTGACCAGACTATTAAACTTCAGGGACCGGGACAGTATACTACAAACGGCGTGCATCTCTCCGCCAATCAGGTATGAGTAAAGTGAAATTGCATTTTATCCTGATTTTACAATAGCAGTTCAGAGGAAAAGGAGAACTTTCTTGGGGATCAAAAGACAGCTGCGAGACAAAGGGATTAAATATTCCATGTTATTTCCAGCGAAACTCAGGGTCGAGGCAGACGGGAAGTCATGGTTTTTTGACACTCCAGAATCGGCAGCGGATTGGCTGGAGGGGTGAAGACCTGCGAAGGCTCACAATTCTAAAAGAGGAAAGGATCGCAATGGAGCAGCCAAGCCTTCACATCCAGGAAGATGACAAGATGTAACAACGATGGAGAGTGCGGGTGACGATGTATACGGCTGAGAAATGGAAGCACTCGGAGATGCCAAGGAACTGAGTCAAGATTAGAATTATAAGTGACTAAATTACACTGGTCCAGGTGTATGAGTGAACCTGATAGAAAATTGTTTGCAGGGGTTGGAGCCGGGGATCCGAACCAACGGCCACCTCCCCCCCCCCAAGTTTACTTTAGTTAGTTGTACAGGGCGATAGGCACTCTGCATGGTTGGGGAAGTGGGCAGTTCGATGCCCAGAGTGCAGGGGAGCAGGGTGGGGGTATGGGAGTTTTTTTGTTATTGTTATGTTTGGTAGTTGCTGATTCACGTAACAAAGTAAAGGGCACAGAAGTGACAAGGTTAGGCACAAGGGGGCTAACAGATATTATTGATCAGGAAAAGGCCTCTTGCCACTTTTTCCCCCTGAGGCTGTCTAGGAGAGCTGGAGTTTTCATGGATAGGATCTGTTTGGTGCAAAATGGTAAACAGCCACATGGGAACAGTGAATGAGACAAGATTCCGGCTTTTGTCATGGAACGTAAATGGGCTTAGGGACAAATTGAAGAGAGGGATAGTAATGTAGTTTATTAAAAGGCAGGCCCCAGAAGTAGTCCTGCTCCAAGAAACCAACCTCATAGGTAATATGTGCAAAGCATTGGCTAGATGGGGCTATCAGTTAGTGGCACATTCTGGGTTTACCACGGGCTCACGGGGAGTGGGTATACTAAAGAGAAAGTCCTTCCCCATGACTATTGAACAAGTATGCTCAGACCATTTGGGGAGATATGCAGCAGTGTCTGGGAGCTGGGAGGGCGAAGTGCTCAATATAATATCTGTATACTTGCCACCAGGCCTACAAGAAGTGTCATTGAGGGATTTAGGGACAGTGATGTTAACATTCCCCACCGGAAAATTGGTAGTGGGAGGGGACTTTAATTCTGTGATATCAGGCCGTTTGGATCGAGTTATTGGCTCACCAAAAGCAGTGCTCCCACAATTTCTAGACGCACTCAGGTTGGTGGATGTATGGAGGGTTCACCACCCAAACGAGCTAAGCTTCACATTTTATTCGTGGACCCACAATAGTCTTTCACGAATAGACTATATACTCATACCGGCGGACCAGGTCAGGTATACTCAGCAGATTAGTCACCTAGCGAGAGGCATCTCGGATCATTACCCAATATTGCTGAAGGTTAAGATAGGGAAGGGCACCAGTACCAGAGTAGCACCTATAAATCCGTGGCACCTTTTCAATCCGATAATCAAGCAAAAGGTCTCCCAGGAAATTGATCACTACTTTACAGAAAATGAGGGATTGGTAGGATCAGCGCAGACTCTCTGGATGGCCTTTAAGACGGTGATACGGGGACATGCGGTGTCTCAAATAGCAGGGGCAAAGAAGGAAAAGAATGCAGGGCTACTCCGAATGGAACAGGAGATATCAAAGCTGAAAAATGAACTCTCTAGACAGGAGGGACGGGACAGTGCACATGTTCTCCAGCTCAAACAAGCAGAGTATAGAGATGAAGCTAGAGATATGGCAAAAACATTAGACAGACACAAGTGCTGGCGTATATATGAGTTGGGAGATAAGGCTGGGAAATTGTTGGCTTGGCTCGACAGGAGAGAAATGGCAAATCTACTGGTCACTGAGCTGGTGGTAGATACTGGGGATAGTCTCAAAGATACGCAAGATATCACCAACGAATTCGCTAGGTATTATGAATGGCTTTACACACCCAAAGTTAAAAGGCAGGATAGCAAGGCGAAGGAGCTGCTTGCGGAAATGCAATTACTGACACTGGCAGACGACGACAAAGCTTCACTGGACAGTGATCTAGCCCGGGAGGAAATAGCCCAAGCCATTCGGAATCTTCAATCTGGGAAGGCAATGGGCCCAAATGGCCTACCCATTGAGCTTTACAAATTGAAACCAGATAGAATTGCCCCATACCTCAAGGCTATGTTTGAGGAGAGTTTAGAGAAGGGACATCTCCCACAGTACCAGAGAATAGCCCCACTAGTTGTGATTCATAAAGAAGGGAAACCTAAGCATAAATGCTCATCATATCGCCCCATATCATTGCCAAACGCTGAGGTCAAAATTCTGGCCAAGCTATTGGCTACAAGGTTGGCCCGAGTGATTTCCGGACTGGTCCATCCGGACCAGTCTGGCTTTATGCCGGCCAGAAATACATCATTGAACCTACGCCGATAATATGGGGTCATGGGAAGGGTGAATACATTAGATGAGGATGCAGTGGTGGTTTCCCTGGACGCTACCATGGCGTTCGAGACCATAGAATGGTTGTACCTATTTGCAGTCCTGGAGAGGCTTGGATTTGGCCCGAAATGTATTAGATGGGTGCGACTACGATACTCCGATCCGCTTGACCAAGTCGTAGTTAACAATAAAAAATCTGCTGTCTTTCATCTTCATAGAGGGACGAGACAGGGATGACCCCCTATCCCCGCTACTATTTGCTTTAACACTGGAGCCTCTAGCTTCCTGGATCCGTAAGGACCCCATAATTCGAGGATTGAGATGGACGGAGGGCTGGGAAGATCGCATATCTTTATATGCAGATGACATCTTGCTATACCTGGCTTCGCCAGAGAGGTCCTTACATAGGGTCCTTAATATATTTACTAATTTTGGTACCTATTCAGGATATGTAAAAAAATTGGACAAAATAGGTAATATTTGTATTACATGGCAACCCTCCTGCCCTTCCCAGGGACTGCCTGGTGATAATAGCTAAAGGCGGGTTTAAGTATTTAGGGATATACATTACTAAAGATCTAAAGCTATATTACACATCTAACTTGTTGCCACTGCTACAGCGACTAAGGCATGGTGTGGAACACTGGAAGACACTGCCGCTATCATTGTTAGGTAGAGCGGCGCTCTTCAAGATGATGTCACTACCACGTTTTTTGTACATCCTTCATAACTCACCGGACGTAGTTCCGGCGTCCTATTTTATAGCAGTAGAAAGTGCACAGAGAGCGCTGCTTTGGGGGAATAATCCACCACGAATATCATTCTCGAAGTTGGTACAAAGCTGGTATGATGGGAGGATCGGGTTGCCACATATTAAAAAATACTACTGGGTGGCACAATTAGCTGCCATTAATCATTGTATTTATTGACCTCAAAATGATCCAGGATATGCGATGGACAGGTGGCTTTTGCCAGGGAGTAATTACACTTGAGCACTGTATTCCAACCCGAAGAAGTTAGGACTGACGGGTCCTACAAACCACTCAGTACAGGTGTGGCATATGGCACAAAGGAGCATGGGATGGGCACAGGCCATAACCCTAGCTACCCCATTATGGGATTCGGAAAAGCTAGGTTCCCTCTGGAAATCGAAAGGATTCGATAGGTGGGACACTATAGGGATATCGTGGGTGGGAGACCTCTGGAAAAAGGGAGAAGTAGTGATTTTTGAGACATTGCAGCAAGAGCATGACCTAGCGGAAACTGAGAGGTTCAGGTATCTGCAGGTGCGACATGTGTTGAAAACGCCGATTCCAGGAGATGTGTCCCCTCCGGAGGCTTCACCTCTCGAGGACAGACTCCTGGATGGATATATGCCACGCAAGGCAATATCGTTGACTTATTTAGAGCTTATTAACAACTCACCTGATCCCCTTCCGCAGCTCCGTGAAAAATGGGAGTGAGATCTGGCGGAGTTGGAGGAAGAGGAGTGGCGGGAGGCATTGGCGTCGCCTAGGGATGTAGCGATATCGTCAAATCTGAAGTTAGTGCAGTTGAAGATTCTGCATAGAATATATCTCACAGGACCCACCTTAGTCAAGATGGGATATAGAGAGGACCCTACTTGCAGAAGGCAGTGTGGCCGAGAGGGTACGTTCATGCACATTATATGTGATTGTCCGCTCATCAGTGGTTACTGGAGGGCTGTTACCCGATGCATGGGGGAAGTATTGGGAGTACACCTGGAACCAGACCCTAAGTGGTGTTTACTAAATGTGTGGGAGCCAACAGACCTAAGAAATAAAGAGAGATTGTGGGTGGCATTGGGGGAAATGGTTGCTAAAAGAAACATTGCGAAGAAATGGGGGGTGCAAGAGGTGCCGACAGTGAAGGAATGGGGGATAGATATGGATTAGTGTATGTTCTGTGAGAAAACAGTCTATCTGTCCAGGGGGTGCCCGAAAAAATAGACACAAATTTGGGGTAAATGGAGCTCTCATAGGGGAGATATATGTACACCACCCAGGATGCCGATGCAGACCTCCCAAGAAGAATTGGAAGTATAAAAGACGATAACTGTCAAATTTGGGTGAGGGCTGTTTACAACAAATGAATCACCTGTGCCAACTTAAGATAAATGTCAACGGAGAATTGCATATCGAATTAAACGTGAATCTGTATTGTTCCCTGTTTGTATTCAATAAAAAGATTTAAAAAAAAAAAAAATTCTATTCCATGTCTATTTTGAAAATGTACAAAATCAACAACTTTTCCTATTGCTCCATTAACTAATCCTTCTTCAACATTCAAATTACGCCGCAAAATTACTGGACAGTTTTTACATACATGTAAAGTCTTTTCTAATCCTGCAGTTTTAGATACAGACTTTTCCAAAGAATCCAATTTAGCCTGTAGTTTCTCGGTAAGAAGAATTGTTACTCCCTGTTGTTCAATTTTGTCAATAGCTTTAATTTCCACAAATTCTTATTTTTCCAGTTTCAGAAGTTGTTGATTAAATGTAGTACACTCTTGCAGTGTAGGCATTAGAGAAACTAAAGAATTGTTTTCGGCAAGCATATTGTACATTACTTCAACTGCTGTTTCTCCAGTTGTAAACAAGTTCCTTAGTAGTCAACTTTCTAAAGCTTGTTTTCCCTGATCTGTCAAGACGCCAATTCTTATGTCTTTAAGAATATTTCCATAATCTTCATCACTTGCTTGTCGCATATTCTTAAAAAGTTCCTTGTATTCAAAGTGTAACCAAATATTTACATTCCCAATACTTCCCAAAGATTTTCTTGTGTCATCATGGAAAAGAGTTTTAAAAACAGGTTGTCCCTTTACAGGAGTAAGTTGTAGTAAGTCTCCAAATACAATTAAATGTTTTCCTCCAAACAGAACATTGTAATCTGTTTTTAAAACCTGTTGCATTATCAAGTGTACAAAGGCAAGCATTAAGTTTGAGACCAAGCTCACCTCATCAATGATTAAAAGTTTCATTTTCTTTAGTACTCTTGAGACTTCATAACAAGCGTCTCCAGAGAGCTTCTGATATCCCAATTTATTATCATGTTCAACAGGTAGCTTAAGTAATCAATGTAAAGTAATACCTTTAATTTTGTGTGCTGCTAATCCAGTTGGAGCTCTACCGACAGAAGATGAATGTGATCCTGTAGTTTTGTGTAAATAACTGGTCAAGACTTTAATTAAGAAACGTTTTCCTGTTCCCGCTTGACCACTGATGTACAATAGAATAGGTTTAAATGATGAACATTGACATTCTTTTTTTTCGTGCAGTAAACCATGTTGTACCTGTTGTTTGACTTGTAGATATATTTCTTTTTGTTCAATATTTAGTTGTTATTCTAACTTGTCCAATTGAATAATATTCTGTTGTGCTTGTTGCATTGCAGTTTCTACCTCATTCATGGCTATTGCTGCTTCATTTTCAATAACTGGTTGTCCCAGTGGATCTTGACACAGTGGACCAGAACTTTGACTGCCGTGTGAACTTTCTCTAGCTATTTCAGCTGCAATAGTAGTTTCTTGTTCAATCTCATCATTTAACATTTGTAGATAAGTTGGGAAAATTATGCACTGAATGCTATCTTTAGCTGCATTAAAAGAATCTTCATAGCAGTCAAAATCTCCAAGTAAATCTGTTTCACTACGCCAAGGCTTTCACAGTTGCAGAAGTGCTAAATAGAAAAATTCTCTCTTATCTGAACTTTCGCAACTGAACTTTCTGTGGTTAATAAGATTTCCTTTGGCATGTTTTACTAAACATCCGTTGCATCCAATTACTTCATATTTCTCTTCTTTTATATTTTCTGTAACTTTTCTTTTAAAGCTGTCATGTTGAAGTATTTCATACAGACATAGCTTTTTGCAATGTAGACTCCTTTTGGGATAGTATATATCCAGCATATTAGTTTTAACAATATCCATACTTTCTCGTTCATTCTGTGCTAAGTATTCGATTTCTTGTAAAAATTTCAATACTCTGTTCCGTGTAGAGGCAAGACTTAGACTTACCCAAATTATTCCTCTTGACTTTGAATATAAACTGGCTGAGCTCAACATTTTCAGGCTGTAGCTGTATAATTTCTTGCTAAGACTCTTCTCTGCTGAAATTTCTTCCCACATTTCTTTCATCTCTGTCTTTTCAGATTTTGTAATATATGATGTAACATAGCGAGCAACAGCAATTGAATTATCTGCAACATACTGAATATCCATGTTTGCATTCCATATTTTCAAACTAACTGGATTGTAGTCATGAATGTACTTTGAACCTTTTGTTCTTTTTAAATAGTACGTAATCTTGGGAGATCTCCGAGTTATTGTATGGCTCACTGATGATAAAAAATTATTTACTCTTCCTTTAGAAATTATAGGACTTGGAAATCCAAAACAACATTTTGTATAAAAGTTTCCTTTACACTTATCTTTCCGTCTGCAGTATTTTCCACATCGATGACTTTGAGAGCGTAGAACCTGTTCTCTGAAGCTCTTTTCTCCTCCTCCTGTTAGAATGGCACATTTAACATATTGTTCAATGAAATACAAAACAGTTTCATCACTATCTGTCCCAAATTTTTGTGCATTCTTTATCCATAATAGCATGTGTATATGAGGTGCACCTCTGGCCTGGTACTCTTTTTGCCAAAAGAAATCAGTTACCTCTCCAAGCGGTGGAACACTTTTATTGCAGATAAATGACATCACAGCTTGAAACCTATGGTTAAAATATCTGCAGACATTTACAGGATCCAAACAACAGAGTTTTCCAGCTGTCTTCAGTTCAATGTTTTTCACATTTGAATTTGCTTCTCGAAGGTTCTGAAGTAAATCATCCCACTCATATTCAGCACAGCTAAGTGTTGTAAACCATGTGAGTGTACCTAAGTTTCTTAACATACACTTAAGTTCACCATGATGATGATACCAATGTTCATTGGTACCACGTTGACACGCCATCAAATTAATTAACTGACATTCTAAATTTTCATCTCTTTGATGAACTTTGTCTATGAACTCTTTTGCAGAAACATGTTGAAAATGAACTCCTGTTTTTAATATGTGGTTCACTGCATATGAAAGTGCAGGCAAATCGCTTTCAAACAAAAGATGAAATATATATGGAATACACTGTCAAAATCTTGGATCTTAAGAGTACATTCTTGTTGATCGATATTCTGAAGCTGGAATCCATACAGCTCGCTCATCAAATCATCCACCTTCTCCAGTGGGGAATAGCTGTGGAAAACAACGAGCTTCTAAAGTTTTTCCCATACACTCATGGGAGCTCCCTTTGCTTCTTTCATTTGAAATAGTTCAATATTGCTTTCTATTATTTCTTTTGAATGCAAAGGATGTATTGAATATTGTTCATAAATCTCTTAAGTCCTGCACTTGTCCACTTTTTCAATTTGGCCACTTGAAATTTCTGTTTCATCTTCTAAGCATATAATTTCTTCATCAACATTTACATTCTTATAATAAATATTATTCTGTAGTTTGTATAGTGTAGCCTTTTGAAGTTTATTTACATCTACAAACACTTGCCAGATTTTTCGACTCCTTGTTGGTATACCATTTACTAGAATACCTACTGGCTCATTTTCCTCTCTATCAACACCAACAGTTTTAATGTTTTTCTCAAAATTTAAAGGTAAGTACACAACTCTTCCTTTTAGACCTTTTTGTAAATCTGTTGGTGGCAGCTTACCTGTTTTAGGCTCCATACGAACTATGGCCTGAAATGGGTGTACAGACTGAATAAGAATACACTCATATGCATTTAAATCTGTCAGTTCCATAGGAATGGGCACCAACTCTAAGTTGTTATATACTGCTGTAGATGGCATTTTGTTTTCTTCTAATTTGTTGTAACAGTACTTACAAATAACCTGATCAGTAGCTAAATCAAACTGACCCTCTACCAACTAATAAACACCAAATTGCTGCCACTTATAATTGTTTTCCTTTTCACTTTTTATTTTAATTAAATCTGTTTATTAGGTTTATATTCCAAAACATCGGTACAATAAACAGGAGAGCATAAACGGCATCCAATAATTTATGTTACATAGCACAGTCATGTATAATCTTCAGATCATATGCAGTAGGATATTGCTCAGATCATCATTTAGCATTCAGACAGGCGAGTACTTTTGCATCGTTACCATCTGTCCACTATTTCAAACATGTTTGTCCCCCAATTGCCTCTTAAGTTCATGTGCGTCATCCTTAACAGCAGTTATGTTCCAAAGGGTCTTTTCCCCACTGACTTGCGTCCCCCTCTCCCCTCCACCATCTCCACATGTGAGGGTTTCCCCTAGCTGTTCTGCCTAGGTGCATCTGGGTCGACTTGGTGTTCGGCCAGATAGGCCCACAGAGGATCCCATATGTAGCGCGGCCTGAAGGTGATCAGCATTAATTCTGCGTATGCTAGTAGTTGGTCTTGACAATATATGAGGTCACGCAGCCATTTCTTAAACTTAGGAGCCCTCTCTCTTCCCCACCTGCAGGCTATTCTATGCTTGGCCAGCAGCAGTCCCAGCGACACATATTTCCTAATTGAAGCTTCTATCTCCGCCGTGTAACCTAGCAGTGCTACCAGTGGGGTGTCCAGGATGGGGGAGCCTATCATCTGTCCCAGGGCCTCCAACACCACTAGCCAATATCTCTAAATGGGTTCACAGTCCTACGCCAAATGCAAGAATCCTGCTCCTTCTCGAGGTCTGTTGTGCAGGGAGGGGGCACCTTGGGAAAACTAGTCGGAATTGTTGTCTTTGTCGTGACGTTTTTAAAATTTTTAATTATTGCCCATATAGCATATTTGCACAGTCACCCCCTGATAGGAATTGTTTGTTTTTACTAGCGTTTTCGGTCCGTCACGGCTTCCAGTGCCGATTGAACGGAGAAACGCCTTAGCTCACTCCTCCCTCCCACCCACTTAGACCACCCCCACCTCCGGCTGGCTGGCGGGCTGGTGGCGGGAACTCTGTGAAGTATTTGAACGGGAGGTGCTTGGGGCGCGCAGCGGATCGAGGTCTGTTGTGCAGGGAGGGGGCACCTTGGGAAAACTAGTCGGAATTGTTGTCTTTGTCGTGACGTTTTAAATTTTTTTAATTACTGCCCATATTGCATATTTGCACAGTCACCCCCTGATAGGAATTGTTTGTTTTTACTAGCGTTTTCGGTCCGTCACGGCTTCCAGTGCCGATTGAACGGAGAAACGCCTTAGCTCACTCCTCCCTCCCTCCCACCCACTTAGACCACCCCCACCTCCGGCTGGCTGGCGGACTGGTGGCGGGAACTCTGTGAAGGATTTGAACAAGATGCTCTTGTGTACGCGCAGCGGACGCGCGCAGCGGGCGCGCCACCGGCGCGCCAAAGGCAAGCCCGTCTGCGCCCGTCCGCACACTGACTGCGCACAGCGCTAACCATGCTGCCGGTTCGGGGAAAAAAGAGGTTGGGGAAAGGAGACTTACCTATACAAGTAAGGAATTGCGGGACCTGGGGGAAATAGGAGGCTGGAATGGTGTGCCCAGATCTGTAGAGATAGCCGGATTAAAGTCAAACATGGATTGGAGGGATGCCCTTACATGTGGTCTGCTTAATGTCAGATCCCTGCCCAAACATTGGCTACAGACCCAACTATTATTAGAAACACACGATCTAGATGTCCTATTTATGACCGAGACATGGACACACCCAGGATCAGACATGGAGCCGGGTTTAGCCTGTCCATTAGGATACAAAGTCTTCCATAAACCACGACCCACAGGGAGGGGAGGTGGGGTCGGGATTATCTTTAAGGATATATGGGACTTTGCCCCCATAAACGCTGATGATGCCGATGGCATAGAAATGCTGGGCTTCTCATTAAAAGACCATAAGGGACAAATGTTGACTGGAATACTGTGTTATAGACCCCCCGGAGCGGTTAGTCATACACAGTTGCAGGCGATTATTGACGTTTTTACTAACATGGCACTTACACATTCCAGACTATTTATTATGGGGGATTTTAACCTATGGTGTAACGGGAGTCTGGACTCAAATTACAATAGTCTTATTAACTCCTGTAAGAACCTAAACTTAATACAACAGGTCACTGAACCTACACACAAAGGAGGGCATATATTAGACCTAATTATTGCAGAAGAACAAGCTGTTGGAGAGGTAGACACTTTGTTGATGGATTGGTCTGACCACCACCTGGTACAATTTCGGGTATATAACGCGAAAAAGAATAACCCCGATATCACTGGCGTGAGGAAGTGCCAAGTTAGGGACTGGAAGGGACTTTTGCAAAGAACAAAGCTCTCCCCGGTATTTTCCATGGAGGAAACTTTTGACGGAGATAGGCAGGTAGAGGAAAACTATGAGACCTTTTGTGAACATATAAACACTAGGTTAGACCTGGTTGCTCCTCTAAAGAATTATAAGAAAAAGGGCAGACCTTCCGCACCTTGGTATAATGAAATACTCAGATCCTTAAAGATGAGTTGTAAGTCAGCAGAGAGAAAATGGAGAAAGGGATACCTAGAGGAGGACAAAATTGTCTGGAAAGAGGCAATAGTTAACTATAAGAGAGACATTGGCAGAATAAAAGCAGAGTACTTTGCAGATCTGATCTTAAGGTCCGCAAATAGTGCCAGAAGTATCTTTAAAATAGTGGGGGATATCGCCAGAGTGTACAAAAAATAAAATACAACCTTCACGGGATCTCTGTAATAACCTTGCGATCTTTTTCGAGGAAAAGATCACCAATATTCTTGATGGTTTTGGGGCAAGTAGGTCTTGCACCGAGGGAAATGCTGAGGTAGAGGTAATAAAAGCACCTCAGGGAAAGGAAAGAGAAAGTATGGGGGAAAAATCCCTTTGCCTAGATCACTTTGAGCCGCCATCTATGGAGGAGTTTAACAGAGTAGCACTAGGTATTTCCTCGGGCTCGCCGCTGGACCCATTACCACAAAGAATCTGGAAAGAGCTGAGCTTGGAGCTATTTCCGATTACTAGACAAATCTGTAACCAATCACTGTCCAGTGGGTCAGTGCTGGACCGCTGGAAACAAGCGGTGGTGACACCTTTGCTGAAGAAAGCAACACTGGACCCAGCATGCCCTAAGAACTATAGACCTATCTCCCTGCTGCCCTTCCCAGTAAAGATCATAGAGCGGGTGGTCAGTAAGGCACTCTCCCAGTTTCTGGAAACTAAAAATATACTGGAAGATGTGCAATTCGGCTTCCGCCCAGGGCATGGAACGGAGACGGCTCTGGTAACCGTGTTGGACGATCTTCGAATGCGGACGGACAGGGGGCAATCAGCAATACTGATTCTGCTTGACCTGTCCGCCGCTTTGACACGGTTAACCATGAGATACTTCTAGCCAGGCTTAAGGGCATAGGGATAGTAGGTACAGCATGGAAATGGTTCCAATCGTACCTCTCCAATAGACAACAGGCAGTGGCTCTTTTACCGTTTCAATCTGAGTTCACTAACAATCCACATGGTGTCCCTCAGGGGTCTGCTATCAGCCCGATATTATTTAATGTCTATTTGAGACCATTGTTGGCTGACATTAAAGCTCACAATGTTAGCCTTATTAATTACGCAGATGATACGCAGCTCATCTTGTCACTGGAGGGAGACCAATTTACTGCCCTGGAAGATTTCCACACCTGCATGAAAGATGCATCAAACTGGTTGAGAGAAAATTCCCTTCAGTTTAACGCAGACAAGACAGAGATTCTGTGCTGCGCAGCAGGTAAAGTTCCTTGCCTACTACCAAATGATTTCTGGCCTATACCGACCAATATTCTTTTAAGATCTTCAGAGACGGTGCGTAATATGGGAGTGGTGTTCGATGACAAACTGAGCTTGGAAACCCAGATCAACAAAACTGCTGGATGCTGCTTTGTCCTCATCAGGGTGCGCCGAAAGATCCTACCAATGCTACCCTCACAGGCCAGAGCACTGGTAGTCAGAAGTGCTATCTTGAGTAGACTAGACTACTGTAACGCACTGCTGTTAGAGTCTCCAAAGTACTTAATTGAGAGACTGCAGAGGGTCCAGACAATGGCGGCCAAGCTGGCCTTATCAAGATCAAGATACTCATCCTCCTCGCGAACGCTGGCAGAGCTACACTGGCTTCCAGTGTCAGAAAGGATTAAGTTTAAATCCCTCTGCCTGGTGTTCAAGGCTCTGCACGGTACTGGACCCAAACCCATGCAGAACAAATTTGCATGGTATGTCCCCACTCGGAGTTTACGCTCATCCTCGGCCAATTTGGTTAAGGTGCCCAAATTCAGAAAGGTTAAATCAGGTGGGAGAGCTTTCAGCATTGCGGCAGCAAGGCTTTGGAACGAGCTCCCTATTAATATCAGACAGTCAGAAGATTTGATGCAGTTTAGGAAAGGAGTTAAAACCTGGCTCTTTCCCAGGGATTGAACCATCCTATAATCAGCCTGCCTCGATCACTTTGCTCACGGCCATATATCCATCTATGGCTGATTTGAGCACATGTTTGATAGCGCCAGGATACCCTTTGGGCGACAGTGCGCTTTACAAGTGCTTAATACAATACAATACAATACCTTCTCTGCCGCACCTATCACAGTGGTTGTTTTCTCAGAGCTGGAATTGATGGAGTTTGGTCGGGTTATAGTATATTCGATGTAAATATTTAAAGTGTATGATGCGCAACCTACTACTTGCCGACACTTTCCCAGTTTGTTGACAACAGTATGTCCATTGGTCATCGCTAAGGGGGTTCCCCAGGTCCTCATCGCAGTGGGCCCTCGAGCTCCGACCCTGATCAGAGCTGTTTGCCTGGGTGGTGCGGTATAGCATGGATACCACGTGCGTGCGTGTAGAGCTTTGTAACAGCACATGTAACGGGGCCAATGTCACAGGCTCAGTAGGGAATTCAAGGGTAGCAGTTTTTACGTCCTGGCGTAGGCGGATGTATAGGAACAGTTCCATGGGGGTCGGTTGGCGTTCTCCGAAAAACCCTTCACGGGTGCAAAAGTTCCCGTTCTCATATAGATCTCCCCATGTCAGTTTCCCTGTATTTCGCAGCATCTGTCTACAGCTCACCTCATGTGTAACCGGGAGACCTGGATGATGTTGTGTTCCCATCTTTGGGGAATATAACATTGGTGTCTGCAATCGTTTCGCAATATTGTGCTATGCTTTGTTTGTGCAGTCCACTGTTGTCGGATTTTTACCCCCATACTGTTTGGAGGAGGAACCCAAACATGCTGTGATCAGGATGGGAGCCATGTATCCCTGTTCCACCACTAAATGTGGCATATATGGTGGCGGTTTAATCCAGTACGCCGCAAAGTGTGCATGGGCGCACTGAAAATATAGATCCATGTCAGGTGCCTCAAATCCTCCCCTCGCAAAGGGCTGGGTCAGGAGTTCCCATTTCAGACTGGGTTGTTTTCCTCTCCATATCAGCCGGTTCAGTTGGGCTCTGAAAGTTTTGAAAAAATGCTTGCTGGTGCATAGAGAATAATAATAAATAGGTAAAGTAATTTCGGGAGGATTTCCATCTTAGTTAGGGAGAGGCGTCCTGCAAGTGATAAACACATAGAGATCCATCTCATAATGGACTCCGTCAAAGCCTCTAGTGTGCGGCCATAGTTTTTGAGCATCAACTCTTCTTTGTCTCTTGTTATCGTGATCCCTAGGTATTTGACTTCCGCCTCGCACCACTTCAGTGGGTAATCAGGGGTAAATTGTTGGACAGTGAGAGGTAAGATTTGGGACTTTTCCCAATTGATGTTTATGCCCGAGATCCTCCCGAAGTGTATAAATTCCCTAAGCAGCTGGTTAAGGCTGATACCTGGGTCCCGCAGGTACAGCGTTATATTGTCTGCAAAGAGGGACACTAGTATGTGTCTAGTTGGATACTGCAGTGCATACTGTCCATGGTGCTGTCTGAGTCTGGCTGCCAGCGGCTCCACAGCCAGCGCGAAAAGCAGGGGGGACAGTGGGCACCCCTGCCTTGTGCCCCTGGTAATCTGAAAATGGGAGGAGCATAGTCCATTAATTAATATCTTGGCTTGCGGTTGGTTATATAGTAGCTGAATCCAGGATACAAAAGGGGGGAAAAGCCCATTCGGCGGAGTACGCTCACGAGTTAGTCCCATTCAAGGGAGTCAAATGACTTAGTGGCATCTTAACAACTGCTACGGCCTCTAAATCAGGATCAATGTCTTGCATTAGGGCAAATAGGGTGTTCTTTTCACTTTTTAAATATAAATCAACATTTCTAGTTTGAATTTTATAGTAAGTACGTCAACAGCAAATACAAATATAGTTTGGTTTTTCAGACGAAACTGTGTTAAACTTTGTAATTTCTTCTGAAAACTCATTGATACTTATTTTTTTATAATGTTCTTCAACACCTACCCTTATCAAACTCTCAGTTTCTCTACATTCGTCTTCTGAACCAAAAAAACGAATCTTTATATCATCACAAACTTTCTTTATATCTGATAGAGAACCATACAAAAGAGCTGTATTCATTTCACTTAAACATAATGCAGGAGTTTTTACATAATTGAGTCTCCTTACAAACTTCCGCATTTCAGAGTGGTGTACAGCTAGCATTCTTAAATGATGAAAAGTACTTTGACATACTTTTCTTGAAAGACAAGCCAGAGAATGACCCTCCAACTTAGTATATTTTCTCATCTTACATGGATCTAGTCCTTGTAGCATCTTAATTTTCTGTTTAACACTTTTTTTGGCATATTACTCACAAACAAATTCTTAATATGTCAACAGATTACTGTCGAATACTGCAAATACTGCTACAATCCCACTTATATACAGGAGCTTGTGTACGCCTCCCTTGAACTTCCTCAGCTATTACTTCTTCCACATTCCTAACAACTATTTTTTCTTTTGGAATGGGAGAACCATCTTTCATCTCATAGTATCGACCACTAGTATCAACTGCATGTACTAATGTGTTCTGTTGAAAATAGCTTTCTTCATTAAAGAGAGGCTCAGTACTGGAAGTGTGCTTCCATTCACCAGTGAAACTTTTACAAAATTTACGTCTATTAACAAGTCTCTTTCTTTTGCACTTCTCCTTCATAAACACCATTGTTTTATCCAATTTTTTCATTCTCTTCAATAATAATATAAATAATTTTCAAGCTTTATCTACTACACTTTCAATCTGTTGCTTTTTCTTATAAGCTGCTGTTCTTTTTTATATTTTTTACAATCTTTCAATACATTTTGTATTACTCTACTTTTAAACTTTCTCCTGCTTATGTCTTTATGTTCTTTGTGCCTTCTTTCAATATGCATTGTTTTCCCATAAAATGATTTTCTTTTATCATGTCCTTTTTTCCTTTCCTTTCATTTGTTGTAGAACTTTTCTTTTTCTTTTCAACATTTTTAATTTGCTTTACACTCTGTAAAACTCGTTTAACAAACTGTTTAGTTCTCTTACCAGAAGACTTCTTTTCCCGTCTAACATTTTCCGCTTCATCTAATTTCCTCTTTTCAGTTTTCTTTAAGTATTACTGCTTTTTTCTTCTCTTCACTTTTGATCTTTTCTTGCCATCTTCAATTTTTATCCCCCTAAAAAGTAAATATCTAAAAAAGAAAGAAAAGTTTTAATACTTTGTTATACAATTATAAAGTTTAAAATTAATTATATAATAATATTCACAATAATAAATAACAAATTGCTTAGAATTACATTAGCAATCTCTCCAGAACAACTAAATATGTAGGATATCATACTTTGCATATTAGTAAACCTGTCAGAAGAGCACACAGACCTTTAAACAGTCACACAAGAAGGATTGCTGTTTTAAATTTGGCTAGACCTAACATTCAGATTACTCGGTGAATAGTGAAGGTGTAAGAGAAAAGTGTGCTTTAAGACATGTAGCCAGGGGGATTAGTAATTAGGCTTCTTCGTATGAGTTTGTAAAAACGTACACTTGAAGTAGGTCATATAAACTTAGGTATCTGCTTGAAATGGGAAGTGCAGTCTCTCAAGTTTAAAGGTGTACGTGCTCTCGAAATTGAAGTATGTGTCCACTTGTACTCGTTTTCTCACATCTGTAATGCATCTGAAAATGTTAGCTTAAAAAGTTGATAGCTTCTCATACAGGTACACAAATCTTCTCAGTTGTGCTCTGTCATTCACTTACACAAACAGACATGCCTTACATATGTAGCTGTTATAGAGCCTCTCAAATAGACTTTTCATTACCTACATACCCTGTTTTATGAGCAGAAAGGAATATGTATAGCTTTTTCTACACAAATGTATATAGCACACAAAGTAAAAGTCAGATATTCCAGTATTTGTATGTTTTTTTTATGTATCATGCCACTACCAAAAGCTACAGACACACAAATGTATTCCTTCACCAATAGGTAAGACTTACAATAGTAACATGGAAAGGATTGATGTATTAAATTTGGTCACACCTAACATTCAGTAAGTCAAAGAAAAGTGAACCTGCAAGAGAAAAGTGAGATTTAATACATGTTGGCAGAGGGATTAGTGATTAGGCTACTACATATGAGTGTGTGAAAAGGTACACTCAAAGTAGGCTGTATTAATTTAGGTGTCTGCTTGAAACGGAAACTACAGACTGTCAAGTTGAAAGCTCTGCATGCTCTAGTGACTGAGGTATGTGTCTATTTGTTCATCTATTCTCACGCATATTATGCATGTGAACATGCTAGCTTCAAAAACTGGTACCTTCTTCTACAGGTCCCATTTCAATCAGACACCAGAAAGTAGCAAGAGAGCTGTAGAAACAACCAAGAGAAGTACACAAAGAATCAAGGTAGCTGCTAAAAGAGGCGCAAAAAGAGGCAAAAGAAGTACAGAAAGAAGCAACAGAGGTGCAGAAAGAGACACGAAAAGTGCAGAAAGAAGCAATAGAAGTGCAGAAGCAAGCAACACAAGTGCAAAAAAAGACAAGAGAAATGCATAAAAAGGCAAGAAGAGGTGGAGAAAGAGGGAAGAGGAGTGAAGAAATAGGCAAGATGTGTGCAGAAAGAAGTAAGACAAATGCAGAAATATGCAAGAGATGCTCAGACAAAAGAGACTGAGGTGCAGAAAGAGGCACGAGAGGTGCGGAAAGAGGCTAGAGAGGTACAGAAAGAGGCAAGAGAGGTGCAGAAAGAGGCAAGTGAGGTGCAGAAAGAAGAGAGTGAGGTGCAGAAAGAGGCAAGAGAGGTGCATAAAGAGCCTAGAGAGGTACAGAAAGAGGCAAGAGAGGTGCAGAAAGAGGCAAGTGAGGAACAGAAAGAAGAGAGTGAGGTGCAGAAAGAGGCAAGAGAGGTGCAGAAAGAAGCAAAAGAGTTGGACAAAGAGGCAAGAAAAGTGCTGAAAAAGAAAAGAGAAGTGCAGAAAGAGGCAAGAAAAGTGCAGAAAGAAGCAACAGACGTGTACAAAGAGGCAAGAGAAGCGCATAAAAAGGCAAGAGAGGTACAGAAAGAGGCAAGAGAAGTGCAGAAAGAGGCAAGAGAGGTGCTGAAAGAGGCTAGACAGGTGCAGAAAGAGGGAAAAGGAGTGCAGAAAGAGGCAAGAGGGGTACAGAAAGAAGAGAGCAAGGTGCAGAAACAGGCAAGACACATGCAGAAAGAAGCAAGACAAGTGCAAAAAAAGCAACGTACGGGCAGAAAAAAGCAACAGAGGTGCACAAAGAGGCAAAGGAGCTGCTAAAAGAAGCAAGAGGGGGGCAGAAAGAAGCAAAAGAAGTGCAGAAAGAAGTTAGACAGGGGCAGAATGAAGCAAGAGAAGTACAGAAAGAGGCAAGAGATATGGAGAAAGAGGCTAGAGACGTGCAGAAAGACGAACGAGTAGTGTAGAAAGAGACAAAGACGGATGCAGAACAAAGCAAGAGAAGTGCAGAAAGAAGCAACACAAGTGCACAAAGAAGGAAGAGAAGTTCAAAAAGAACCAACAGAGGTACAGAAAGAGGCAAGAGAAATGTAGAAAAAGGCAAGAGAGATGCAGAAAGAGGCAATAAAGGTGCAAAAAGAAAGAAGAGGGGTGCACAAACAAGCTAGAGGAGTTAAGAAACAACCAAGACAAGTGTAGAAAGAAGCAACAGAGATGCCAAAAGAGGCAAGAAAAGTGCTGAAAGAGGCAAGAGAGTTGCAGAAAGAGGCAACAGACGTGCAGTAAGAGGGAAGAGGGGTGCAGAAATAGGGAAGAGAAGTACAAAAGAAGCAAGAGAGGAGCAGAAAGACACAATAAAGGTGCGAAAAAAAGAAAGAGAGGTGCAGAAAGAAACAAGAGGGGTGCAGAAAGAAGCAAGAGAAGTACACATACAAGCAAGAAAAGAACAGAAAGGCGTAAGAGAAGTGGAAAAAGAGGCAAGAAAAAAACAGAAAGTAGCAAAAGAACTCCAGAAAGAAGAAGAGACATGCAGAAAGACAAACAATGGTGTACTGAGAAGATTTCTCCACCTGTAAAACAAGCTACCAGCTTTTTAACCTACCATCTTCAGATGCATTACACATACGAGAATACATGTACAAGTAGACACATACCTCAGTCACAGGAGCACACAGACCTTTACATTTAACAAACTGCACTTCCCATTTCAAGCAAACACCTAAATTTCTACAGCGTCCTTTAACTATATATTTCCACACACATACAAAGTAGCCTAACCACGAATCCCTCTTGCAACATGTCTTACACCTTACTTTTGTTGTGTAGCTTTACTATTCACCAACGACTCTGAATGTTGGGCGTTGTGAAATTTAAAACAGCAATCCTTCACATATCACTCTTGTAAGCTTTACCCTATTCCAGAAAGCATTCATGTGTGTGTATGTACCTTTTGCTAGTGCCATGATACATAAAAAGAAACATACAAATACTTCAACACCTCTGTTGCAGACCGGAAGCTCTCTAAATGTATGTACAAGAAAGTGTATGTATTCCTATCTACTCATAAAACAGTGCACATGGGTAGTGAAAGGTATATTTCAGGGGCTCTATACCAACTACATATGTAAAACATGCCCATCTGTGTAACCAAATAACAGTACAGAACTAAGAAGATTTCTCCACCTGTAGGAGAAGCTACCAGCTTTTTAAGCTAGCATCTTCAGATGCATAACACATGAAACAATACATGTACAAGTAGACACATACCTCAGTCACGATAGCAAGCAGAATATTAAACTGCACAGACTACAATTCCCATTTCAAGCTCACATCTAAATTTATACGGCCTACTTCAAGTGCACCTTTCCATAGACTTATAAGAAGTAGCCTAATCAGTGATCCCTCTACCAACATGACTTAAACATCACTTTTATCTTGCAGCTCCACTATTCACCAACTGCTCAGAATGTAATTTGTAATAGAGGTGCAGAAAGAAGCAAGAGAAGTGCACAAAGAAGCAACAGAGGTACAGAAAGAAGCAAGTCAAGTGCAAAAAGAAGCAACAGAGGTGTAGAAAAATGCAAGACAGGTGGAGAAAGAGGGAAGAGGGTTGCAAAAAGAGGGAAGAGGAGTGCAAAAACAAGCAAGAGAGGTGCAGAAAAAAAAGACAAGTGCAGAAAGAAGCAAGAGAAGTGCAGAAAGAAGCAACAGCAGTGCTCAAAGAGGCAAGGGAGCTGCTATAAGATGCAAGAGGGGTGCAGAAACAGGCAAGAGAAGTGCAGAGAGAAGCAAGAGAAGTACAGAAAGAAGCAAGAAAAGAGCAGAAAGAAGTAGGAGAAGTGCAGAAAGAACCAACGGAGGTGCAGAAAGAAGCAAGAGAAGTACACATACAAGCAAGAAAAGAACAGAAAGACGCAAGAGAAGTGGAAAAAGAGGCAAGAAAAGAACGGAAAGACACAAAAGAACTCCAGAAAGAGGAAGAGACATGCAGAAAGACAAACAATGGTGCATTGAGAAGATTTCTCCACCTGTAAAACAAGCTATCAGCTTTTTAACCTACCGTCTTCAGATGCATTACACATACGAGAATACATGTACAAGTAGACACATGCCTCAGTCACAGGAGCACACAGACCTTTAAATTTAACAAACTGCACTTCCCATTTCAAGCAAACACCTAAATTTCTACAGCGTCCTTTAACTATACATTTCCACACACATACGAAGTAGCCTAACCACTAATCCCTCTCGCAACATGTCTTACACTTTACTTTTGTTGTGTAGCTTTACTATTCCTCAACGACTCTGAATGTTGGGCGTAGTAAAATTTAAAACAGCAATCCTTCACATATCACTCTTGTAAGTCTTACCCTATTCCAGAAAGCATTCATGTGTGTGTCTGTACCTTTTGCTAGTGCCATGATACATAAAAAGAAACATACAAATACTTCAATACCTGTGTTGCAGACCGTAAGCTCTCTAAATTTATGTACCACAAAGTGTATGTATTCCTGTCTACTCATAAAACAGTGCACATGGGTAGTGAATAGTATATTTCAGGGGCTCTATACCAACTACATATGTAAAACATGTCCATGTGTACAACCAAATAACAGTACAGAACTAAGAAGGTTTCTCCACCTGTAGGAGAAGCTACCAGCTTTTTAAGCTAGCATCTTCAGATGCATAACACATGAAACAATACATGTACAAGTAGACATATACCTCAGTCACGATAGCAAGCAGAATTTTAAACTGCACAGACTACAATTCCCATTTCAAGCACACATCTAAATTTATATGGCCTACTTCAAGTGTACCTTTCCATAGACTTATAAGAAGTAGCCTAATCAGTGATCCCTCTACCAACATGTCTTAAACATCACTTTTATCTTGCAGCTCCACTATTCACCAACTGCTCAGAATGAATTTGTAATAGAGGTGCAGAAAGAAGCAAAAGAAGTGCACAAAGAAGCAACAGAGGCACAGAAAGAAGCAAGTCAAGTGCAAAAAGAAGCAAGAGAGGTGTAGAAAAATTCAAGACAGGTGGAGAAAGAGGGAAGAGGGTTGCAAAAAGAGGGAAGAGGAGTGCAAAAACAAGCAAGAGAGGTGCGGAAAAAAAAGACAAGTGCAGAAAGAAGCAAGAGAAGTGCAGAAAGAAGCAACAGCAGTGCACAAAGAGGCAAGGGAGCTGCTAAAAGACGCAAGAGGGATGCAGAAACAGGCAAGAGAAGTGCAGAGAGAGGCAAGAGAAGTACAGAAAGAAGCAAGAAAAGAGCGGAAAGAAGTAGGAGAAGTGCAGAAAGAACCAACGGAGGTGCAGAAAGGAGCTAGAAGTGGAGGCTGCTCCTTCTCTTACAATGTATACAGACTGTGGAACGCCCTGCCACTCCAAATACGGCAGGAATCAAATCACTTGCCTTTCCGGAAATTACTCAAAACCTGGCTTTTTAAAACCACTTGTTAGTAGAGACACTTTTCTGGTCTATATCTGCAAACAGCGCTGGGATGCCTTAGGGTAGCTATGCGCTATACAAATGTTTCTTCAATTCAATTCAATTCAAGTACACATACAAGCAAGAAAAGAACAGAAAGACGCAAGAGAAGTGGAAAAAGAGGCAAGAAAAGAACAGAAAGTAGCAAAAGAACTCCAGAAAGAGGAAGAGACATGCAGAAAGACAAACAATGGTACACTGAGAAGATTTCTCCACCTGTAGAACAAGCTACCAGCTTTTGAACCTACCATCTTCAGATGCATTACACATACGAGAATACATGTACAAGTAGACATATGCCTCAGTCACGGGAGCACACAGACTTTTAAATTTAACAAACTGCACTTCCCATTTCAAGCAAACACCTAAATGTCTACAGCGTCCTTTAACTATACATTTCCACTCACATACGAAGTAGCCAAACCACTAATCCCTCTCGCAACATGTCTTACACCTTACTTTTGTTGTGTAGCTTTACTATTCACCAACGACTCTGAATGTTGGGCGTAGTGAAATTTAAAACAGCAATCCTTCACATATCACTCTTGTAAGCTTTACCCTATTCCAGAAAGCATTCATGTGTGTGTCTGTACCTTTTGCTAGTGCCATGATACATAAAAAGAAACATACAAATACCTCAATACCTGTGTTGCAGACCGGAAGCTTTCTAAATTTATGTACAAGTTAGTTAATTAGTTAGTTATGGGGTTTTGTTGAGCGCACATTTCACCCGAAGGTCTCAAAGCGCTAACCTGTCACGGGAAACAGTGATGGAAAGGAGAGGAGGGCTGACTGAGAAAAAAGAAGACTCAAAACAGCCAGGTCTTGAGAGCCTTGCGGAACTTTCTGTGGTCGGTCTCAATACGAAGATGCAGAGGGAGTGCGTTCCATAGGGTGGGGGCAAGATAAGAGAATGATCTGCCGCCATTCCTGGCGGTGCGGATCTTGGATGGAATAAGAAGATGTTTATTAGCAGATCGGAGAGTTCTGGAGGGGTTGTACCTTTTCAGTTTATTGGCAAAATAGTGAGGGCCATGCCCACAGAGGGTTTTGTGGACCAGACAGTTAATCTTGAATGTAATATGTTTTCTGATAGGGAGCCAGTGGAGAGCTCTCAGACTGGGTATCGAAGGAGATCCAGATGGTAGGTTTAATACCAGTCTAGCCGCCGTGCTTTGAAGGACCTGGAGTTTTGTTAGGTGCTCTTCGTTGATGGAAGCCATGAGGGCATTGCCATAATCCAGCCGGCTGATGATTAATCCTTGCACCAGCGGCATTCAAGACGACAGTGGGACCCATTTAAAGATCTTACAGAGGCAGCGCATTAGTCCGTAACAGATGCTGGCCACATGATTGACATGATCGGACATGGTAAGATGATTGTCAATCAGCACTCCTAGGTTGCGTACTGCTGACTTGGGTGAGGGACAGGTGCCGAGATTGGGGGGCCACCAATCACTTGACCACAAGGTTTGTGCTTTGCCGAAGAGGATGATTTCAGTTTTACTAGCGTTGAGCTGCAAGTGATTATTTTGCATCCAGCAGTGTATATCGGACATACACTGCCTGAATCGAAGTTTGGTGTCAGTGAGGTCTGGTCCTAGCGTGATTAGCAGCTGAGTATCGTCAGCGTACGATACTGTGTCGAAGCCGTGTGATTTAATCACGCTGGCTAGGTGAGCCACGTACAGATTGAAGAGTGTAGGGCTTAAAATAGAGCCCTGGGGGACACCCTTGTCTATGGGTTGGCTGCTAGAGACGAAGGTACCCAAGTAAACTTTTGAGGTTCGATCTGTCAAGTAGCTCCTGAGACAGTTCAATGCGGAGCCCCCGACACCCATCTCCCGCAGGCGATTCAAAAGAGTGCTGTGGGAGTTGGTGTCAAAGGCAGCCGATAGGTCGAGATGGCTGATTGTCTGGCATCGAGAGAGAGTCTAATGTTATCTACTATTTCCAGCAAGGCGGTTTCGGTGCTATGTGAGGCCCGGAACCTGGATTGAGAGGGGTCCAGCAGATTGTTACTTCAGATAGGTAGTAAGTTGTTTGTTGATTAGTGACTCTAGGACCTTCCCGAAGAAAGGCAGAAGGGAGATTGGCCGATAGTTGTTAGGCTGCATTGGGTCTAGGGTGGGCTTCTTTAGTATAGGTCTGACCATGGCCGCTTTCCACCTTGTTGGAACAGTTGAGTATAGTAGGGATAGGTTGAGGAGCTTGGTGAGGCCAGGAAGAAGGGCTGGCCCAATTTTAGACAGAATGTGAGGGCAGACTGGGTCAGCTGTGGAGCCCCGGATTTGACCGTACGAAGAGCAGTTCTAACATCCTCTTGGATGAATTCAATGAATTCATTAAGGGAGGTAGAGATCAGGGGGTGATTACTGGCAGGCCCATGATGTTGTTGTTTGCCAGCCTTGTGGGGGAAAAGTCTGTAAATGTTGTTAATTTTGTCCTCAAAAAAAGAGGACAAGGTATCCACCCACTCTTGCGATATAGGCTGTGCTGGCTGGCATGAAATCGGGCAGGTGAATTCTTTTAGTATTTTATACAATTCTTTGTGTGAATTGGAGGCCTGGTTTATTCTGTCACCTAAGTAGGTTTTTTGGGCCGTGGCTATATGGTCAAGATAGCGTCTGAGGGGGGATTTGTAGGCCTGTCTGTCGTCTGCACTTTTTTGAGTGCCTCCACTTGCGTTCTGCCTTCCTAGCGGCTAGCTTGTCTGATTTTAAGTCGGCGGTGAACCACAGTGATAATTTGTGGTGACGTTTAACTTTTTTTACAGGAGCAATTCTATCTAGGGCCTGACTGATTGCAGCCTCAAAGGACTCACCTGCAACGTTAGTGTTGTCTGATTCAGATTGGGGGGGAGTGGTAAAATGGAGAGAGAAGGTGGCTAGGTTGACTTTATTCCATGGCCTACTCAGCATTGGTTCTATACGAGAGTTGCTTGAAGTAGAAATTATCTGTAAGGAAAATTTTAATATATTATGGTCTGACCAAAGGACTGGTATTGGGGACTCGACCTTAATATGGGATGAGTTGGTGAATAAAAGGTCAAGTGTGTGGCCTGCTGAATGGGTGGGGCCTACTACCATATGGTTGAAACCTAAGGTATTTAGGCTCAAGATGAGAGTGTTGGTATAGATATTGGATAGAATCTCAGCATGATGGTTGAAATCTCCCAATAAAAGAAAGTTATCAGCAGCCAGGACATGAGGCGCAATGGTCTCAATCAAATGATTGGAAAAGTGGGCTTTATTGCCCGGAGGGCGGTAAAGTAAGACACCTCTCCAAGACCCCTTGGTGAGACAATCCATTTTAAAAATGCAGAGTTCTCCCCAGTCCGAGAGGAAGGTGTCTATTATGCTAAATTTGGAATTGGCTCTGAAGGCTATTGCTAGACCACCTCCTCTCTTGTTGTTCCTATCTAGTCTGATCAATTTATAGTCAGAGGGGAAAGCTATCATGATATCAGGGAGCGAGCACTCATGGAGCCATGTTTCTGTGACAAAGAAGATGTCAGGTTTCTCAGAGTCTAACAGGGTCCAGATTTCGAGGGCGTGTTTAGGGATGGAATGCGCATTACAATAAATCCCAGTTAGATGGTTGGGTGGGTCTGTTGGAATATCATTTGGAGGGTCGATGGGGCAGGATTCAGAGAGGAGTCGGCCATTGGCGAGGATGTCTGTATGACCAGTGATGGACCAGGCCGATGGGGGGAGAGTGATGGATTTCTCAAGATGGTTTGCTCTATTAAGTGTGAGGAGCTCTTGGCGAGTATACTGTATTATAGCCATGGGTGAACGGCAGATTTGTGGAGTGAGTGGGAGAGGCGGAAAGGAACGGACAATCAGGGGGAGAAATGGCCAGAGTGTCCGGCGTCCGGCATCGGCCTGGCACGGATGGGCGCAGACGGGCTTGCCTTTGGCACGCCTTCGGTGCGCCACCAGCGTGCCGCTGCGCGCTTCCGCTCGAAACACTTCCTTTTGACAGGGTAGAAGTGGGCGGAGAGAGAAGGCTGCAGCATCTGGAGCGCTGACCGTAGGATGGGAGCTTCCGGTGCGAGTGAAGGTTGTTGATGCGGGTCCCTCTGCTCAAGCGGCACAAGCCGTGGTGGAACGGGGAATGCACATAGGTGAGCAAGTGAGGACAGCGCAGTGAAGGTTTTAAAAGATTAAAAGCACAATGCGGTAAGGCAGGCAGTGTGTGACTGCATGCCGCGTCTGACCTGATTTCCTATTCCTGTTTGAGGCTGCGCGACCGCTCGAAACACTTCCTTTTGACACGGTGGAAGTGGGTGGAGAGAGAAGGCTGCAGCGTCTGGAGCGCTGACCGTAGGATGGGAGCGTCCGGTGCGAGTGAAGGTTGTTGGTGTGAAAGTGTATGTATTCCTGTCTACTCATAAAACAGTGCACATGGGTAGTGAATAGTACATTTCAGGGGCTCTATACCAACTACATATGTAAAACATGTCCATCTGTGCAACCAAATAACAATACAGAACTAAGAAGATTTCTCCACCTGTAGGAGAAGCTACCAGCTTTTAAGCTAGCATCTGATTCTTCAGATGCATAACACATGAAACAATACATGTACAAGTACCTCAGTCACGATAGCAAGCAGAATTTTAAACTACACAGACTACAATTCCCATTTCCAGCACACATCTAAATTTATACGGCCTACTTCTAGTGTACCTTTCCATAGACTTATAAGAAGTAGCCTAATCAGTGATCCCTCTACCAAAATGTCTTAAACATCACTTTTATCTTGCAGCTCCAATATTCACCAACTGCTCAGAAAAGAGGTTCGGAAAAATTCAAGACAGGTGGACAAAGAGGGAAGAGGGTTGCAGAAAGAGGGAAGAGGGGTGCAAAAACAAGCAAGAGAGGTGCAGAAAAAAGCAAGACAAGTGCAGAAAGAAGCAACAGCAGTGCACAAAGAGGCAAGGGAGCTGCTAAAAGACGCAAGAGGGGTGCAGAAACAGGCAAGAGAAGTACAGAGAGAAGCAAGAGAAGTACAGAAAGAAGCAAGAAAAGAGCAGAAAGAAGTAGGAGAAGTGCAGAAAGAACCAACGGAGGGGCAGAAAGAGACAAGAGAAGTGCAGAAAAAGAGAAGACAGATACAGAAAGAGGCAAGTGAGGTAAAAAGAGGCAAGTGAGGTGCAAAAAGAGGCAAGAGAGGTACAGAAAGAAGCAAGAGAAATAGGAAAAAGAGGAATGAGAAGTGCAGAAAGAGGTAAGAGAGGTGCAGAAAGAAGAGAGTGAAGTGCAGAAAAGGCAACATAACTTTAGAAAGAAGCAACAGAGGTGCAGAAAGAGACAAGAGAAGTGCAGAAAGATGCAAGAGAGGTGTAGAAAGAGGCAAAAGAAGTACAGAATGAGGGAACAGTAGTGTAGGATGAAGCAAGAGAAGTGGACAAAGAAGCAAAACAAGTACAGAAAGAAGGTAAAGAAGTGCTGAAAGAACCAACAGAGGTACAGAAAGCGTCAAGAGAAGTGCATAAAAAGTCAAGAGAGATGCAGAAAGAGGCAAGAAAAGTGCAGAAAAAGGGAAGAAGAGTGCACAAACAGGCACGAGGGGTGCAGAAAGATGCAAAAGAGGTGCAGAAAGAAGCAACAGAGGTGGACAAAGAGGCAAGACAAGTGCTGAAAAAGACAAGACAAGTGCAGAAAGAAGCAAGAGAAGTGCAGAAAGATGCAACAAAGAAAGAAGTGCATAAAAAGGCAAGAGAGGTGCAGAAAGAGGCAAGAGAAGTGCAGAAAGAGGGAAGAGAGGTGCTGAAAGAGGCAAGAGAGGTGTGGAAAGAGAGAAAATGAGGGCAGAAAGAGGCAAGAGGGATGCAGAAAGAAGAGAGTGAGGTGCAGAAAGAGGCAAGAGAGGTGCAGAAATAAGAGAGTAAGGTGCAGAAACAGACAAGACACATGCAGAAAGAAGCAAGATAAGTGCAGAAAAAAGCAAGACAAGTCCAGAAAAAAGCAACAAAGATGCACAAAGAGGCAAAGGAGCTGCTAAAAGAAGCAAGAGGGGTGCAGAAAGAGGCAAAAGAACTGGAGAAAAAACTACACAGGTGCAGAAAAAAGCAAGAGAAGTACACAAAGAGGCTAGAGAGATGGAGAAAGAGGGAAGAGATGTGCAAAAAGATGAAAGAGCAGTGCCGAAAGAGACAAGACGGATGCAGAAAGAAGCAAGAGAAGTGCAAAAAGAAGCAACACAAGTGCATAAAGAAGGAAGAGAAGTTCAAAAAGAACCAACAAAGGTACAGAAAGAGGCAAGAGAAATGTAGAAACACACAAGAGACATGCAGAAAGAGGCAAGAAAGGTGCAAAAAGAAGGAAAAGGGGTGCACAAACAATCAAGAGGAGTTAAGAAACAACCAAGACAAGTGCTGAAAGAAGCAACAGAGATACAAAAAGAGGCAAGAGAAGTGCTTAAAGAAGCAAGATGGGTGCAGAAAGAGGCAACAGACATGCAGAAAGAGGGAACAGGGATGCAGAAAGAGGGAAGAGAAGTGCAAAAGAGGCAAGAGAGGAGCATAAATAGACAATAAAGGTGCAGAAAGAGGGAAGAGGGGTGCAGAAAGAAGCAAGAGAAGTACACATACAAGCAAGGAAAGAAGAGAAAGACGCAAGAGAAGTGGCCATTTTCGGCCCTGGGGACCCCATCCCCGGGACATGGCCTCTGTGTTGGGGCTCCAATGCCCTCAGCGGTCCATGCCGGCTCCCTGCCTTCTGTGGGAGCCGGATTGCTTTTGGGCAGAAGGAGCTGCTAACATGCAGCTCCCTTTGCCCAAAGCATTTCTGCTTCGCTTCTTGGAAGCGAGAGCAGTTTTCCTGCTCTGGCTTCCATGAAGCGAAGCAGAAGTTTGCTATGGCATGGCGGGGGCAGTGCTCCCGCCATGCCATAGCAAACTGCAATGTCTTGGAGGTGGGCACCCTGGGACATTGCTGGAGCCGGACCTGGGAGGTGGCGGTCCCCAGGGCCATGAAGGGCTCCTAGAGGGGGGCACGTGGCTCCCTCCCATTGTTGTAATTGCCCAAGGAGGTGTTGGATCCCGGTGCTAGGGGTCTGCAACGGACACCCATATTTGATTAAAGTGTGCCCTGGGGAGGTGGTGGTCCCCAGGGCAGTGTGGGGGGGCTCGAGCCCCCCCACACTTTAATTTTTTCATTAGCCCCGGGGAGGTGGTGGTCCCCAGGGCTGAAGGGGGGCTGCATGGCCCCCTGCACTTAATTATCAAAGCCCCGGGGAGGTGGCGGTCCCCAGGGCAGCGTGGGGGTGGGCAGGAGCCCACCCCATGCCTTTTATTTAAAAACAAGCCCCGGGGCGGTGGCGGTCTCTGTGGCTGTGGGGGCCCTACTAACATATTTGCCCCCGGGACCTGGCCCACCCGGGGGCCTAATTAAACAAAGCGCGGAAGACCGTGCTTCATTTTTTTTTGTCGGCGGGATTCGCGGACCCTATGCGACTCCTGCCGAATTTGTTTTAAAAAAATGCTTTTTTGGGCCCACGACAGGGACCCTTTGAGCAGGCCGAGGGTGTCAGGGTGTTTCTACCCTGCCCCTTTCCTTTTGTTAACCTTTTTTCTTGTGAATCGGTTGATAGCTGCCAACATTTCCTGGTTTGAAGTGTTGGCAGCCAATCAAAGTCAGGCTGGAGATCGGGAGGGTTTGCGGATCCTTCACGGCCACCAGATATTAATATTTGTAAACATATGAATTTCTCAGGAACTGCTGAACGAATTTACACCATTTAATAAAAAGAATGTTTTACTAACCAAGAGCTACTTTTTTGCCAAATTTGGTGTAATTCCGTTCAGCAGTTCAGGCAGTAGCCTTGTCTAAGGTTTCCTAAGGGAAATAACTTGGAAAAAAAACGCGTTTTGGGACCCCCTTTTTCTCAGCCCCCGCTTGATGAATCACCCCAAATCTTTCAGGACAGGAGCTGACTTGAGCACCCCACTAGTTTTGAAAATTTCTCGAAGATTCGTGAAACGGCGACAAAGATATTGGCAAATAAATAAAAGCTTTTTCTATGGAAACTAGGTCCCAACTATAACTACCTACTGGTGACCGCCAGTAAGTAATATATTTATATATATATATATATATATATATATATATATATATATATATATATATGCAGTAAAAATCGTCTCTCTACCAAGGTAGGAATCCGTTGAACAGACGAAGCGAACCCAAATGATGGTGCAATTTGGTGTTTATTACATGCCCAACACCACCGCCGCCATAACGCGTTTCAGCCCACGTGGGGCCTTGATCACATGACACAGTTGAGGGAGCGGTTTCAACATTTAAAGTGCAAGTGTGTGACGTTTTTCCTGTGCATCAGCTGTGATACTGAAACATAGACATGGAAAAAATACTGACATATAGAAACACATCCATATTGCGTAGAAAACTGTAGGGTAATAATGTTAATACATCACTAAAGTGCAAAAGATAGAGCATACATGATATAATATCATGAAAATAGCAGCACATTGAATAAATAAATACATACTTAATATCAAACTGTCCAGCTCTAAAAAAGTCTTACTGATTAGTAAAACCAACCTCATATTGGTGAATAAAAATGAAGCTAAAAAAAGTAAAACAATGTAAAACTTTTTTTCACAAATAGCAGCATTATTCAAAATTCATATGAGTCCATGTTAGCACCTAGTATATACCCATAAGGTGGAGATGTTCCAAAGAATAGAGCCCAAGTGGGCAATTGACAAAAAATCCATGTCTCATTTTAAATCAGTGCAAAAATGCACAAAATCATGTCACAATCTAAAGTGCAAATACCATGTGCAAGAAGTGTAAAACGACAGACAATACATTAAAATTGAATTCTTAAGTTAAAATATTTTAAAAACATTTTTTCTCGAGTAGGTAGGCAGCTACATAGGTATATAATCTTAATCTCATTGATTAATTAAAGATGAGTGAAAAAATCTTCACTAGCGTTCAGTCCATTTGGTGTTTTACAGTCCATTTCTATAATGTACCTTGTTTCTAGTCTGCATAACATGGATTCACGATCCCCACCTCTTCTCAGTGGTGGGACAATATCAATTACAAAGTACTTTAAATCACAGGAATTTTTGGCACTTCCTCAAAGTGTCTAGCGACAGGATATGCAGCATCACCGTTGTTGATGGCACGAATGTGCTGGAGTATCCTCTTGTGGACCTGCAACTTGGTGCTTCCCACATAGCGCAGGCCACAGGGACACTCCAGCACATATACTGCAAATTCAGACTTACATGTAAGTTTTTTCTGAATACGAACAAGTCTGTTAGTAAGCGGATTCATATATTCAGTCTTACTAACTCCATTCCTGCAGGCTTTACAAACAGAACACTTAATGAAACCTTTACTCATGTTTAGCCACGAACTACTGGTTCTAACCTCAGGGCTACTTGACACCAAACAGTTACTCATTGATCTCGCCTTTCTATATGTTATACTGGGAGATCGTGACAATTGGGTCCCCAAATATGTATATATATATATATATATATATATATATATATATATAGATAGATAGATATATACATATATCTATCTATCTATCTGTCTATATATATATATATATATATATATATATATATATATAGTCCACACACGTAAACCGCCCAACATTCGTCGCTCTCAGCAGTGCGGGTGCAGCAGCTCGCGAAGGCGGTCCCGCGATAATACTTTCAAACACCAATGCCTCCGGACAAGACACAAAGGCTGCACACTCGGGCTCGATATGCTCGATATGCTCAAATTAGTTTATTCCAGCTCGCTCTAGGAATCAGGAAGCTAACACACGCGTTCCGGCCACCTGGCCTTCGTCAGTGTTAGCAGGGGTGATATTTTCAAAATATGGAACTAATAACACATGAAGTGCAAGGAAAAAATCCCACTACTGGTATTCGTGTTGTGGGCAGTGTCTCGATGAAATGACTGTGCACTAGCATGTCCTTTAATGATTTGCTTTTATGATATGTGATATCGGGTCTGTAAGGCTTGTAAAAATAGTGTAAAGGTTAAGGAATATACAATCCCTGGTAAGAAAACAAAACACACTATTGATAAATTACTGAACTGTAACACTAGTTTTGTGGTGTATTGCTTGGTATGCCCATGTGGCCTTCAGTATACTGGGAGCACGATCCATCCAGCAAAAAAGAGGATACTAGAGCACACAAGGGCAATAACCAATCATGATAGTGCTTATCCAGTGGCAAGACACTTTGCAGAAGTCCATGAGTCACGAAGTGATAAATTACGTTACTTCTGTTTGGACCATGTCCCCATCACAGATATGGGAGGAGATAGGGTTAAGTTGCTCCATCAGTTGGAAAGTAGGTACATCATTAAGCTACAAACCCGTGCCCCCTGGGGACTCAAAAGCGAAGAAGAACTCTGGTCATTTGTAGGATGAAATGTTGTGGCAGTGAGTTAGCCCATTATGGGCGACATTGATCAAAGCTATAAGGAGAAGGTCTTTCTCTCTTTCCCTCTCTCCTCCCCCCTCCCATGGGAGAGTTATAATGAAATCTTTTTGGATCACTGAAAAATTTTATTATTTCCATATTTTGTAAATATCACCCCTGCTGTTTGGTAAAATAAGCCGTTTGATCGCTAGATATATTTGGAATACATGTGGCTTATTGATTTTTTGGTTGTGTAAATAATATGATACATGTATTTTTCTGAGGGCTTGAAATGCCCATTAAGGGCTCGATTTTGAAAAGTTTTCCATGGTTGCACATTGGATTAATTGTGATCGATTATAATGAATTAAATCACGAATAGTATTTGGGGTGAATATGCCCATTAAGGGCTCAATTTTGAAAAGTTTTACATGGTTGCACATTGGATTAATTATGATCAATGTTAATGAATTATACCACGGACGGTGTCCCGCAATGAATTATGTGGGCCATATAGGGTGGATATAACCGTAAAATGTCGGAAGCATTATGCGAAGATTTATTAATTATATTAATGCATTAAGCCCGGTTTTTGAATGTTTATGTAAATTGATCACTTGCACAACATAAGGTTACAACGATAGCCTGGTTAAGATGGCCGCCATGAAAATTCTCAGAAGCGATCTTTGTTAAAGTCCTTTGTTTGTTACTAGTAATACGTTTTCTGATGAATGAAACAGTTTGTTATTTAAAGATGATGAATCATGTGTCAACTAACACTGACGAAGGCCAGGTGGCCGGAACGCGTGTGTTAGCTTCCTGATTCCTGGAGCGAGCTGGAATAAACTAATTTGAGCATATCGAGCCCGAGTGTGCAGCCTTTGTGTCTTGTCCGGAGACCTTGGTGTTTGAAAAAAAAAAAAATATATATATATGTATATATATATATATATATATATCCCAAATATACTGTGCTCCTTCTATCTCCCCCCGCCCAAGGCAGGTGGATCGCTGTTTGCCGGCGGAGCGCACCGGACCACCAATTTTTTAATAGTCCAATAAAGTGATCACTCAAGGGGTTGTACCACCACCAGTTGATTTATTTTCAGTTATGCGTTTCGCCTGACACAGCAGGCTTGCTCACACACTGAATTATGAGACAATCTGACATACATAATGGGCCTTACAGAAAGTAAAAACGGACTACATGCAGATAGTCACAAATGGCAGTCGCAATGGCATCCATATTGGAATGGTGAAATTAACACAAAGTATATTCAATAGTATAATTGTATCTAACCTCAAAACAAAGTACATATCCCTCATGATGTCAGAAAATTATATTGTCTGGAATAGCATCTGTATTGAGTGGAGGAAAGGTTTCACCACCAAATGTGTAAAAACCTGATTCTTACTGTGGTTTATGGCACGCTTGTTGGTGACAGCAGAACCCCCAGTCGCTGCTTTATCATCAATGTAATCGACATAGTGCCATTGATTCGGTAATTACCCTACGCAATTATTCTAAACAAGTTGATCCATTTGATAAATGGCTCAGTGCCCTGAGTAGGGGGGTAAAGCAAGTTTCATAATAAAAACAAGTGTAATTCGTATGAAAGTTCAGACATCATGTGGCTTTCGTCGGGTATGGACAGACTTCCATTTTAACAATACTACAAAAGAGCCACAGTATGTCGTTGTCCCATATTTTAACAGTGGGACCCATTTAAAGATCTTACAGAGGCAGCGCATTAGTCCGTAACAGATGCTGGCCACATGATTGACATGATCGGACATGGTAAGATGATTGTCAATCAGCACTCCTAGGTTGCGTACTGCTGACTTGGGTGAGGGACAGGTGCCGAGATTGGGGGGCCACCAATCACTTGACCACAAGGTTTGTGCTTTGCCGAAGAGGATGATTTCAGTTTTACTAGCGTTGAGCTGCAAGTGATTATTTTGCATCCAGCAGTGTATATCGGACATACACTGCCTGAATCGAAGTTTGGTGTCAGTGAGGTCTGGTCCTAGCGTGATTAGCAGCTGAGTATCGTCAGCGTACGATACTGTGTCGAAGCTGTGTGATTTAATCACGCTGGCTAGGTGAGCCACGTACAGATTGAAGAGTGTAGGGCTTAAAATAGAGCCCTGGGGGACACCCTTGTCTATGGGTTGGCTGCTAGAGACGAAGGTGCCCAAGTAAACTTTTGAGGTTCGATCTGTCAAGTAGCTCCTGAGACAGTTCAATGCGGAGCCTCCGACACCCATCTCCCTGCAGGCGATTCAAAAGAGTGCTGTGGGAGTTGGTGTCAAAGGCAGCCGATAGGTCGAGATGGCTGATTGTCTGGCATCGAGAGAGAGTCTAATGTTATCTACTATTTCCAGCAAGGCGGTTTCGGTGCTATGTGAGGCCCGGAACCTGGATTGAGAGGGGTCCAGCAGATTGTTACTCTCCAGATAGGTAGTAAGTTGTTTGTTGATTAGTGACTCTAGGACCTTCCCGAAGAAAGGCAGAAGGGAGATTGGCCGATAGTTGTTAGGCTGCATTGGGTCTAGGGTGGGCTTCTTTAGTATAGGTCTGACCATGGCCGCTTTCCACCTTGTTGGAACAGTTGAGTATAGTAGGGATAGGTTGAGGAGCTTGGTGAGGCCAGGAAGAAGGGCTGGCCCAATTTTAGACAGAATGTGAGGGCAGACTGGGTCAGCTGTGGAGCCCCGGATTTGACCGTACGAAGAGCAGTTCTAACATCCTCTTGGATGAATTCAATGAATTCATTAAGGGAGGTAGAGATCAGGGGGTGATTACTGGCAGGCCCATGATGTTGTTGTTTGCCAGCCTTGTGGGGGAAAAGTCTGTAAATGTTGTTAATTTTGTCCTCAAAAAAAGAGGACAAGGTATCCACCCACTCTTGCGATATAGGCTGTGCTGGCTGGCATGAAATCGGGCAGGTGAATTCTTTTAGTATTTTATACAATTCTTTGTGTGAATTGGAGGCCTGGTTTATTCTGTCACCTAAGTAGGTTTTTGGGCCGTGGCTATATGGTCAAGATAGCGTCTGAGGGGGATTTGTAGGCCTGTCTGTCGTCTGCACTTTTTGAGTGCCTCCACTTGCGTTCTGCCTTCCTAGCGGCTAGCTTGTCTGATTTTAAGTCGGCGGTGAACCACAGTGATAATTTGTGGTGACGTTTAACTTTTTTACAGGAGCAATTCTATCTAGGGCCTGACTGATTGCAGCCTCAAAGGACTCACCTGCAACGTTAGTGTTGTCTGATTCAGATTGGGGGAGTGGTAAAATGGAGAGAGAAGGTGGCTAGGTTGACTTTATTCCATGGCCTACTCAGCATTGGTTCTATACGAGAGTTGCTTGAAGTAGAAATTATCTGTAAGGAAAATTTTAATATATTATGGTCTGACCAAAGGACTGGTATTGGGGACTCGACCTTAATATGGGATGAGTTGGTGAATAAAAGGTCAAGTGTGTGGCCTGCTGAATGGGTGGGGCCTACTACCATATGGTTGAAACCTAAGGTATTTAGGCTCAAGATGAGAGTGTTGGTATAGATATTGGATAGAATCTCAGCATGATGGTTGAAATCTCCCAATAAAAGAAAGTTATCAGCAGCCAGGACATGAGGCGCAATGGTCTCAATCAAATGATTGGAAAAGTGGGCTTTATTGCCCGGAGGGCGGTAAAGTAAGACACCTCTCCAAGACCCCTTGGTGAGACAATCCATTTTAAAAATGCAGAGTTCTCCCCAGTCCGAGAGGAAGGTGTCTATTATGCTAAATTTGGAATTGGCTCTGAAGGCTATTGCTAGACCACCTCCTCTCTTGTTGTTCCTATCTAGTCTGATCAATTTATAGTCAGAGGGGAAAGCTATCATGATATCAGGGAGCGAGCACTCATGGAGCCATGTTTCTGTGACAAAGAAGATGTCAGGTTTCTCAGAGTCTAACAGGGTCCAGATTTCGAGGGCGTGTTTAGGGATGGAATGCGCATTACAATAAATCCCAGTTAGATGGTTGGGTGGGTCTGTTGGAATATCATTTGGAGGGTCAATGGGGCAGGATTCAGAGAGGAGTCGGCCATTGGCGAGGATGTCTGTATGACCAGTGATGGACCAGGCCGATGGGGGGAGAGTGATGGATTTCTCAAGATGGTTTGCTCTATTAAGTGTGAGGAGCTCTTGGCGAGTATACTGTATTATAGCCATGGGTGAACGGCAGATTTGTGGAGTGAGTGGGAGAGGCGGAAAGGAACGGACAATCAGGGGGAGAAATGGCCAGAGTGTCCGGCGTCCGGCATCGGCCTGGCGCGGATGGGCGCAGACGGGCTTGCCTTTGGCACGCCTTCGGTGCGCCACCAGCGTGCCGCTGCGCGCTTCCGCTCGAAACACTTCCTTTTGACAGGGTAGAAGTGGGCGGAGAGAGAAGGCTGCAGCATCTGGAGCGCTGACCGTAGGATGGGAGCTTCTGGTGCGAGTGAAGGTTGTTGATGCGGGTCCCTCTGCTCAAGCGGCACAAGCCGTGGTGGAACGGGGAATGCACATAGGTGAGCAAGTGAGGACGGCGCAGTGAAGGTTTTAAAAGATTAAAAGCACAATGCGGTAAGGCAGGCAGTGTGTGACTGCATGCCGCGTCTGACCTGATTTCCTATTCCTGTTTGAGGCTGCGCGATCAGCTCGAAACACTTCCTTTTGACACGGTGGAAGTGGGTGGAGAGAGAAGGCTGCAGCGTCTGGAGCGCTGACCGTAGGATGGGAGCGTCCGGTGCGAGTGAAGGTTGTTGGTGTGAAAGTGTATGTATTCCTGTCTACTCATAAAACAGTGCACATGGGTAGTGAATAGTACATTTCAGGGGCTCTATACCAACTACATATGTAAAACATGTCCATCTGTGCAACCAAATAACAATACAGAACTAAGAAGATTTCTCCACCTGTAGGAGAAGCTACCAGCTTTTAAGCTAGCATCTGATTCTTCAGATGCATAACACATGAAACAATACATGTACAAGTACCTCAGTCACGATAGCAAGCAGAATTTTAAACTACACAGACTACAATTCCCATTTCCAGCACACATCTAAATTTATACGGCCTACTTCTAGTGTACCTTTCCATAGACTTATAAGAAGTAGCCTAATCAGTGATCCCTCTACCAAAATGTCTTAAACATCACTTTTATCTTGCAGCTCCAATATTCACCAACTGCTCAGAAAAGAGGTTCGGAAAAATTCAAGACAGGTGGACAAAGAGGGAAGAGGGTTGCAGAAAGAGGGAAGAGGGGTGCAAAAACAAGCAAGAGAGGTGCAGAAAAAGCAAGACAAGTGCAGAAAGAAGCAACAGCAGTGCACAAAGAGGCAAGGGAGCTGCTAAAAGACGCAAGAGGGGTGCAGAAACAGGCAAGAGAAGTACAGAGAGAAGCAAGAGAAGTACAGAAAGAAGCAAGAAAAGAGCAGAAAGAAGTAGGAGAAGTGCAGAAAGAACCAACGGAGGGGCAGAAAGAGACAAGAGAAGTGCAGAAAAAGAGAAGACAGATACAGAAAGAGGCAAGTGAGGTAAAAAAGAGGCAAGTGAGGTGCAAAAAGAGGCAAGAGAGGTACAGAAAGAAGCAAGAGAAATAGGAAAAAGAGGGATGAGAAGTGCAGAAAGAGGTAAGAGAGGTGCAGAAAGAAGAGAGTGAAGTGCAGAAAAGCCAACATAACTTTAGAAAGAAGCAACAGAGGTGCAGAAAGAGACAAGAGAAGTGCAGAAAGATGCAAGAGAGGTGTAGAAAGAGGCAAAAGAAGTACAGAATGAGGGAACAGTAGTGTAGGATGAAGCAAGAGAAGTGGACAAAGAAGCAAAACAAGTACAGAAAGAAGGTAAAGAAGTGCTGAAAGAACCAACAGAGGTACAGAAAGCGTCAAGAGAAGTGCATAAAAAGTCAAGAGAGATGCAGAAAGAGGCAAGAAAAGTGCAGAAAAAGGGAAGAAGAGTGCACAAACAGGCACGAGGGGTGCAGAAAGATGCAAAGAGGTGCAGAAAGAAGCAACAGAGGTGGACAAAGAGGCAAGACAAGTGCTGAAAAAGACAAGACAAGTGCAGAAAGAAGCAAGAGAAGTGCAGAAAGATGCAACAAAGAAAGAAGTGCATAAAAAGGCAAGAGAGGTGCAGAAAGAGGCAAGAGAAGTGCAGAAAGAGGGAAGAGAGGTGCTGAAAGAGGCAAGAGAGGTGTGGAAAGAGAGAAAATGAGGGCAGAAAGAGGCAAGAGGGATGCAGAAAGAAGAGAGTGAGGTGCAGAAAGAGGCAAGAGAGGTGCAGAAATAAGAGAGTAAGGTGCAGAAACAGACAAGACACATGCAGAAAGAAGCAAGATAAGTGCAGAAAAAGCAAGACAAGTCCAGAAAAAAGCAACAAAGATGCACAAAGAGGCAAAGGAGCTGCTAAAAGAAGCAAGAGGGGTGCAGAAAGAGGCAAAAGAACTGGAGAAAAAACTACACAGGTGCAGAAAAAAGCAAGAGAAGTACACAAAGAGGCTAGAGAGATGGAGAAAGAGGGAAGAGATGTGCAAAAAGATGAAAGAGCAGTGCCGAAAGAGACAAGACGGATGCAGAAAGAAGCAAGAGAAGTGCAAAAAGAAGCAACACAAGTGCATAAAGAAGGAAGAGAAGTTCAAAAAGAACCAACAAAGGTACAGAAAGAGGCAAGAGAAATGTAGAAACACACAAGAGACATGCAGAAAGAGGCAAGAAAGGTGCAAAAGAAGGAAAAGGGGTGCACAAACAATCAAGAGGAGTTAAGAAACAACCAAGACAAGTGCTGAAAGAAGCAACAGAGATACAAAAAGAGGCAAGAGAAGTGCTTAAAGAAGCAAGATGGGTGCAGAAAGAGGCAACAGACATGCAGAAAGAGGGAACAGGGATGCAGAAAGAGGGAAGAGAAGTGCAAAAGAGGCAAGAGAGGAGCATAAATAGACAATAAAGGTGCAGAAAGAGGGAAGAGGGGTGCAGAAAGAAGCAAGAGAAGTACACATACAAGCAAGGAAAGAAGAGAAAGACGCAAGAGAAGTGGCCATTTTCGGCCCTGGGGACCCCATCCCCCGGGACATGGCCTCTGTGTTGGGGCTCCAATGCCCCCGTGGTCCATGCCGGCTCCCTGCCTTCTGTGGGAGCCGGGATTGCTTTTGGGCAGAAGGAGCTGCTAACATGCAGCTCCCTTTGCCCAAAAGCAATTCTGCTTCGCTTCTTGGAAGCGAGAGCAGTTTTCCTGCTCTGGCTTCCATGAAGCGAAGCAGAAGTTTGCTATGGCATGGCGGGGGCAGTGCTCCCGCCATGCCATAGCAAACTGCAATGTCTTGGAGGTGGGCACCCTGGGACATTGCTGGAGCCGGACCTGGGAGGTGGCGGTCCCCAGGGCCATGAAGGGCTCCTAGAGGGGGCACGTGGCTCCCTCCCATTGTTGTAATTGCCCAAGGAGGTGTTGGATCCCGGTGCTAGGGGTCTGCAACGGACACCCATATTTGATTAAAGTGTGCCCTGGGGAGGTGGTGGTCCCCAGGGCAGTGTGGGGGGGCTCGAGCCCCCCCACACTTTAATTTTTTCATTAGCCCCGGGGAGGTGGTGGTCCCCAGGGCTGAAGGGGGGCTGCATGGCCCCCTGCACTTAATTATCAAAGCCCCGGGGAGGTGGCGGTCCCCAGGGCAGCGTGGGGGTGGGCAGGAGCCCACCCCATGCCTTTTATTTAAAAAACAAGCCCCGGGGCGGTGGCGGTCTCTGTGGCTGTGGGGGCCCTACTAACATATTTGCCCCCGGGACCTGGCCCACCCGGGGGCCTAATTAAACAAAGCGCGGAAGACCGTGTTTCATTTTTTTTTGTCGGCGGGATTCGCGGACCCTATGCGACTCCTGCCGAATTTGTTTTAAAAAAATGCTTTTTTGGGCCCACGACAGGGACCCTTTGAGCAGGCCGAGGGTGTCAGGGTGTTTCTACCCTGCCCCTTTCCTTTTGTTAACCTTTTTTCTTGTGAATCGGTTGATAGCTGCCAACATTTCCTGGTTTGAAGTGTTGGCAGCCAATCAAAGTCAGGCTGGAGATCGGGAGGGTTTGCGGATCCTTCACGGCCACCAGATATTAATATTTGTAAATATATGAATTTCTCAGGAACTGCTGAACGAATTTACACCATTTAATAAAAAGAATGTTTTACTAACCAAGAGCTACTTTTTGCCAAATTTGGTGTAATTCCGTTCAGCAGTTCAGGCAGTAGCCTTGTCTAAGGTTTCCTAAGGGAAATAACTTAGAAAAAAAACGCGTTTTGGGACCCCCTTTTTCTCAGCCCCCGCTTGATGAATCACCCCAAATCTTTCAGGACAGGAGCTGACTTGAGCACCCCACTAGTTTTGAAAATTTCTCGAAGATTCGTGAAACGGCGACAAAGATATTGGCAAATAAATAAAAGCTTTTTCTATGGAAACTAGGTCCCAACTATAACTACCTACTGGTGACCGCCAGTAAGTAATATATATATATATATATATATATATATATATATATGCAGTAAAAATCGTCTCTCTACCAAGGTAGGAATCCGTTGAACAGATGAAGCGAACCCAAATGATGGTGCAATTTGGTGTTTATTACATGCCCAACACCACCGCCGCCATAACGCGTTTCAGCCCACGTGGGGCCTTGATCACATGACACAGTTGAGGGAGCGGTTTCAACATTTAAAGTGCAAGTGTGTGACGTTTTTCCTGTGCATCAGCTGTGATACTGAAACATAGACATGGAAAAAATACTGACATATAGAAACACATCCATATTGCGTAGAAAACTGTAGGGTAATAATGTTAATACATCACTAAAGTGCAAAAGATAGAGCATACATGATATAATATCATGAAAATAGCAGCACATTGAATAAATAAATACATACTTAATATCAAACTGTCCAGCTCTAAAAAAGTCTTACTGATTAGTAAAACCAACCTCATATTGGTGAATAAAAATGAAGCTAAAAAAGTAAAACAATGTAAAACTTTTTTTCACAAATAGCAGCATTATTCAAAATTCATATGAGTCCATGTTAGCACCTAGTATATACCCATAAGGTGGAGATGTTCCAAAGAATAGAGCCCAAGTGGGCAATTGACAAAAAATCCATGTCTCATTTTAAATCAGTGCAAAAAATGCACAAAATCATGTCACAATCTAAAGTGCAAATACCATGTGCAAGAAGTGTAAAACGACAGACAATACATTAAAATTGAATTCTTAAGTTAAAATATTTTAAAAACATTTTTTCTCGAGTAGGTAGGCAGCTACATAGGTATATAATCTTAATCTCATTGATTAATTAAAGATGAGTGAAAAAATCTTCACTAGCGTTCAGTCCATTTGGTGTTTTACAGTCCATTTCTATAATGTACCTTGTTTCTAGTCTGCGTAACATGGATTCACGATCCCCACCTCTTCTCAGTGGTGGGACAATATCAATTACAAAGTACTTTAAATCACAGGAATTTTTGGCATGGGCTTCCTCAAAGTGTCTAGCGACAGGATATGCAGCATCACCGTTGTTGATGGCACGAATGTGCTGGAGTATCCTCTTGTGGACCTGCAACTTGGTGCTTCCCACATAGCGCAGGCCACAGGGACACTCCAGCACATATACTGCAAATTCAGACTTACATGTAAGTTTTTTCTGAATACGAACAAGTCTGTTAGTAAGCGGATTCATATATTCAGTCTTACTAACTCCATTCCTGCAGGCTTTACAAACAGAACACTTAATGAAACCTTTACTCATGTTTAGCCACGAACTACTGGTTCTAACCTCAGGGCTACTTGACACCAAACAGTTACTCATTGATCTCGCCTTTCTATATGTTATACTGGGAGATCGTGACAATTGGGTCCCCAAATATGTATATATATATATATATATATATATATATATATATATATATATATAGATAGATAGATAGATAGATAGATAGATAGATAGATAGATAGATAGATAGATATATACATATATCTATCTATCTATCTGTCTATATATATATATATATATATAGTCCACACACGTAAACCGCCCAACATTCGTCGCTCTCAGCAGTGCGGGTGCAGCAGCTCGCGAAGGCGGTCCCGCGATAATACTTTCAAACACCAATGCCTCCGGACAAGACACAAAGGCTGCACACTCGGGCTCGATATGCTCAAATTAGTTTATTCCAGCTCGCTCTAGGAATCAGGAAGCTAACACACGCGTTCCGGCCACCTGGCCTTCGTCAGTGTTAGTTGACACATGATTCACCATCTTTAAATAACAAACTGTTTCATTCGTCAGAAAACTTATTAATAGTAACAAACAAAGGACTTAAACAAAGATCGCTTCTGAGAATTTTCATGGCGGCCATCTTAACCAGGCTATCGTTGTTACCTTATGTTGTGCAAGTGATCAATTTACATAAACATTCAAAAACCGGGCTTAATGCATTAATATTATTAATAAATCTTCGCATAATGCTTCCGACATTTTACGGTTATATCCACCCTATATGGCCCACATAATTCATTGCGGGACACCGTCCGTGGTATAATTCATTAACATTGATCATAATTAATCCAATGTGCAACCATGTAAAACTTTTCAAAATTAAGCCCTTAATGGGCATATTCACCCCAAATGGCCCACATAGTTCATTGTGGGGCACTATTCGAGATTTAATTCATTAACATCGATCACAATTAATCCAATGTGCAACCATGGAAAACTTTTCAAAATTGAGCCCTTAATGGGCATTTCAAGCCCTCAGAAAAACACATGTATCATATTATTTACACAACCAAAAAATCAATACGCCACATGTATTCCAAATATATCTAGCGATCAAACGGCTTATTTTACCAAACAGCAGGGGTGATATTTTCAAAATATGGAACTAATAACACATGAAGTGCAAGGAAAAAATCCCACTACTGGTATTCGTGTTGTGGGCAGTGTCTCGATGAAATGACTGTGCACTAGCATGTCCTTTAATGATTTGCTTTTATGATATGTGATATCGGGTCTGTAAGGCTTGTAAAAATAGTGTAAAGGTTAAGGAATATACAATCCCTGGTAAGAAAACAAAACACACTATTGATAAATTACTGAACTGTAACACTAGTTTTGTGGTGTATTGCTTGGTATGCCCATGTGGCCTTCAGTATACTGGGAGCACGATCCATCCAGCAAAAAGAGGATACTAGAGCACACAAGGGCAATAACCAATCATGATAGTGCTTATCCAGTGGCAAGACACTTTGCAGAAGTCCATGAGTCACGAAGTGATAAATTACGTTACTTCTGTTTGGACCATGTCCCCATCACAGATATGGGAGGAGATAGGGTTAAGTTGCTCCATCAGTTGGAAAGTAGGTACATCATTAAGCTACAAACCCGTGCCCCTGGGGACTCAAAAGCGAAGAAGAACTCTGGTCATTTGTAGGATGAAATGTTGTGGCAGTGAGTTAGCCCATTATGGGCGACATTGATCAAAGCTATAAGGAGAAGGTCTTTCTCTCTTTCCCTCTCTCCTCCCCCTCCCATGGGAGAGTTATAATGAAATCTTTTTGGATCACTGAAAAATTTTATTATTTCCATATTTTGTAAATATCACCCCTGCTGTTTGGTAAAATAAGCCGTTTGATCGCTAGATATATTTGGAATACATGTGGCTTATTGATTTTTGGTTGTGTAAATAATATGATACATGTATTTTTCTGAGGGCTTGAAATGCCCATTAAGGGCTCGATTTTGAAAAGTTTTCCATGGTTGCACATTGGATTAATTGTGATCGATTATAATGAATTAAATCACGAATAGTATTTGGGGTGAATATGCCCATTAAGGGCTCAATTTTGAAAAGTTTTACATGGTTGCACATTGGATTAATTATGATCAATGTTAATGAATTATACCACGGACGGTGTCCCGCAATGAATTATGTGGGCCATATAGGGTGGATATAACCGTAAAATGTCGGAAGCATTATGCGAAGATTTATTAATTATATTAATGCATTAAGCCCGGTTTTTGAATGTTTATGTAAATTGATCACTTGCACAACATAAGGTTACAACGATAGCCTGGTTAAGATGGCCGCCATGAAAATTCTCAGAAGCGATCTTTGTTAAAGTCCTTTGTTTGTTACTAGTAATACGTTTTCTGATGAATGAAACAGTTTGTTATTTAAAGATGATGAATCATGTGTCAACTAACACTGACGAAGGCCAGGTGGCCGGAACGCGTGTGTTAGCTTCCTGATTCCTGGAGCGAGCTGGAATAAACTAATTTGAGCATATCGAGCCCGAGTGTGCAGCCTTTGTGTCTTGTCCGGAGACCTTGGTGTTTGAAAAAATAAAAAAATATATATATGTATATATATATATATATATATATATCCCAAATATACTGTGCTCCTTCTATCTCCCCCGCCCAAGGCAGGTGGATCGCTGTTTGCCGGCGGAGCGCACCGGACCACCAATTTTTTAATAGTCCAATAAAGTGATCACTCAAGGGGTTGTACCACCACCAGTTGATTTATTTTCAGTTATGCGTTTCGCCTGACACAGCAGGCTTGCTCACACACTGAATTATGAGACAATCTGACATACATAATGGGCCTTACAGAAAGTAAAAACGGACTACATGCAGATAGTCACAAATGGCAGTCGCAATGGCATCCATATTGGAATGGTGAAATTAACACAAAGTATATTCAATAGTATAATTGTATCTAACCTCAAAACAAAGTACATATCCCTCATGATGTCAGAAAATTATATTGTCTGGAATAGCATCTGTATTGGAGTGGAGGAAAGGTTTCACCACCAAATGTGTAAAAAACCTGATTCTTACTGTGGTTTATGGCACGCTTGTTGGTGACAGCAGAACCCCCAGTCGCTGCTTTATCATCAATGTAATCGACATAGTGCCATTGATTCGGTAATTACCCTACGCATTTATTCTAAACAAGTTGATCCATTTGATAAATGGCTCAGTGCCCTGAGTAGGGGGGTAAAGCAAGTTTCATAATAAAAACAAGTGTAATTCGTATGAAAGTTCAGACATCATGTGGCTTTCGTCGGGTATGGACAGACTTCCATTTTAACAATACTACAAAAGAGCCACAGTATGTCGTTGTCCCATATTTTAACAGCCGAACTTCAATTAACAAGATAAAAATTCTAGTGTTTTTTTTGACCACCACCATTTCACATCTACAAAATTATCATATAAACAGGAAGGAACTCTAATTGTAATTTAGGAACAAAGGGTTCTCTTATCTGTCTAGTGTTTGTTCTGCACCACTCTTTTTCGTGATGTTAAAGAAAACGGTAGGGGAAGAGATCGACGTATCCACTTCTGGAGTCGGCCCCTTCCTTTCCTCCTGTGATTTAAAAGAAGAAACCAAACATTAGTAATGTGGTCAGGGTTAAAAACAATAGTTATCAGTTGTACAGGAAAACAAACCACAAACATCTTCATTGCAATATTCTTATTTTCAGACTACAGAGATCTTCATAGCACTATTCTTATAGGTAACTGGGACTATGTGACATACTCATGTGCTTGTGCTAGATTAGTGTTCACGGAGGTGTATACTTAATTCTTCATCTTGGTTGTGGCCCCAGGGGTTCTGGTTTGTAAATTAATGATGTGCCAGGACTCCCTCTGTCTAAGTTGGAGTTCTCTGTTCCCACCCCTGATGTTCTGTCCAATTTGCTCAATCGCAAAATAAGTTAGAAGTGAGCTGTTGGAAAGGTGGAATTCTGCAAAATGTCTAGCTATTGGGTAGTGAGGGTCTTTGTTGTTGATGGCCCTCATATGTTCCAAAACTCTTTTTTCACTGCCAGGATGGTACTACCTACATAGCATAGTTTGCAGGGACACTCAAGAATGTAAATGGCAAAAGTCGACCCACATGTAAGGAATTGGTTTATTGTTTTTTCTGATGTCGGGGTGTGGTATTGTTTCTGCATGCGGCTGTTGTGGCATGCCTTGCAATGTCCACAGGGAAAGAATCCCTTTAAGTTCAGATGTGTGTTAAGATGTTTGTTGGTTATGTCCCCTTTCACCAGTAAGTCTCTGAGATTCCTACCCTTTCTATAGGTTATTTGTGGGTGCCTCGGTATATTATCAGCTAGAGTGGGCTCACATGCTAGGATGTTCCAATTCTGATTCAGGATTTTGGAAATTTCCTTAGACTGTGAGTTGTATGTCAATATAACTCTAGGGCTGTTTTCTTCCACTATAGTTGTTTTTTCCTGAAGAGTATGGTCTCTCGAGATCTTGCTGACCTTATCTTTAGCTCTCTCCAGAACCCATCCTGGATAGCCTCTCTCTCTAAATCTGGTGATCATGGTTTCTTGTTCCGCTAGGAAATCTTCTTGGCTGCTACAGTTCCTTCTAGCTCTCAGCAGTTCCCCGAAGGGGATGCTCCACTTCAAGGTCTCCGGGAGGCTGCCGATGGCATGAAGGAGACAGTTGCCTTCAGTTTCCTTCCTGTGTAGTTTGGTACAGATTTGATTGCTCCTCACCTCCACTACTACATCTAGGAATTCGATAGATACCCTGCTAGTGGTGTATGTTAGTTTGAGATTAAAGGTATTCATGTTAAGTTTCTGGATAAATCTCATGACACTGTCTTCACTAACCTTCCAAATGATGAATAAGTCATCTATATATCTTAGCCATTTGATGACTTTCCCTTCTGTGTTCTGTGTTTCTAGTTCCTTTAGCACTTCTTCCTCCCACACTCCAAGAAACTGGCTGGCAAAGCTAGGGGCAAAGCAAGTACCCATAGCTGTGCCAAGGATTTGCCTGAACATTGTGCCATTAAACAGAAATCTATTGTTACATAGACAAAACTTAATCATTTCTAATACCATGGCTATATGTTCCATGTAGAAGATTTTCCTTTTCTTTAGAAAATGATGACAGCGTTGTATGCCCAGAGTGTGGTCAATAATAGAGTAAAGGGAGTTCACGTCCATAGTTACAAGCAGGTAGTCTTCCTCCCAATTGATGTCCTTTATTTTCCCTAGAAAATCTTTCGTGTCCTTAGTGTATGATGGTAATGTCAACACATATTCGCGGAGAAAATGGTCCACATATTTGAGATGTGTTCCGAGACACATCCTATTGATGACACTATGGGTCTTCCTGGTGGTGTTGTGGGGTTTTTGTGGACTTTAGACAGGAGGTAAAAACTGGGTAGTTTGGGATAGTCTTTTTTTAGATAGCAATATTCTTCCCACCTTAGTATCCCCTGGTCTTTCCATTTAGTCAGCATATTCCAAATTGTAACTATGCTTTCATTGTACTCTTCCATGTTTGTCTCTACATAGAATCTTGGATCATCAAGTTGTTTGTGTGCTTCTTCTATATACATAGTTCTATCCCAAAGAACAATGTTTCCTCCCTTATCTGCAGGGCGGATAATAAGCCTGGACGTAGTTCGCGTAGTCGCGCTACGCGAAGCTACGCGAAGACGTCGGAGCGCAACGCGAGCTACGCGTAGCTTCGCAAGCGTGCGTAGCTGCTTGTCGCGCCCGTTCGCGATGCGATTTTCTTGCTCGGGAACGCGTTGTGGTTGTTCGGGACGCTGTTTGCGTGCTCGGGGGCGCGAACTTACCCATGCGGTCGCCTATGGGCGCGGCCATTTTGTTTTTCACTTGTCCCGCCCGTTCGCGATCCCTTATTTCCTGTTCCCGGTCGCGTATAGCGTGCTCGCGATGCGCATTCCTTGTTCGGGAACGCGTTGTACGTGTTCGCGACGTTTTTGCGTGCTCGGGGACAAATATCGCGCGAACTTACCCACGCGGTCGCGATGGGCGCGGCCATCTTGTTTTACCACTCTATGCTATGGTTCTGGGCCTGCTTTTCTATCCTCCCTCAATCTTTGCAATCCTTAGTTTTTTACACTGTTTTTCAATTTTTCTTTATTTCTTATCTATCTCACTCTCTGCTTAAGTCTATATTTTGCATTTTTTTCTACTTTTTACTGTGTTTTTTGTACTTTTTGACTGTTTTATATAACTTTCTTCTTTAAGCTCCTACTTCTTCCCCTAACTTTATTTTTCCCTTCTAACTTTTCTTTTTCACCTCCTCCCACCCCAGAACCATGGCGAAGGGTAGCAGCAGCGGCTCAAAGGGCAAGGCGCGTGCGCCCAATCGCCCCCTGGCTTGCGGCAGACTGCGCCCTGCAGGGGTGCAAGCCCGCCAGCTGTTTACTGAGGCGGAGGTGGCCGCCCTTGTTTTTTTTATTCAGCGCCACCTCCCCTTGACCTTGGCAGCAGGCGGCAGGCCAGGCTCCGGGTACCCGACCCAGGAGCGTCACTGCCGGTGGGCGAAGGTGCGTCGGGCAGTGTTTCGCTGCTCCGAGGTCCGGCGCACCCATAACCAGCTGGCCCACCGGTGGTCAGACATCCTTGACCGGGAGCAGGACCTGTTGGACCTGCTAGGTGTCGAGGTCGTGGGGCTTGGTGAGTAGCCAATATATATATAGTAGTATAAGTATTGTGATTTGTGTATACATTTTTTACAAATAACAAGAATACTGCTGCTTACATTGCAGGTAAATTACGTTTCAAAATCTTCTGTGATTGTAGGACACAGGTGCTGGGCGGTACTCTTACTTTTTTGCAACTTTGCGCTCGCTTGTCATTATTATGTAAGAGTTTACTTTAGAGAACTTCAGTTAGGTAATGCTATTGCTAGAGAGACTGTAGTCCTTCCTTTGTCCTCCTGTCAAATAGTGGTGGATGCATTTGATACTAGGTTTAGTTACTATTAGTTGATAATTTTTGAGCAGTCTGCGTGACGCATCCTCTGTCACTGAGTGCTGCTTACCCCAGTCCTTAGAACCTTTTGTAGTTTGTTTAGTGAGTGGTACTGGTAAGCTTAGCTTAGCAGTATCAGTCAGCTGCAGAACATCAGACGCAACCAACCAACAATTTGGTGTATTCATTATGCACTTTATATATGTGTCCTCCTTCTCATCTATGCATTTTTGATGGCAAAAAAAAATGGAAATGCAGGCTTAATGAACAATTGGCCCGCCTGGAATAGGTGGGCTAGGTCAGGTAGTACTTAGGCTTAGTTAGTGTTCTGGATTTTATTTGAATCAATCAGAATGGAACACTGAATTAGTGCTCCCAAATAAGTAGACTGTCCATGAATCCCGCAAGCCAGTAGTCGATCGGATTAGATAGGTCAATTTTATTGCAATTTTGTTTCCTAAAACGTTTTTGAGCGTTTTTTTAGATAATTTATTTGTTTCACAGCAATCATTAATGTTTGTGTCTTTCTTTTTCTTTATTATATCTTACATGATCACTGATGTGCAGCACCCAGGGGCAAGAAGACGGGGTCCGATTCGGCGGGACAACCACCAGAGGACCGCTCCTCTACCGAGGGCCCTGCTGCTGGTCCCAGTAAGTCCTCCAGTGGTTAATATTAACAATTATATTGCCCTAACTTTTACTGCACCTTATTTTTTCAGAACTATTAATTCTGGCTCCACTCCCTAATTCTATTTTTTACAAAAGATTCTTTGATTTTGACTTGACTATCTGTTTCTAAATTCTGGTTATCCCTGCCTCTAAGTTCTAACTGCCTCTGCTATGAATGTCTGTACTCTGTACTACTAATATTAGTCTGTCGCTAAGCTTGCCCAGTTTGAATTGCCACTCTTTATTGTACGGTTTTGAATAAAACTCAGATTGACCAATACTAATAGCTCTAGCCACTGAGTCCAGTCCTTTCGGTTGTCCTCTTCTAGGCTTCTTAATCTTGAGGCTTTGACAATTACCACAAACAAAATGCCCAACCAGATATTTGACTATTTTTGATAGGATATAGTACATACTACTTGGATTCTGCACAGCCCCATGCAGAACTATGCACAATGAAATAGGATGTTGGTGATGCGAGTTTGGAACTTGGACGTTCCTCACACCTCAGTCAGAAGTGAACCCACAATCCCCTGAATGACTAGCTATAGTGTCTCATTAGGTCCCCGAACCCCCACCCGAAGATACCCAATGATTATGATTACACAACCCAGAACATAACACCCTTTCGCTCACTCACTCGTGTAAGTCCACCACCACCACCACACCAAATACCACAGAGTCTATGTGTAAGTTCAAAAGGTTTATTTTCAACTAACAAGCTCTGTATGTATGTTCTTCTATAAAATTCAGTGTACTCCAGCCAGCTCCAACAGCAAAATGCATAAGATTAAAACAATAAACAGTGTTGCAACAAGTGCATGATCATTGATGATATATAAGACAAAAGATCTGTGCGAATTCTGGGCGACTCCTCACCGTAGAACGTAGAATTACTGGTTACATGCATCATTCATAAGCTCTGCAAATCTCTGGTTCGTAGAAGGGAATCCTCTGCCTGATAAAAATGGTGCGTGTTATATAGTATAATGCAAGCATTTCTCAGTCCTGCCCAAAAAGTGTAACATGTTACCTATGGTTAAGCAATACGGACTAACCGAACTCCATAACAAAGTGGCTTGTTTTTCGACCTCTTGTACGCAACGCTCAGACAGTAGCTGTATGTGCTCATGTGGGCTCAAAAAGGCGTCTTACTGTTACTGCGCAATAAGCTGCGAGGTAACATGCGCAAAAGACATGAAGCAGAAAATGGTTGCATGGCTCAGGCTAACTTTGCAAAGAGTAGAGTATAATATAATAATGACCCTAGGGACCATAACACTACTAGTGTCTACTGACTGTACTCTAGTACCCGATTTGGACTATTGAATGTGATTTATAATAATATGTATGTATTAACTTTTTTTCAATCTTGCTAATGAAAAAGAATAAATAGGGGGAGGTGTACAGGCATCTAAAAATGTGTCATGTTTTTATCTAGGCGGACTAGCAACCACCAGTGGCGGTGGGGCCACCGGCGATTCTAGCCTTCCGGAGGGGGCAGGAGAAGATGCGACACCTGCAGGAGCTACAGGGGGGGAGCCAGCAGCGGTGGCGGGCGGTGGTAAGTTATATTCATGACTTATTGACATTGCACTAGCTGGAAGGGTGTGTGGACTTCACTCACTGTACTGTTGTTGAGACTTATTAGGTATGAAGTTGTAGTGAACATTATACAACGGTTAAAGAAGACACCCTTTACTTAGCATGAGCAATGCAGTAGCAATAGCATTACCAGCGTGACTTGATTAACCAATGGCCTCTTATATCTGACTCCAACTCAGCTGTGAAAGTTTTATGGAGGAGACTAAAAGTCAGATCAGATGACCTTGATGGATGTGTTGAACAAAAAGGGAAAGAAGGGTTGAAGGAGGAAGGGCGGGCGAGATTTAATATGATGACTGGCAGAGAAGGATACGTTGGAAGCATGGATAGGTGGCTGATAGGAATCAGATGCATGTGTTGTTGAAGGATGGGTGGAAGGTGAAAGAAGAATGGATGCCTGCCTGGGTGGGTGGGCGACACAGTATGGGTGGATACTGTGGATAGCAAGAATCATCAGCGGTGTTAGGGTGAAACTCAAAGCCAAGGCAAGCAACGGAGTGAGTGGACGCATGCGTTGTTGTTGGTGAAACAAAGTAAGGTTTGTGGAGAGATTAAGAAGAATGATTGACATTTACTTAGAATGGATGGATGCCTGTATGTATTCATCATAGACAGCATAGGTGGAGACTGTCACGGGATGCATAGTTTTAGGGAATGTAAAAGAAACCGCGCCAGAGTAGCAAAGCCGATGTGGGGAGGGGCAGGGTGGGGGTAGTAGTAAACAATGTATTACGCGGGCAAATACAGGTAACTTTACTGTAAACATACAAATAAATAAAGCGAATTTCATTGTGCGCACTGCACCGCCAAATGCGATGCAGTGTGCGCAACAAAATTAGTTTCATTTATTTATATGTTTACTTACCTGTAATTGGCCGTAATCCATAGTTTACTACCCCCATCCTGCCCCTACCACATCACCGCCCGGCCGAACTCCCCGAGTCCCACCACCGACCGCTACTGACCTTATGTCGTTGTCCCATATAAAAGCAACGATCATTGGAACAGATATATAATCTGCCTTTTTGTAGTAGCCAAGGCACTGTGAAATTGAGCAATTGCCCTCCATGTAACAGAGAGAGTATGGCCAGTGCCACCCGTAATAGAAAAATACGAGCTTCCCCACCTGCAAACAGTAGTAAATCCAACTAACGTGAGTCTGCGTCATGACTCGTATGTTTGTCTTGGGTGCAAGCATAGATGACCGAGCTGGCAATGCCGGCTACAACCAGGTTATGTCATTTCACCAAACTAGAGATAAGAAGAACACTGGTGTACTGTGTACTGGTTGGAGTCCATAGTGCTAGTATAATGCCTGAAACTCCCACAAATGTTAGAGGCCGAGGAAGTGGGAGGATAGATAGATTATTACCACAAATGTTATGTACTGTGCTTCTTGCTAGTGCTACTGTGCCATTATGTGTTGAATTAATTTTGTGTTACTGTTTAGCTAAGAGTACTGGTTACAACAATATTTTTTTCTTTCTTGATATAGATAGTACTCCTTCCCAAGACAAACCATCGCGGAAGGAGTTGGCAGCCAGGGCCCGGCGCCGGAAACTGGAGGCCATATGCCAGGAGTACCGGCGGCTGGTGGCTCAGGCGGAGGAGGAGGAGGCGGCAGCAGCAGCTGCAGCCTCGTCCGATGCCCCGGGCCCCAGCCAGGCCACAACTCCAGCGGTACGGCGCCGCGGTCTGGTAGCCGCCCGCCGCCGCCGCAATCGCTAGCAGCCAGCACTGCTGTCCCCCATCCTGGATGCCACTGCAGGGCATTTCGCAGGAAGATTCTCCTCCGGATGGCACGGCTAGAGGAGCAAATGGAGGAGCGGGTCAAAATCCTGGTGGACAAACACCTCAAAGCCCGCCGAATTTAACATCGAGGACCCTGTTGCTTTGCCCCTTTTTATTCGTTGTTTTGGTGGGTGGGAATTGGGCGTTGGGGTTTCGGGACATTCTTTGGACTTTTTCGTTTTGGACATTGGTTGGGGTTAGGGAGAAGGGTGGGTCAGGTGTGGGATAGTTTATTTTTGTTAGGGTAATAAATTATATTTATACTTAAACATACAATGTTAATGTTTTGTGGGGGGTTACTGTTTTACGAATTAACGTCACATTGGTTTCCTTGCTGCTGCAGGGCCGCAGCCAGTGTTTGATTTAAATAATCTGCAGACGATGATGTAACACAAACAGATAGATGCGGTACCCTCACTGAGTTATTTGTCCTACTAGTACTGTCAGTCTCTCCTCCTAGTCCATTTATACCTCCCACCAAACTTATCTTACCTGTGATTGATGATGATTACGTTCGGCACAGCGATGGCTTCATGGTTTCCAGAGAGAATGTATGTTATGTTATGTTATATATATTCATAACGCGCACAGATACTCGGCAGAGTGTCCCGGCGCGTACTTGAAAAAAGAAACATAGGTCAGAGCATCAGCTAGAAGAGAAGAGTTTTAAACTTTTTCTTAAAGATCACCGGGTCCTGGATGCCGCGCAGCTCCAGGGGCAGAGCATTCCATGCCAAAGCAGCTTTCCGCACAAAGGAGCTCCCACCAAGCCTTTGGCGGTTGAACCTAGGGGTCTGCATCAGAAGTTGAGAGGAGGAACGCAACTGTCTTACTGGGTTATAAAAAGCGAAACTCTTCTGTAGATAGATAGGTCCCAGGCCATAGAGAGCCCTATGGGCAATGGTCAAAGTTTTAAATTTTATTCGGGACTCCACAGGGAGCCAGTGCAAGGAGCGCAAATGAGCGCGCACACTACACCTGCCAGACAAACCCAGCAGTAGTCTGGCAGCAGAGTTTTGGACTACCTGCATTTTATTCAAGAGGTAGCCAGGGATGCCCACATAAAGTGCGTTGGCATAGTCCAGGCGGGACAAAATCAAGGCACGAACAACAGTTTCTTTAGCGGGTCTTGGGAGGAGAGGAAGAAACTTCCTCAAAGCTTTCAGGGTGCCAAAACAGGTCCCAGCCAGCTTCTTAACCTGGGTTGAAAAGGTCAGGTTCTCATTGAACCAGAATGTAGAAGATGCCATGGTTGTGGTGTTAGTAGTAGAGTAGACACTGGCAGTAGCATTTGCTAAAAAATTAAAAAAGAGACAGTCACTTTCCTGAGAGCGACTGTGGGAGGAGTAGTAGAACGAAGTAAAATACAGTACAGAAGAAGACTGCCAAACAAACAATATTGCAGTTGCAACTGCTAAAGTCAAATTAAACATAATGGTGGCGGGGACAGCCTAGTACAAGAAGTTACAAACTGTAGTTGTGTCGAGTGAGTCACTTAACTTAACACAATCGTAATTCGTAACCTTTACTGCTGTGTGGTAGGAGTTTGATGATTAATCCAATCAATGACGGCAATTAATTATGATGTACTACTATTAGCCGGTGACGGCTTGCACATAGACTGAGCATGGGTGGGCAAGCAGAAGAAGCTCCTCGCCCTGCCTTGCAATTGAATTAGTGTTGCTTTCACCACATCTGCCCCAGCAAGCGTGTGATCAATTGGTGTACATTTTATGTAGTCACATCATACCTCAATATAAATCACAGCCCGGGGGAAGAGGGTTAGGGTTTGATGAATGGATGGGAAGGGGGTTTGGGGAAAGGTTTGAGAATGAAAAACAGTACGCATGGACAACAAAAGCAAAGCGCAATCTTGGCAGACGACCATGATCTTATACAAAAAATCTATAAAGGGAGAAAAGGGAAATGCATGCATGATGATGAAGATAACTTGATGGTTAATGAGTAGTACTTAATAACTCCTACTAGACAATTAGACAGTTCAGGGCAGCAGTATATTCTATGCAATTTGCCTTGTCTGTAATATGCCCTCAGAGACCCAAATTCCATGTTGTACTGGGCTTACTTGTAAAGATAGCAAAGACAATTAAAACACAGTTGTAGGGATCAATTAGCAAACAAACAACACACAACACACAGTCCTAATGATTGAAGAGAAAAAAGGATTCAAATTAATTAAAAGATGAATGATGAATGATACTAAAGTTACTGTATTATCATGCTCAAATTGTGGAGTTGAATCTCGTCCTTCCTCTTGGTCCTATCTTCCATGGACGCTCCGCACATCAATCTTGGTGGCCTTCCTGATGTCGATTGGTAAGGTAAATGTGAGTTGTGTCTCCCAGTATAGCAAGCACAGGGTAAAGGCCGGCCTGTAACGTCTAGATGGAAAAACAAAAGGGGTATTGAAAAATCAATGAATAAAAAAAAACATCAATTACGGTGGAGTCCAAGAAGAGAAGAGAGAACACTTTCAGAGTGAGGCGGCTTGGATATATCGTGTAGATTCTGTTTACAGCATTAAGCTACAACAACAACAGGACAGAACAGGCCCACCACAGCACCAGCCCGTGACCCAACCTCCATTTACCTTAATTTTTGACATAGCCAGACAAAAGGCATACACAGCAACTTAGCATTTTCCTAATTAAGTGACAAAATCAATGCGCCGCTGTCAGTCATCACTACACTCGACTACACACCACTACATGGACATGTAGGTCTGCTGTGTTTACTTTCTTGTTGAATTGTTGTGTTTGTTTACCTTATGCCACTTCATGAAATGCAGTTATTCCTTGAATCATCTCTGATCCAACTGAATGACTGCGTGCAAAGATAGTATGGTCATCATCATGGTGTGGTACGTGTTGTCCAACTACAACTCAGTCTGTAGTGACTCCGATTAAGTCCATATTCCATATTAAAAAATTGCAACAGATATTGGCCTGCACCTGCAGTAGTAGGAGTACAATTTGCTTATTAAACAACAAGAAGGGAAACATTGACTGTCACTGACTTGAGTCACTTTGTAGATTAACTAGTAGAGTAGAGTTCGACTTCATGCACAACATCAACAACAAACAACAGCAATCGCTCAGAGTCTGCAAGCATCGAATGCATTCCATCATTACCTGTCTTGCTCTTCTCTTCGGCTGTCCGATCATCAGATGCCTAGTTCTGACAGTTGTTATTTTTTTTTACGGGGCAGTGGCCTCATCATTACTCCAGTCCACATTCATTTTGAGTGTTAGTCGCTGTTTCGGTTTTCGTCTTATTCTTCTGTGGCACTTTGTCACAGTTTAAGTTGCTTCCCATGGTCAGCACTGTGATGATGGGCCGCGGCCTGGGTAGCGCTCATTGATGGTCATTTGAGTTTGCACAAATGTCAGCAAGTTTCTTCGAAGAGTCTCTTGTCTTTCTCTGCCAAGTACCTTCTGTCCTGACAGTGAGGACCTTTGGATGCCTGCTGAGGCTGTAGCCTTCGGACACTGATGAGTTTCGGCTCGAAAACAAAACGGAGGATAGCTATAGTCACGTTTCACTTCTTATGGAGGCGGGACTGGTAAAGGCAACATTTCTTGTACTAATGTCTGGCTTGATGGAAATGTACTTGTGCGAGACAGGAAGATGAAGCAGGACTCTGAAGAGTGGACAGTTAAATGCACAGACATCCAACTCCAATAGGGAAATAAAAAGAGAAGACGGTGGTGATGGATTTGTTGTGATTTGAACCAGAAAGACAGATACACAGACACATAAAGGAAGGAAGAAAGTAACAATTTGAAAGACTAGTTGTCAGGGAAGAGGAGCTCGTCCTCAAACTCTGGTGGTTCGGACAGAAGTAGGTCCTGTAACGCACTATTTACGACATCCAAGTCGCTCTCCTCTTCCTGCTGTGATTCACGTATTTTGTAATCCGGTGGTATAAAGTGCTGATTCAATTTGATCATGGTTAACCTCTCCACGCTTTGGGCCGAGAGACTGGTCCTTTTCGAAGTTACAATGGCACCAGCAGCACTGAAAAGACGCTCAGAAGAGACACTTGCGATAGGGGAAGCCAGATACTTTATCGCCAGCCTGCTGAGCACTGTCCATTGGCTTCTTTTCCCATACCAATACACCAATGGGTTTCGATCCATGAAGACCTCTGTTGGGTCATCCAGATAGGCCTGGACCATCCGCTCAATGTTCAGGGGTGCTCCGATGTGCTCGGCCTGTTTTGCCTTTGCATCAGCACTGGACTTACCATACCCCTGCTGTAGAAACCAATCAGTTGCACATTGTGCTGTGGATGATCCTGTTCTTGATGTTATTGTTGGTGTAGGTGACTGCTGGGAGGCAAATGCACTGCCCTCAGGCTCCGAAGTAGAACTTGACTCTGGATGCCCTGTAGTACTGGTTATGGCCTGGGGTGGGGGGCCTGTAATTAACAGCCGTTCGCTTTCGAAAATAGTGGCTTCCTTAGCTATCAAAGTTTTGTAGTTGGCAACATCCACTTCCGAAAAAGGAATTACTGCCTTGCTGTTCAGAAATACTTTGTACCGTGGATCCAAAATTGTGGCACTAATGTAATGTGGTTGTGACAAAATTTTATTTTTAATCCTTGTATTTTCCGATAAGCGAGCGGCTAAGGTCTCCGCCAAATGATATGCGTCTTGTTTGTCATCCACACCTGCGTACGTTTCAGACACATCCTTCAGCTGTTGCTCTAGCATGTGCAACAATGGGATAGCTTGGCCCATAGTACAGTCCTCCCTGCTGACTTCACGTGTGAAGATCTCAAAAGGAAGTAGCATCTCAGTCAGGCATTTAATGAGGTCCCATTGAGCCATCTCAACGGTCATGCCTCTCACAGTAGGTTCCCCTAATCTTTGCATGACATAAGCATTGAGTGGTATGTACAGTTCAAACAGACGATCAAGCATGTAATAAGTTGAGTTCCAACGTGTTGGCACCTCCTGGATGAGCGCTTTGACTGGCATTTTATGCTCACGTTGAATGACCCTCAGCTGCTTCCGGGCTTTAAAAGAATGGCTGAAATGTGTGCATATTCTTCTGCAGGTGACCAGTAAGTTGCTGACTTTGGATTCATTTTTCAAAAAGTCTTGAACAACAATGTTAATGCAGTGTGCCAAACACGGGACCCTGAAATAGCCACCATTGCGCATGGCCAAAACTACATTACTGCTGTTGTCCGTGGCAACAAAACCAATCGTAAGCCCTCTTGGGCGCAGCCACTCAAAGACCTTGGTGTTAAACTCTTCCAAAATGTTTGCAGCAGTATGAGATTTCTCCATGGCAAACATGGCTACAGTTGCATGTTTGCGAGTGGCATGAAAAATCTCTGCAGTATCAACACCAGCAGATATCTGTTCTCTAACCCCCGCAAAACAGATCCAGTGTGCAGTGATGCACATGTAATCTGTGGCTTGGCAACTGGTCCACATGTCTGTAGTCAGGTGGATACTGTGAACAGCACTCTGCTTCAAGGCCTTTCCTAGCAATTCCAGCACGTCGTGATGTAGTGCTGGAACTGCAACTCTGGCAAAATAGTAGCGGCTGGGAACATGCCATTTTGGGCAGATGGTTGACACAAATTCCAGAAAACCCACCCCTTCAACAAAAGAAAAAGGGAGAAGGTCCAGTGCTAACATTTTAGCCAGCTTCGCATTGTACAAAAGTGCAATTGGGTGGTTGCGTTCGTACTGCCCCTCACCCCCAAACATGCTGATAATGGTAGGCTGCATGGTTTTCCTTTCTCTTAGGCTCAACGCACTTTTTGGTAGTGCGGACCTGGTACTTCTTGGTGTCTCCGGCTGACTCTTACTCTTGTGCCACTGAGATGTTGCTGAAGATGTGTGCAACGTTAAGACTGCACTGCTGGGGTCAGGGACACCTTGTGTACCACTACCAGAGAGAATGTCTCCCTGTCCTTCCTCTTCCACCGTGATCGGATCTTCTTCTTCTACTCCTTTATCCCCACCAACACCAATGGTTGCAGTTTTTTTCTGCCGCGAAGGTGGTCCTCCCAGCTGATCAAGTGGTGTTTTTTCAGATGGGTCATTTGGCCTCCGGTACCATAGTTTGTACCAAGCTTACCACGACTAACAGAGGTATTACAAATGGAGCATATAGCAATGTTCTCCTCCTTTTCGCTAACCGTAAAGAAGTCCCAAACTGGGGAGCTTAACTTTGGCCTCCTGCTGGAGGTGCCACTTCCAATGCCGGATGATCTGTAGGGTGTGTGTTGAATTTGACTCTGTGCTGCTGTACCACTACCTACTCCTACTGAGGTGGTGGTTGTGCTGGATGTAGGTCGCTGCCGGGCCTTTGCTAATGCAAATATGGAAACTGTAGGTCGTGTTGGTGTTACCTGTGGAGGTATGCGTGCTACATCCCTCGCAGCGATTTTGGATAGGGTAATAATGTTGGTCTCCATCTCCTCGGGGCCGGGAGTGATGTTCGTGATGACTGGCTCGTCATCATCATCATCTTGCTGTTCTACATTGACCTCCATAAGTGTAAGGCTTTCCGGAACCTTCCTTTTCCCTAGCTTGGTCTTGGAACGTGGCTCCCTCTCAGACTCAGTTTGTGGCTTCCAAGTGGCATCTAGATCATCAGAAGGGGGCTTGGCGTAGAACTTGATGGACTACCCCTCCTTTTCCTTGCTGGGGATTTGGAAGACAATGGATCTTCTGAATGAGTGGCTTCTTCTTCTACCTCTGCATGAGGCTCAATTTCCTGAACTGCCCCTACTTCAGGAGGAACAACAACTACTATTGCGGGCGGTGGTTGCGGCTGTTGTTGTTGACCACTTATCTGCTGTGTTTCCTCCTGCGTTGATTGGGTACTACTTTGAGATAGTGATAAGTTTATCTCAGGCTCAGCATCACTGCTTTCCACCATTAGGCTGGCTACCTCTTCCACACTCATGTGCTTGGGCCTGGGTTGGTGGGTTGGGTCCACTGATGCGGAGGTGCTGCCCCCAGCTTGCCCGCCGGACACCGCTGCTGCAGGCGCAATTTTTTTTTCTCCCAAAAAAGGTATTGGCCGGCACACCAGACTTAAGTGTCACTTCCTTCTTCTGTTCCTTCTTCTTCTCAATAGCAACTTTCTTGGTACTGGAGGACCTGGTACCTGCTTTCTTTGGGCCCATCTTCTTCAGATGTCAGCAGCACTCAGTTGCAGAGATGTCTGGTCAGGTCACACGTCACGTTGTGTTGTGTGTACAGCAGCAGGATGTCTGTCTGGAAGTGCAACGGGCAATGATGAGAGACACACCTCCTCCTCAGTCTTTGTGCACCTAAAAGCAAAAAAGCCAGAACATCAGTCAAACATAGCACAAATCAAACAAATAGAATATAGAACTTAGTGTGTGGTGGCCTCAATTATTAAATTTCAGAAACTCTGTGAACAACAACACACAGTCTAGCCATTTATGAGACGTTGACAACAAGGCCAGGGCTTTCCTGGCTACTGTGTAGTGCTAGTGTACACTCTGGAAGAATAAGAATAGTAAAGAACAAAAACTAAAACCACCTACTCAGGGGGGGCTGGATGCCTGTCACTACTACCATCCCCACACATAGGGGGATGGATGCCCACCACCAACACCACCCCTACTCGTGGGGGGCTGGATGCCTGTCACTACCACCACCCCTACTCAGGGGGGCTGGATGCCTGTCACTACCACCACCCCTACTCAGGGGGGGCTGGATGCCTGTCACTACTACCATCCCCACACATAGGGGGATGGATGCCTACCACCAACACCACCCCTACTCATGGGGGGCTGGATGCCTGTCACTACCACCACCCCTACTCAGGGGGGGCTGGATGCCTGTCACTACCACCACCCCTACTCAGGGGGGCTGGATGCCTGTCACTACTACCATCCCCACACATAGGGGGATGGATGCCTAACACCAACACCACCCCTACTCATGGGGGGCTGGATGCCCACCACTACCACCACCCCTACTCATGGGGGCTGGATGCCTGTCACTACCACCACCCCTACTCAGGGGGGGCTGGATGCCTGTCACTACCACCACCACTACTCAGGGGGGGCTGGATGCCTGTCACTACTACCATCCCCACACATAGGGCGATGGATGCCTACCACTACCACCACCCCTACTCAGGGGGGCTGGATGCCTACCACTACCACCACCCCTACTCAGGGGGCTGGATGCCTACCACTACCACCACCCCTACTCATGGGGGCTGGATGCCCACCACTACCACCACCCCTACTCATGGGGGGCTGGATGCCTGTCACTACCACCACTCCTACTCAGGGGTGCTGGATGCCTACCACAACCACCACCCCTACTCAGGGGGGGCTGGATGCCTGTCACTACCACCACCCCTACTCAGGGGGGGCTGGATGCCTGTCACTACTACCATCCCCACACATAGGGGGATGGATGCCTACCACCAACACCACCCCTACTCAGGGTGGGCTGGATGCCTGTCACTACCACCACCCCTACTCAGGGGGGGCTGGATGTCTGTCACTACCACCACCCCTACTCAGGGGGGGCTGGATGCCTGTCACTACTACCATCCCTACACATAGGGGGATGGATGCCTACCACCAACACCACCCCTACTCAGGGGGGGCTAGATGCCTACCACTACCACCACCCCTACTCATAGGACGGGCAATGCATGACACAACCAGCATACTCCAACATAAGGAATGTCAGAAAAACACATCCCCCAACACCATGACAAGCGTGTGTAGTCTGTGTCAAATGCCTACAACACTGAACATGACATTGAACATACAATGTGACCCCCTATCACATGTGTCACACATAAATGTGTGTGGCCTCCACAATGCAAGCAGACCATGACCACTGTGGCAATGGGGTCTAACCCCCCATCATCACAGTGACCAAAATGTAAGTGTGGGGTCCATAGCTGAAGCACATTTTGAACATTGTGGCAATGGGGTCCAAACCCCCATCATCACAGTGACCAAAATGTAAGTGTGGGGTCCATAGCTGAAGCATATTTTGAACATTGTGGCAATGGGGTCCAAACCCCCATCATCACAGTGACCAAAATGTAAGTGTGGGGTCCATAGCTGAAGCACATTTTGAACATTGTGGCAATGGGGTCTAAACCCCCATCATCACAGTGACCAAAATGTAAGTGTGGGGTCCATAGCTGAAGCACATTTTGAACATTGTGGCAATGGGGTCCAAACCCCCATCATCACAGTGACCAAAATGTAAGTGTGGGGTCCATAGCTGAAGCACATTTTGAACATTGTGGCAATGGGGTCCAAACCCCCATCATCACAGTGACCAAAATGTAAGTGTGGGGTCCATAGCTGAAGCACATTTTGAACATTGTGGCAATGGGGTCCAAACCCCCATCATCACAGTGACCAAAATGTAAGTGTGGGGTCCATAGCTGAAGCACATTTTGAACATTGTGGCAATGGGGTCCAAACCCCCATCATCACAGTGACCAAAATGTAAGTGTGGGGTCCATAGCTGAAGCACATTTTGAACATTGTGGCAATGGGGTCTAAACCCCCATCATCACAGTGACCAAAATGTAAGTGTGGGGTCCATAGCTGAAGCACATTTTGAACTTTGTGGCAATGGGGTCCAAACCCCCATCATCACAGTGACCAAAATATAAGTGTGGGGTCCATAGCTGAAGCACATTTTGAACATTGTGGCAACGGGGTCCAAACCCCCATCATCACAGTGACCAAAATGTAAGTGTTGTCATGGAAAAAGCTGCAAATGCCAAACAGCATGGATGATTCCTGGTCACAGAACAACAAACACATCAGTGGCAAAGTAGTGCTTGTGTCCCATAGCAACTTAGATTGGGTGAGGCAAACAGTGCAGTGCAAATAAGACAAACCTTTGGCCAAGTGCAGACAAACATCACCCATGGGGGCTGACATTGTCAACATTCATCAAAAACACAATGACAGAAGTGACCATCATAATGCAGACCCACATATCTGCACCAATGGACACACAAATGTAGATAACCTGTGGAGACTGTATATGTGAGGTGAACAAATACCATACCATGGCAGCAATGGGAAATACAAACCATGATCATTGTGCTGACTGATGACCTAGGAGTCCCAGGGACAGCAGGGGAAACCCACCAAACAACATACAGCCAATGGCACACTAAAGATATGCCAATGCAGTGGTGCAGATACACAAACACAAACAGGCAGCCTCACACTGCATATCAAACACAACAGGTGATGGGGGGGTGTGCCAGTGTCCCCAGGCAACCACACAACACATGAGGAGGCCTGAATCACAATTACACAGATGTGTATAAAGTGCCACACAAAAGTAACTCATGGATCGGATTCCCCTATGTGGGCAATCAGGCATTGTTAGATGACAGGGAGCCCAAATTACACATGTCACACAAGCTTGTAGGAACAGCAACTAACACAGCAAGACACAGGCCCACCACAGCACTGCCCCCAGGGACCCCACATTGTGGTGACACTGGCCTGCGTGATAATCCCAATGTGATGACAAAGCTAGATGTCGTTCACACTGTGAACCACAGTCATGTGTCCTGAGCAACAAACTAGCATCACACCTACACAAGCACAAATCTATCAGCACTGCCTTTCAGCCAAGGCCAATATGGAGGTAGGGGTCTAGCCATGCAACAACTCTCATTTGCACACACTCAACACCACACACCTTGATCTCCACCAATGTGCAGCAGTGAAGCTCACATGGACTGGTGACATTGCACATGCACCCATGATAATCCCAGGGGTGGTGGTGGGAACTAAGGTGCAGAAACCCATCACACATGGCCAGTCAACAAGACTCGTGAATGTCTGACACACTGCACAGTACGCCGTACATGGGCATGACGTCAAATCCACACCAACCAATGGGATCCCGGCCACAGTCACACACCAATGAAGAAGCCAAGGTCACCCACAAAGAACACACATAGACAACTTCCAACATTGCAGCTCTGACCCTGAGGAGTGGCAGCAGTCACACACACAACGTGTCACAATCACTGAAAGCTACCACAAACTGTAAATTACATAACTTGTGTAACCAACAAGTGCCAAGGGGAATCCTGACTGTGTCTCATCTGCGTTTGCCCACAAACTCAGCCCTGACAGCAAACACACCTATGGATGACACCCTGATGACCAGTAATGTGCCATGCACCCACATCCCAGAGAACCCAGGGCGAAGAGTTTGGGGGAACATAGGTCAACTCAGCAAGCATCACAAACAGGAACATCACTAGGGATCCCAGCCTGCGTAGCGAAATGGAAGTGAACACACACAGACATGCTCACACAACACACACCTTGGGCTGAGGCAATGTCACGTAATTACACACTGCCATGAGGGGACTCCACTCCTGTGTAAGGAAAGCTGTGCCATACGTTGTCTCTGCAGGGCTCTATCATGTCAGCAGAACACTTGGTCACTAAGTCAACAATTAGCACAAAATGAAGGCTCTCGTCACATCAGCCTGGTCATGGGAGTGTCACCGAAATCATCTGCACAGATCCAACACACATGTATAGCAAGTTGCACTGATAACACAGTTGAGTCCTTCCCCATTGATGCCCAAACTTGCATGTCCAGTGGAGATGGTCACACGGTCAGGGAAATAGACAAATTGAACAATGGCAAGCACAACAGATGTGCAGGGGTGTAAGCCACAGATGTGATATTGCAAATAAAAGTAGGAAATCCCATTGGCAAATATTGAAAACATGACACCCTCATATTGCTGCAAAGGATGACATGGATACACACCAGGATAGGACACATTCCCCCTGGACCACATGGAGTCCTGCACAGTAACACTTCATTTTCCTGACATCAAAAATCACCATCACTGCAGCAAGGGCATGGTTAGCATCATCAACATCATGTACATCTGAAGCAAAACCACTAGAGAACAGAAAGTAGCTTTATTCAGCATATGTGTGTTTAAAAGTGAAAGTCCTGAAAAAACACAAAGGCCAATGGCCAGTCCATCAGTAAAGTCCGAACAGGGTGACAGTGGCAGATGTCACCCTTTGCTTGCCTGCACTGCTACGGACCAAGGACATTCCCCTCGGAGGGGCATACGGGGGGCAGGCCAGGCACCGCAGGGACAGGATCAGAGCTCACCAGAAGGAGGCAGGGAAGGGGTGGTGGGTGCTGGAGAGTCACTGACAACTGCAGTGGAGGTGTCTGACATGGTGTGTGCCGGCACAACTGGGGGGCATGAGTCAGATGGTGTGGGTGCCAGCACGACTGCAGTGGGCTGGCCAGATGGAGTGGACAGGTTCCCCACTGCAGTGCCCAAGTCAGACGGGGTGGTAGTGGACTCCACTGCAGTGCCTATCTCCAGGGGAGTAGAATGGGGTTCAGGTAAGGTGGGCAGGACGGAGGGGGAGGACACGGTCTCCACACCAGTGGCACAAACATGCGCAGCGGGGGGTGTGGGGCTGGAAGGGCAAGTGGTAGGGGAGAAGGCCGGATCATTTTGGGGATGGTGTATCTGTGGGTGGGGGAACCTGGGGCAGGGTGTGGTGGGGGAACCTGTGTTGTGGGGGCCTGAGGGATGGAGGAAGGAGACTGTGTGGTTGAGCTGCAGGGCGGTGGCGGGGTCTTGCTCTTCCGGGTCCGGGGGACTTGCGGGAGGGGGCCACAGTTTGTCTGTGCCTGGGGGAGGGTGTCCGGGGGTGAGGGGCACTCCCCTCTGTGTGGGTGGACTTCTTCTTCCCCCTGTATGCTGGATCAGCTGGATCGGAGGGGAAGAGGCCGAGGTCACAGAGGAAGAGCTGCTTTGTAGGTGGGGTTGCAGGTGAGGCAAGGGAAGGGGTCTTGGAGTTAGAGGTATCGGAGGACTGCGGAGTGACTGTGGATGCCTGTGTGTGTGTCTGTTCCCCATCCCCTGTGGGTGTGGTATCAGTCCCCTGAGGATGCTTGCGTGTACATTGTGACTTTGTTTTGGGTGTTTCTGTGCTGCTCGTGTGTGTGTGTTTGGGTGATTGTGCAGGTGTGCAATGGCTTGGGACAGGTAGGGTGCCAGGAAGTGTGGATGGGGCAGAGGTAGGAGGGGTGAGGGACTGTTGGAGGAGGGACACTACTGCCATAAGGGAGGAGGCAATGGACTTATTGCTCCTCTGTGGGGCATACATGCCCAATGAGATGCCCTCCATGAACAACACTAGCTGTGTCAACAGATTGGTGTGTGCATGGAGGACACTCAGCAGTGCTGTCTGCCCTACATGGAGCTGGCGAAGTAAGTACACAGACTCCTCACTCAGGGCAGCAGGGGACACAGGGGCAGGGGGTGCGGTGCCTGGCACGAAGGAGACACGCTCCCAAACACGGGAGCCTCCACGGACCTCTGGAATGGGAGCCGATGGGAGGGCGGTGGTGGTGGTGGTGGCGGGGCCAGCCATACTAGCTGGGGTGTGGTGGCTGCTGACACCCGCCTCCACAACGGAGTCATCCTCCGAGCTGCTGTGGTCCTCAGCTGAGGTGGATGGTGCTGAGGACTCCTCGGTGTGGCTCCCCTCGCCCTCCGTGCCACTGGGTCCATCCGACCACTCATCGGCTGCTGACCCAGTCTGGCTCTGCAGCTCCTCCTGGTCCGTGGAGCTGTCCCCTCCTGTGGCCGTGGATGTATCTGCAAACAATTAGGGAAACAGACAAACATCAGTCACCTGCACTGACCGCACACACCACAGTAAGTACAGCACATTACAGAGCAAGCCCTGGCATCCTTAGTTGAACATTGCCAAAAGTGCTCACACAGATTAGGAGAAGCCAATTGTCAGTCTGATGGTCAACCATGGCACTCACATCCCTCCTGGCCTTGCACCCATCTGTCTGGTGCCTGTCGTATGGTAATACCCCAGTGTGGACACATGCACCACCTACACAGTTGTTGGACATTGCAGAGAACACGGTGAAGCATGTGAACATGCACACATCACATCTCTTGCCACTGAGTCAGTACAGGTGTCCGGATAAAGGGATGGCCAGAGTCTAATTTGAAATGCATGTGATGCATACCAGCACCAGACACCATGATGCACCCATGTCCTGATAGTCAATGCCACAATGGGGTGCATGTAGCATGTGTCACTCCCCTGCAGGATCACTCCTAGGAAGTTTAATGCCATGGCACAGGCATGCCCGCAAAGTCATACATCACTGTCTCCAGTCACATGGGCAGGGCAGCCAGCCAACAACAGTCTGCACTGTGTCACAATCCTAGGTCATGGGGAATGCAAGTTCTGTAGCTGACAAGTGCACATGTCCATCCCCCACAAACCACATCATCTGAACTCTTATTTGTCCACGTCATACCAATTGGACATATGGGAGACATGAAACACAACTCTCTGAACCTGAGCACCTCACAGTCTGCTGTGAATGAGAAACAGCTGCCTGAGCTTCACAGTCGCATACCCCAGTCTGCACAGTCAAGTGATCAAACACCTATATGTCACACAAGTATCGTCTCCTATGGTCACATCTCAGGTGGCATGCTGAGCCCTAACCGATAAACACCCCAGTAGTCCTGACAATGAAGCCACAGCACAATGACACAGAGGCAGACACCTGAGGGAACATTTCACTGAGCACAACGTGTCAGCTGATACACGGGAGTGGGAGTACAGAGTGTATTGTATGCCCTGGAGTAGGCATGACTGTCCTGCTCCACGTGAAAGAGGGATGAGCCCTGGACAGTAGGCAGGTGGCTAAGCATGTGTGACACACTTGATATACATACTCCTGAGGCCCAAACATTGTTCCCACCTGCAGCATGGGTGTGTGCCAAATACCCCAGGCACATGTGGTGAGTCAGATCAGCAATTGGACCACATATCAAAGTTACACGCAGATTACATGTCAGAACTCAGGCATTGTGTAAGCAATTGACCCACCCATGAAGCCCACCACAAAGTTACGGGAACAAATGCTGTCCCCCACCTTGAGCTAAGCAAAATGCAAGGACACAGTACCCAAGTGACACAATTTCCTGACTGTAAGGGCCACACCTGGGTATCAGATGAGGAGTGGGCATGTCACAATTGAGGGACATGGGTCCTGGACAACAAGACTGATGTACTGTGGAAGTTTAACCAGGCCAGAGGAGGGCACATAGCATGTCAGACAAAGTTCACAGTGCAGTCATGGACTCACCCCCTCCTTGCTGCTGTCTGGCCTTCAGCTGCCCATCCAGGTCAGGGAAGACCACCGCCAGGATCCTGAGCATGTGGGGGTCAGGGTCCGGTGTCCGCCCCTCCTGCGAGGAGGCGACAGCTTCAGCTGGACCCTTGCGATCCTCCGGGTCCAGCCCCGAAGGTCCTGCCACCTCTTCTGGCAGTTGCGGATCCGGCGCTTGTAGACCCCCACGGATCTTACTGCCCGGGCGATGGTCAGCCAGATTTCCTGCTTCTGGTGGGCATCAACCTGTGAGGATGACAAAGTGAAAAGGCCATTACTACACATGCAACATATCCGTGCATCACACATTTGGATATACATGTCTCAATCACAGGGGCACATGATGTACACAGGCAGTGCAACGATGGCTATGAACAGTTTGCCAGCAGTTACTACATGGTATCATTGCCTGGGAAGTAAAACCTTGTTGGAATGCACTGTTACTGCACTATACCTGTTCAGTGCATGTAACTACACACTTTGGGGGTGACAACTACTCAGTGAGCATGCTAGCCAGTGGCGTGCACACTGTAAGTCTTGCTAGTCAGACAACATGCACATTTAGTAAGGCAGTGGACAGCACACTCACCTGCTCCCCTGGTTTCCCATACAGCTTGCTGTACTGTGGAAGGAGGCTGTCTAGCAGGGCCTGGTTCTCCTCAGCGCTGAAGGCTGGGGCTCTCTCCACAGTACGTGCCATTGCAGTAGCCAGAGTGTAGGAAGGTGGAATCTGACTATATGGTTGCCCCCACTTTTTTTATGGTGTTTTGCTGGTTTATGACTTAGTTGGACTGGGATCCTGCTATTCAGGGCCCCAGTCTATCTGCTTTCTCTGTAAAAGGTTTCCATGTGCCTTAGGCACATCTCTGAATGGAATCTGGAGTGCCCTTATAAGTCCCTAGTATATGGTATACTATGTACCAAGGGCATAGGTACCTCAGAGGCCTACCAGGGGCTGCAGCATGTATTATGCCACCCCTGGAAGGCCATCCAAACTGACACCACAGGTCTGCTACTGCAGCCTGGGTAAGGTGGTGCATGCACCCCTTACTGTGATGTAGGCTACCTATATCACTAAATACCTACACACATATAAACCTATAAGTCACTCCTAAGGCAGGCCTTATCAATCCTGAAGGCAGAGTGCATTGTTCCTATGTGAGAGGGCGCCCCTGCATGAGCAGGGCCCCTCTGCAGCGTTCGGAGACCCTTCTCTGATGCTGTTTGTAGTGCAGCCTGACCATATACTCTTAAGCGCATTATAACCTCGCGTTAAATGCTAACTTTGGAATGGCTGCACCTAAACATGTCGTGTTTGGTGTCAAACATCTTGGTATACTACCCCCCGCCAATTCTGGCGGCGGGGGTAGCATTCCACCCTTCTAGAGGGAAAGACATGTTAACTCTGGCTAGCCCGGTAACTTCTTTCCAAAGCCCTGGCATCACAAAATGGATGCTGCTGCCACAGACACGAGTCTGGCCTCCTGCTGCTGGACGAAACTCCGGCAGGGGAGGCCTGGACAATAGGTTTCCTGTTCCAGGGAGGTGTGACCACCTCCCCAGACAGGATAATGTGTATTGGGGCTGGGCGGGAGCACTTTCGGGTGCTTTGAAGTCCTGCACTGGGGGCACACTTGGTGTCCCTGTGCATACCCCAGTTCAAACCGGATCAGGGGCTTGCAGCCCCTGCTTTGGCGCGAACTGGACAAAGGAAAGGGGTGTAGCCACCCCTCTGCCCTGACCCACCCATAGGTGGGGCCACAGAGTAGTCCAACCCCTAAACTTGGTATAAGTATAGGAACCCAGCCCTTAGGAGTTTAGATTATCCCTGGACGAAACTCTGAAACAGAATCCTGGACCTTCGATGCTCTACTCAAGATTAGAGGACAGAAGAATCTCCCTTGGGGTCAAGGAGTGACTCCCCTGCTTGGCAGGCACCAAAGATGCATCTGTCTGGTCTGCATTTCTGAAGCTCCCGTCGGACGCCGAAGTCTTCGCATCACCAGAGGTGGATTCTCAGACTTCCCCGAGGCTAGCATGAGTCCCCAGCAAAGCTGAGGCCCATAGCTATCGTGGGTAATGTGAGACCGTGACCCCTGGACACCGAGCACATTTGCAAGTGCATCCTCTTCTGGGTCTTCCACGAGGTCGTGCTTTGGGCTCCGAGTAGCCCTAGCCTCCAGCACCAACTGCACCGAAGATCACTGGCCTCCACTCCACAGGTGTCCTGTGAGCCAGATCCACGTGCAATGTCTCGAGGCTCCTTTGCAGTCGCTAGCCTGTTAGCTAGTAGCCCTTAACGAAGGCCAATCTTATTCTTCTTGGGCATCTTAGTTGCTCCAGGCCTGCCCTCACTTACCTTTGCTGGGTGAGTTCCCCAGACCTTGCTGGTCTGCACCATCGACAATCTTCATCTTCATCAAGACTTGCCATTGCCAAGGCTTGTTGGGTCCAATCCGGTCGCCGACACCTCAGCACTCGACAGACATCATGTACCAGCCCGGATCCTGCTCCTGGTTGCCGACAACACCTCCTGGACCTCGTGGCTGAAGAGTCAAGATGACCGTCAACGCACCTGAAGCACTCGACATCGGTGGGCATCTGTCCATCGCCTTCCTGGTCACTGGCTAGTGACCCAGACTCTGTCCCCTCTGCTTTCAGGTTCTTCAAATCTCCGATCCACTCTTGGATCCACCCGGACACTTTCCACTTGGTCGCCAGCAGCACTTTGCAGCAGATCGCCATTCAAATCGACGACGAAACCCGACCCCGAAAGGCACCTATGCACCCGGCTTCCCTGGGTGAGGTAACACGAGTACTCCGGTGCTCCCGTGGGTAGAGACTCTTCAAAGTACTAGTTCTCAAAGGGTTTGCTCCAAGTCCTCCTTTAAGTGTCCCTTTTCTTTAATTTCCTGATCGCGACTTTCTCCATAGAAGTCAACGGTGTATCGCGGTTGTGTATTTACACTGCACGCGTCCCCCGTGGGTCCCCTGTGTCACTACCTTTGGTGGTTCCTTGTGGTCCAAGCACTTCTAGAGGCTCGAGGCCTAGTGTCTAGTTCAGTCGTGGTTCTTATACCACTTTATTGGTATATGGTTTGGTACGCCCCTAGGGCCCAAACGTGTATTTGTGCTATTACTGTGTTTAAATAACTTATAACTTGTGTACTTCGAACTCTAGCCTCATAAAGAGACTAGAGGGGTGTGGTTAGCAATAAATACATATATTTTGAATATATACCTGGTGTGGTGCTCTTTCATTTGGTCACTCAAGAGATTATAGACTGGTAAAACAAGCTGCTTTACATTCCTTCAAGACTTAGCCTGAAGGCTGCTCTCCATAGCTACCACTAGGATAGCTTTCAATAAGGTTGTCTTTAACCTATCTCCAATAAGGGGTTGTTTGGACTGGTGCAAGGTGCCCACTACAAATAGTGGACAGCATATGCCTGGCCAACTTCTCACATTGGTGTGCAGCGTGTGGGATTCCAGCTTGCTATTGTTTTACCAGATAATCTCAATTGAATTGATCAACTGAAAACCACTAAAGGCACCTAAGGTACATATAATTTAAGCTTAGAATACAGTAAGTTCTACTGAACTTAGAGTTGTGTGTTAAGGGATAGCACACCCTTTCTACAACTCAAGAGAGTTTAGTAGGGCACACTAGAGTAGGTAGTGCATACACCACACCACACTAGTAATGTCTTTAAAGGTAGGATCTAGAGAATCCTTACCAGAAGCCACTGGGCTTCTTCCCTCCAAGTATGATACCCTCCCATTCTTGGAATTGAGAGCATTATGTAACTTGAGGAAATTAAGGACAGGCCAAAGTCCCACCACCCAACACCTTAAAGAGTTGTTGGTGGCTTATGACCTTAGTAAGCCCTTGGGGACTGAAGGGGTAGGAGCTGAGGGTGGGGCAGAAGAAGAGGAAGGGGCCAGGGGTACCAATACCCCCAGCCCCCCTCTGAAACTGGCCAGGAGGGTGACAATGACCCTGACCTGGATAACCCAATCCCTCCTGTGGAAGATGAAGAGGATGATCAGAATGATGCCCTCTTTGTCCCCCCAGGAAGGATTATGAGTGTGCCCAGAAAGTCTAGATCTCCTTCTCAGGAGTCTAACCACTCTGGCACCTCAATAGGGAGCTCTGTCTCATCTCATAGGAGGGAATCCTCTCATGAGAGGAGAACAAGGCTGATTCGATATGAGGAAGCTCAGCTTGAACTCAGAAGGAAGCAAGTAGCCTTAGACAGGGAGTCCCTAGATCTCTGTAAAGAGAGAAAAAAGTTTGGACTAGAGTCCCATGGTGGCAGCAATATCCCTAGAGATAGGGAAAGGTCTTATGACCATAGAAACCTAAACAAGATTGTCCCTCCCTACCAGAGTGGGGATGAAATCCACAAATGGATAACTGCACTGGAGAGGGCCTGTAAAGTTCAGAAGGTCCCCCAGAAGCAGTGGGCAGCAATCTTGTGGCTCTCCTTTTCAGACAAAGGTAGAGACAAGCTCCTCACTGTAAGAGAAGAGGATGCTGACAATTACACAGTCTTGAAGAGTGCTCTGATAGATGGGTTTGGCCTAACCACTGAACAGTATAGGTTGAAGTTCAGAGACACCCAAAAAGCTCAGACTTAAGACTGGGTTGATTTTGTAGATTGTGCTACAAAGGCTATGGAAGGTTGGATACATGGCAACAAAGTGCATGACTTTTTAGGATTGTACAATTTGATTATGAGGGAGCAGATCCTTAATGATTGTCAAAACCAGCTTTTGCACCAGTATCTGGTGGACTCTGATCTGACCTCTCCCCAAGAATTGGGAAAGAAGGCAGACAAATGGGTCAGAACCAGAGTAAAGACTAGAAATCAGGGTGGTGACCAGAAGAAAGATTCTACTAAGTCCCAAGAGAAAGGTGGGGATAAATCTAAGGATAAGTCCACTACAGGGCCCCAAAATTCCTCTTCTGGGGGTGGGTCCCAAACTCCTTCCTCTCCTGAAAAGAAACCATATTGCCATGTCTGTAAAAAGCCTGGGCACTGGAAATCTGATCCCAGTTGCCCCAGGATTGGCAATAAAGAAAATGTTCCCCCAGCAACTACTACCCCCTCCTGGTACTACCAGTAGTAATCCTCCAGTTGGGAGTAGTGCACCCAAAAGTTAGGTGCTTTTGCAACAGGAATAGAGGTGGGCCCTGGTTCAGACAGGGACCCTCAACAGACTCCTCTGACTCTGATGGTGGTGTAGGATTTGCCACCTTTACCATGGGTCCCACAGCAATGGGCAGGTACAGACTGGAGCCAATGATTAATGGTCAGAAAGCTGTGGCATTTAGGGACACAGGGGCTAGTGTCACCATGGTGGCAGGGAAACTAGTCCCCCTCACCAGCTTTTACCTGAGTTTAAATACCAGGTGACCAACATTGATGGTGTCAGAACAGATCACCCCATGGCCATAGTCAATCTCAGCTGGGAGGGGTCACAGGCCCAAAGAGAGTGGCAGTGTCCCCCACCTTACCTGTAGATTGCCTGATGGGCAATGATCTGGAGATTTCAGCCTGGGCTGAAGTTGAACACCAAACCCACCTTAGGATGTTGGGCGTCCCTGTAAGGTTAGTGGGGCTGTAATGGCCACAGCCCCAGCCCAAGAATTTGGAGAGATGGAGCCTAAAAGAATGGCCCACTCTCCCCCAAAGAGAGCACAAGGGTTGAAGAAAAGTCTTCTTCCCTCCAGACAGTAGGTCAGGGTCAGCCTCCTCAGGGAACTGACCCTACCCCTAGTGAAGGAACTGCCCCAGAGGTAGTCAGGCCTGGCCTGGCCACACCCCTGATGGCAGAGGACCCTTCCAAGGTGGTACCCAGTCTGGAGCAGGTAACCTGCCCCTCTCTACCCTGCCTCAGCCAGCCCAGGGCTGCAGAGGTCAGGGAGGTCAGTGGACCCCCAGGGCCCGCTGTCCAGAGGAACCCCCATCAGCAGATTAGGGGCACCCGGTCTAGTAGCCCTAGCCAGGTGAAAACTCCTCTACACACTGAGGGATCCCCCATACCTTTATGTAGGGACCTCCCCAGAAGGACTCTGGTAGGCAAGGGCAAACCTGGGACCTGAAGGTTCCAAACCTGCCATGTCCCTCCAGTAGTCCATCCAAAGGGACCCAACCCCCAGCTGTAGGCAGCCAAAGGTTGACCCTTAGAGCAAAGTGCAACTCAGTCATGGAAAGACAGGCATACATGGTGACCAGTGATCTGAGGAAGCTGAGGCCAACATTCCTAGGGCCTCACTTCCCTACTCAGACACCTCACCAGCCTTGTACTTTACCTAAGCACACAACTGGTAGTGATTCCCCATGGTGGAGACCCTCTCATACCCTTAGGGTGAGGATTGCTTAGTGGACCATAAGACAGGGGGCAACCATGCTAGTGCAGGTGCTTCCTTCTATGACCACTTAGTCAATGAAGGCTCAACTGGCCAAGGTTAGCCTTATCTCCTTTCGTTTGGGGGGTTATGTAGGAAGGTGGAATCTGACTATATGGTTGCCCCCACTTTTTTTATGGTGTTTTGCTGGTTTATGACTTAGTTGGACTGGGATCCTGCTATTCAGGGCCCCAGTCTATCTGCCTTCTCTGTAAAGGTTTCCATGTGCCTTAGGCACATCTCTGATTGGAATCTGGAGTGCCCTTATAAGTCCCTAGTATATGGTATACTATGTACCAAGGGCATAGGTACCTCAGAGGCCTACCAGGGGCTGCAGCATGTATTATGCCACCCCTGGAAGGCCATCCAAACTGACACCACAGGTCTGCTACTGCAGCCTGGGTAAGGTGGTGCATGCACCCCTTACTGTGATGTAGGCTACCTATATCACTAAATGCCTACACACATATAAACCTATAAGTCACTCCTAAGGCAGGCCTTATCAATCTTGAAGGCAGAGTGCATGGTTCCTATGTGAGAGGGTGCCCCTGCATGAGCAGGGCCCCTCTGCAGCGTTCGGAGACCCTTCTCTGATGCTGTTTGTAGTGCAGCCTGACCATATACTCTTAAGCGCATTATAACCTTGCGTTAAATGCTAACTTTGGAATGGCTGCACCTAAACATGTCGTGTTTGGTGTCAAACATCTTGGAATACTACCCCCCCGCCAATTCTGGCGGCGGGGTAGCATTCCACCCTTCTAGAGGGAAAGAAATGTTACATCTGGCTAGCCCGGTAACTTCTTTCCAAAGCCCTGGCATCACAAAATGGATGCTGCTGCCACAGACACGAGTCTGGCCTCCTGCTGCTGGACGAAACTCCGGCAGGGGAGGCCTGGACAATAGGTTTCCTGTCCCAGGGAGGTGTGACCACCTCCCCAGACAGGATAATGTGTATTGCGGCTGGGCGGGAGCACATTCGGGTGCTTTGAAGTCCTGCACTGGGGGCACACTTGGTGTCCCTGTGCATACCGCAGTTCAAACCGGATCAGGGGCTTGCAGCCCCTGCTTTGGCGCGAACTGGACAAAGGGAAAGGGGTGTAGCCACCCCTCTGCCCTGACCCACCCATAGGTGGGGCCACAGAGTAGTCCAACCCCTAAACTTGGTATAAGTATAGGAACCCAGTCCTTAGGACTTTAGATTATCCCTGGACGAAACTCTGAAACAGAATCCTGGACCTTCGACGCTCTACTCAAGATTAGAGGACAGAAGAATCTCCCTTGGGGTCAAGGAGTGACTCCCCTGCTTGGCAGGCACCAAAGACGCATCTGTCTGGTCTGCATTTCTGAAGCTCCCGTCGGACGCCGAAGTCTTTGCATCACCAGAGGTGGATTTTCAGACTTCCCCGAGGCTACCCTGAGTCCCCAGCAAAGCTGAGGCCCGTAACTATCGTGGGTAACGTGAGACCGTGACCCCTGGACACCAAGTACATTTGCAAGTGCATCCTTTTCTGGGTATCCCACGAGGTCGTGCTTTGGGCTCCGAGTAGCCCTAGCCTCCAGCACCGATTGCTCTGAAGATCACTGGCCTCCACTCCACGAGTGTCCTGTGAGCCAGATCCACGTGCGACATCTCGAGGCTCCTTTGCGGTCGCTAGCCCGTTGGCTAGTAGCCCTTAACGAAGGCCAATCTTATTCTTCTTGGGCATCCTGGTTGCTCCAGGCCTGCCCTCACTTACCTTTGCTGGGTGAGTTCCCCAGACCTTGCTGGTCTGCACCATCGACGATCTTCATCTTCATCGAGACTTGCCGTTGCCAAGGCTTGTTGGGTCCAATCCGGTCGCTGACACCTCAGCACTCGACAGACATCATTTACCAGCCCGACTCCTGCTCCTGGTCGCCGACAACGCCTCCTGGACCTCGTGGCTGAAGAGTCAAGACGACTGTCAATGCACCTGAAGCACTCGACATCGGTGGGTACTAGTTCTCAAAGGGTTTGCTCCAAGTCCTCCTTTAAGTGTCCCTTTTCTTTAATTTCCTGATCGCGACTTTCTCCATAGAAGTCAATGGCGTATCGCGGTTGTGTATTTACACTGCACGCGTCCCCCGTGGGTCCCCTGTGTCACTACCTTGGGTGGTTCCTTGTGGTCCATGCACTTCTAGAGGCTCTAGGCCTAGTGTCTAGTTCAGTCGTGGTTCTTATACCACTTTATTGGTATATGGTTTGGTACGCCCTAGGGCCCAAACGTGTATTTGTGCTATTACTGTGTTTAAATAACTTATAACTTGTGTACTTCGAACTCTAGCCTCATAAAGAGACTAGAGGGGTGTGTTTAGCAATAAATACATATATTTTGAATATATACCTGGTGTGGTGCTCTTTCATTTGGTCACTCAAGAGATTATAGACTGGTAAAACAAGCTGCTTTACATTCCTTCAAGACTTAGCCTGAAGGCTGCTCTCCATAGCTACCACTAGGATAGCTTTCAATAAGGTTGTCTTTAACCTATCTCCAATAAGGGGTTGTTTGGACTGGTGCAAGGTGCCCACTACAAATAGTGGACAGCATATACCAGGCCAACTTCTCACACAGAGGATGTAGAGACAGCAGCAGTGTTGGTGGCAGATGTCGTCCTGGAGCATGTAGTGCAGGCAAGTGAGCTCTCAGGGGAACAGCCAGCATTATATGTGTGCTGCAGAGGCAGATACTGTCCCATGTGTCCAAAGTGATAGGTCCAAGTCGTTTGCATCTTCTGAATCTGGCCAATCCATGGAATTGCACCACTTATACACACCCACAGCATCCTTCAAAAGTTCAACTTCATGACACCCATGAATTTGCAACATTGTTGTGGGTGGCCAACTGAATTCACTGCATCAGACTCGTTAAAGCTTCGAAACGCGTCCGTTGCCATGCCAGGCCATAGCCAATGCGTGCGCACCGATCGGTCCATTGCTGTACAACGCGTATTTCAAAAAACAACGCGTACCCGTTCACATCATATGCAATGGCCAATGCGTGCGCACCGATCGATCCATTGCTGTACAACGCGTACCAGTTCACATCATATGCAATGGCCAATGCGTGCGCACCGATCGGTCCATTGCTGTACAACGCGTAATTCTGGCCACATCATATGCAATGGCCAATGCGTGCGCACCGATCGGTCCATTGCTGTACAACGCGTACCCGTTCATATCATATGCAATGGCCAATGCGTGCGCACCGATCGGTCCATTGCTGTACAACGCGTATTTCGAAAAACAACGCGTACCCGTTCACATCATATGCAATGGCCAATGCGTGCGCACCGATCGGTCCATTGCTGTACAACGCGTACCTGTTCACATCATATGCAATGGCCAATGCGTGCGCACCGATCGGTCCATTGCTGTACAACGCTTAATTCTGTCCACATCATATGCAATGGCCAATGCGTGCACACCGATCGGTCCATTGCTGTACAACGCGTACCCGTTCACATCATATGCAATGGCCAATGCGTGCGCACCGATCGGTCTATTGCTGTACAACGCGTCCCTGTACAGATCACTCGCATATGTCACCATGGTTGTCACTGGTGGACGTATGCCAGCCACAATTACTTGCCAGGGTCTCAGGGGCACACCTACAACACCACAGCCTGTCCACACTGTATCCTCAGGCATGTAAGGCTGCATTACCTGTGTGTGTATGGGGGTCAACATGTGTTTTTTTTGGTGGCACTTGGGGGCAGCCACTCCCAGGCTGTGCACGTGTTCATAGGGACAGAATCCTTTGTGTGTTGTGCACATGACCACTGTGATGTGCAACTGTTCAGTTCAGGGCATGTGGCATGGTCACATTTCCAGGTTGTGTATGTGTATGTCATGTCACATACACCCTGAGTCCCATGTGGGATGGTATGTACGTAACAGGGTGACCCATTGCCACAATAGTGATGGCCCTCCACAGTCTGTGTGCATGTTGTGTTTCAGATGTCTCTGATTCACTGTGCACAATAGGAGACAGTCTCCACATCCACGTTGTTTGTGCATCGACTTTGATGTTGTGCGTGTGTGTGTCACAGACGTCCATGTCTGTCCTGCAGAGGCAACAGGGGCCACTACCTGTGGGAGTCATGGTTGTTTTGCTGACGTGTACATGATACACCATGTCATGCCACTGTCCATGTGGCAATACAGGGTCCCTGGGAATCTACCTGTCAATGAGCTGTAATGCCTGTGGCACATCTGTCTTCACTTGTCACTGTGGTGTGTGTTTGGAACGTGACAGCAGTACATGGGTACTGTGACACAGCCTAATGATTTCCCATAGCACGACCTGGAACTTGTTGTCAACACATGTTGAACTGTGATGGTAGATGTTGGCCATGTAGGTGCCATATATGTCCATACAGAACGGCACACACATCAAGTACATGTGTCTTGTAATGATGTATCATGTGATATTGAGTATGATCAATGGCACATATGTGGGGTGACTGACAATCTTTCTTTGTTCACCTATGCACTGCAGGGCACCAGCTGTCCATAGACCATTCCCTGACCTTGCAACCATGGTGGAACGTGACTGCATCCGACGGTACCGCTTCAACAGGCCGCTGATTGAGGAATTGACGGTGCGGTTGGCCCCACATTTGCAACCTGGCCGGACATACCCTACAGCGCTGACCCCCAAGGTGAAGGTGATGGCAGCCCTACACTTCTTTGCCACCGGTACCTTTCAACACACTGTGGCGTCTGCTGGTGGGATGTCACAGACCATGTTCAGCCGTGTGCTACGCGATGTTTTGGAGGCAATGTTGAGATACCTGAACCAGTACATCTATTTCCCTAAATGTCAACAACTCACTGACGGCAAGAGTGACTTCTATGCCCTGGGGAGGATGCCACATGTCATTGGCTCCATTGATGGGACACATGTGGCTTTGGTACCACCACAGGCACATGAGCAGGCATACAGGAACAGGAAACATTACCATTCTATCAATGCTCTGGTGGTATGTCTTGCAGATATGACCATCTCACATGTGTGTGCACGTTTCCCCGGTTCTGCACACGATGCCTACGTGATGAGGAGTAGTCGCATCCCGAGGATGATGTCACAGATGCAGAACCAGCGTGCCTGGCTTGTCGGTGTGTACTGACTTTTTACCATTGTGTGTGTTCTGCAATGTTGTATTCCACCCTCTTTACCCAACTCAGCTAATGTGCAATTGTCTGTATGTAGGTGACTCCGGATACCCCAACATGCCGTGGTTGCTGACACCCCTCAGGAACCCTGTGACACCAGCCCAGATGCGCTACAATGAGGCACATGGTCGGACCAGGAGAGTGATCGAGCGGACATTTGGTCTCCTGAAGAGCCGCTTTCGCTGCCTGGACAAGACAGGAGGGGCCCTCCCATATACCCCAGCAAAGGTGTGCAAGATTGTCATCGTCTGCTGCATGCTACACAACCTGGCAGTGCGGAAGGAGTTGCCTCTCATCCTGGATGACGATGACCAACATCCGCCACCTGTGGAGGATCCTGGCCTGGGCCACGATGCCAGTGATGATGATGGTGATGTCCGCACACAGCTCATCACCAACTTCTTCAGCTGAATGTGAGTATCCAGAGATGTCATGTCAATGATTTGAGTTTGCATGATATGTGTTGGTGGTGCTCTGTTGCTGTTTGAGTGTGGCCATGTGCTACTTGACTGGATGCGTGCAGAGATTTGTCCTTACAGGTAGTCTGTACTCCCCAACAGTGTTGACATGCTAACTTGGTTTTGTGTAGGTATCTTGTGACATGTATTGGGCATGAGTATTGCAATTCTGTCCTGTTCTTCAATGCTTTTGACTGTGTGTCATGTCTGTCCTTCACAGGGTGCTTTCAGAGTTGTTTGGTCAACTGTGATCCCCCGACACCATGATTCAACTTCCAGGGTGGAAGCAGTCGTTTCCCTACAGGTGATGTGCCCCACACCCCTGGACTTTATTTCTTCTACAATTGTTGACTGTGTGGCCACTGCCACGTGGGATTACCTTGCATCTGTAGTGGAAACAACATGTTGCAAATGTGTAATAAACCTGTGCTTCACTTTGGGATGTGCGTTGTCTGTGGTCACACATCTGACTGACATTTGCTTACTGCACCTGTGGGCTAGTTAACACAGACTGTGAATAGGTGTGGTGTCTGTGCATTCCACTGTATTTCCTGACAACATCAGTGTAGGCGATGAGTCAGATGGCCCTGGTGTGTATGTGTTGTGTTGCCCTAGTGGTGTGTCTCCCTCTTATGTGTCACGTCTCCATGACTCACATGACGGTGTTGAACTTGCTGTAGCAGTTAGCATGCACAGTGTCATTTAGCAGATCATCATCTCCATGACAAAAACCACGTTGGAATGACAACAGAGGCAAGTATGGTGTATTAGTGAGTTTATTTACATACATGTGTGAGGATAGTGCACAGGATGGTGGGTGCTGTACATTGGGATTGGAATCCAAAGTTCCCAGATGAGTTGGAAGTGTTGGTAGCAGAAATGTCCTGAGTAAAGTCCACAGTCATATGATACATTGGTCCAACTTAAACTCCCCATGTCATGTGTGAGAGCTGTGTTGCATTCGACAGGGTGAACAGTTTGCACACAAAGGAGAATTTCCAGTACAGTCGTTGGGTTCCTGGGGGATGTACATGGCCATCGGCCTCTCAGTTTTCCTTCCTCGGACGACCCCTCTTCTTTCGGGGGGACCCTCACGTGCAGGCTGCTGCGGTGCAGAGGACTCTCCGCCAGAGTCATCCTCCCTCCCTGTGGCAGTTGCAGTTGTTGCAGCACCAGATGTTGTGGGCACACAGGGAGGTGTGGCCATGTTGGTGCTAATCTGGCGGAGGCATGTCAATATGTCCCTATGCACCGCTGTCAGTTCTTGCAATGTGTCCCACTTGGACTCCATGCCAGACATGTGTGTCTCCACACGGGACATATGTGTCTCCACACGGGACATGTGTGAGTCCAAGCGGGCATGATGGGCAGCCTGCTGCTGTTGAATGTCCTTGAGGATCCCCACTACCTGGCTGACCTCTCCGGTGCTATTCTGGTATGCATCAGCAATGCGTACCAGTTGTGGGTCATCATGCAGTCCAGACCCCTCTGCAAACAGCGACCTCTGCCTACCACCCCTCCCACCACCCCTGGCCACACGTGCGGGACCTGTGGTGGCACGCACAGGTGACCCTAGGCCCCCTTGGGGGTTGGTACTGGGGTTGTTGTCCGTTGCTCCACGGTGGGCCGGGGTCCCTGTGCTGTTGTCATTGGTGGTCCTTGGTCTGTCTGTGTCGGCGGGGGTGGTCTGTGTGTTGGCAGTTGTTGGAGGAGTGGGTGCAGGGGGTGCAGATGTTGGTCCTGCTGGTGCTGCATGATGATTCACACCGGAGGTGCCAGGTAGGTCTTCGCCATCCGAGGAGGGCAGAGGCTGTTCCACACCAGTGAGCTCAGTGTCCCCCGGAGCCTGGGACAGGGACTCCTCATCGTCTGCTGCTGTGTCCCCATCATAACCTGTTTTTGGAAGAGACACACAATGTATGTTATGTTTCTACAGGCATCAATGGTTCATACACCTGACAGTTGTGACTGTACCTCTGGATGCGGGCCTGTACATTGCATTGTCCTAAGTTGTCACAGTCAGAGGTTGATATTGGTGTAGCACATTGTCCTGCCAACCTGAAGCATTTCAATGTGAATGTTGATGTGTGTGCATGGCCAGCATTGGTGGTATTTGGTGGACATCCTGCCCTCCTTCTCCCCCAGCCCAGTTATCCCACCATGAAGTATGCCACCCTTGCAGTGGGTGCAGGTTAACTCCCAGGATGTCAGTTAGTGGTGTCCTGCTGTTGGTTGGTGCCCAGTTCCCAGCAGGGCCTTGTGCTCCCCACAACAGAGCACCATTGTCAGACATCTTTGAAGTGGCTTTTCACTCCCTGTGAGGTGTGCATGCTTCAGTGTGAGCTTGCTGGGCCATGCGGGTGGGGGATGTTGAGCTGTGACTACCACTCCCATCATGCTATTGCCTACACCCCCCTTCCCAGCATGCCCATACTTCCTTCCTTTTGACTCTGCTTCCCTGTGGAGTAGTGTGCCTGTGCTGACAGGATGGCTGACAGTGTTGTCCTGGCGTTAGTTTGGCTACAAGTCCCAAAAGTGTCCCTGTGCGTCACACAGCATAACCCAGGGTGGTGGTTCTTTGTGGGATATTTAATTAGATTGTGAGGCATTGCATTCTCCCAGGTGAGTTGTGTCGAGTTTGTGTTAAGGGGGTGTGTGAGAAAAGCTGCTGGTGACTATGGTCAGAGCTGTCAGTCCTCCTTCCCACCCAGCCAGATATCCCACCATGGAACGTGCTTCCATTGCAGGGAGTGCAAGTTGGCTTTCAGGATTTCAGGCAGTGGTGTCCTGCTGTTGGTTGGTGCACAGTTCCCAGCAGGGCCTTGTGCTCCCCACAGCAGTACCCAGTGTCAGCCATCTTGTCAGTTGTTTTCCACTCCCTGTGATGTGAGCATGGTTCAGAGTGGTGTTGATGGGCCAATTGTGAGGGTGACCAATATCTGTGACTACCACTCCCATCATGCTATTGCCTACACCCCCTTCCCAGCATGCCCATACTTCCTTCCTTTTGAGTGGACTTCACTGTGTGTGAGTGTGACAGCAATGGCAAGATGGCTGACAGTGTGGTCCTGTTGTTTGTTGGTGCACAGTTCCCAGCAGGGCCTTGTGCTCCCCACAACAGAGCACCATTGTCAGACATCTTTGAAGTGGCTTTTCACTCCCTGTGAGGTGTGCATGCTTCAGTGTGAGCTTGCTGGGCCATGTGGGTGGGGGATGTTGAGCTGTGACTACCACTCCCATCATGCTATTGCCTACACCCCCTTCCCAGCATGCCCATACTTCCTTCCTTTTGACTCTGCTTCCCTGTGGGGTAGTGTGCCTGTGCTGACAGGATGGCTGACAGTGTTCTCCTGGCGTTTGTTTGGCTACAAGTCCCAAAAGTGTCCCTGTGCTTCACACAGCATAGCCCAGTGTGGTTGTTCTTTGTGGGATATTTAATTAGAGTGTGAGGCATTGCATTCTCCCAGGTGAGTTGTGTGGAGTTTGTGTTAAGGGGGTGTGTGAGAAAAGCTGCTGGTGACTATGGTCAGAGCTGTCAGTCCTCCTTCCCACCCAGCCAGATATCCCACCATGGAACGTGCTTCCATTGCAGGGAGTGCCAGTTGGCTTTCAGGATGTCAGGCAGTGGTGTCCTGCTGTTGGTTGGTGCACAGTTCCCAGCAGGGCCTTGTGCTCCCTTACAGCAGTACCCAGTGTCAGCCATCTTGTCAGTTGTTTTCCACTCCCTGTGATGTGAGCATGGTTCAGAGTGGTGTTGATGGGCCAATTGTGAGGGTGACCAATATCTGTAACTACCACTCCCATCATGCTATTGCCTACACCCCCTTCCCAGCATGCCCATACTTCCTCCCTTTTAAGTGGACCTCACTGTGTGTGAGTGTGACAGCAATGGCAAGATGGCTGACAGTGTGGACCTGTTGTTTGTTGGTGCACAGTTCCCAGCAGGGCCTTGTGCTCCCCACAACAGAGCACCATTGTCAGACATCTTTGAAGTGGCTTTTCACTCCCTGTGAGGTGTGCATGCTTCAGTGTGAGCTTGCTGGGCCATGTGGGTGGGGGATGTTGAGCTGTGACTACCACTCCCATCATGCTATTGCCTACACCCCCTTCCCAGCATGCCCATACTTCCTTCCTTTTGAGTGGACTTCACTGTGTGTGAGTGTGACAGCAATGGCAAGATGGCTGACAGTGTGGTCCTGTTGTTTGTTGGTGCACAGTTCCCAGCAGGGCCTTGTGCTCCCACAGCAGTACCCATTGTCAGCCATCTTGTCAGTTGTTTTCCACTCTCTGTGATGTGAGCATGGTTCAGAGTGGTGTTGATGGGCCAATTGTGAGGGTGACCAATATCTGTGACTACAACTCCCATCATGCTATTGGCTACACTGACTTCACCAGCATACACAGAATTCCTTCATTTCAGTGAGCTTCCCTGTGAGGTGGTGTTCTAGTGGTGGCAAAATATCTGACTGTGTTTGTTGGTTAGATTTGTGCCACTGCCTAGCTCTATTTGTTGTTCGATTTGTACATGTCATGACACAGTTACATATCACTATGGGATGGCATGTATTGTGTTTATCTGACTAACATACACATCTTGGGATGATTATCTTTTGGTTGCTGTGGATTTGCTAAGGGTGCATGGTTTGACTATCCCCTTGACAGTGATGTGTGTGTATTGTCACACAATATTGTGTATATTTGTTGTGTACTCACCAGGCTCTGGATGTTTGATAGTCCATATACGCTCACTGGTGGTAGGATGGCCCGCACCTTCTCCTCCCAGGGCCTGAGGTATACTGGTTTGGCAGGAGGGCCACTGCCGGTGCGATGACTCAAGGCGTAATCCTTCTTTAGTAGGTCCTTGACCCTCCTGCGCACATCATACCACCTGTTCTGGATGTCTTCCTTTGTGCGCAAACATGGTGATTGTGCATTCACCCTGTCGACGATCCTCTCCCACATCTTGGTTTTATGCGACCTGGGTGTCTGTTGGACCAATGTACCAAACAACTGTGGCTCTACCCTGAGGATCTCATCTACCAGGACTTCCAATTCACTGTCTAGGAACTTTGGATTCTTCTTTGGGGGCATGGTGATGGGTGGTGGTGGGGATTGATGTGTGTGTGAGTGTGCAAGTGAGGGTGGGTGAGTGTAGGTTTTGCTGGGTGTATGTGAGGGTGCTATTTGTGAGGTGCTAATGGTGTGTGGCTTGTGTGATGGATGAGTTGTGAGTGTGTCTGTGGTTGCTGTCTGATGGTGTTCTGTGCTGGCAGGTCAGTTGAATTTGCAAAGGATCATGGTAGGGATTTGTGGCCTTTATATGGGTGGAGTTGGGGGGGTGTCTTTGTTCTATGTTTTTTCCCCACAGTATTTATTGGCTTTGTCATTGCTTGTTTGGCCCTTTTTTTTGTTTTTTTCCTTTGTATTTTTTGGGCATGTAGGAGACGTTCTTCTGACCGAATGGGACGCTGCAGTTGTCTTGTGCGAGCTTCTCCGAGTCGTTCACGCTGTGTTTCTGCTTGGTTTCATGTGCGGCGTACGCGTCGGTCGTGTAGTATTGCGTTGCTTTGGCTGGGTTTTGTATGCGTGTCGGTCGTACGGCTTGGGCTCCGTGCGACTCGGTCTGGTTTTCCACGCATTGCATCGTACTGCGCGGGTCGGAGTTCGCGGGTACGTTTCGTTCGGGTTCATTCCGGGTGCGTGTCGGTCGGTTCGATTCACATACTTTCCCGGCCGGATAGCTTGTTTCCGTGCGGTTCGGTCGTTCGGCTTGTGTTCCGTACGAGTCGGTCGTGAACCACATGCATTTCATCGTACTACGCAGGTCGGGCAGCGCAGGTACTTGTCGGTCGGACTATATTCCCGTACCGAGTCGGTTGGTATGTTTTCCGGCCCGAATCGGAATTGGCCCCAAAATTGTCATGGATACCTTATGTGGAAAAAAGGTTATGTGGGCCTAAACGCAAACTACCCCAAATAGCCAAAAAAAGGCTTTGCACGGTGGGGGGAGGGGGAGGCCTGACAGCAAAGGGGTTAAGTGAAATGAAAATAGTATGGGGGGGCTCTCAAGTGGGCCAAAAAGCCTAAATGCTTACCTCAGAATCTCAAAGAAGAGGCATGGTCTATATAACTAAAAGCATATTTGACAAATGCATAAATAGTCTTACTGAATAAACGATAACTAAATTCAGCATGCAACACAACATTTATTTAAAGGTTTATATAGCATTATTATTTTAGGCCATAAGAAATAAAGGGGATTAATTTGAAAACCTGCACACTTTCAAATGGTATGGCTAACAGACACACTGACTACAAGCCCTGATTTATTTTTCTGCTATGACTAACTTCATGCGCATATAGCGCACATGTGTGAATTGAATTTAGAAACTGAAAAAAGAGAAATTTAGAATATCAGTTTCTTCTATTTATGATCCCATAATCTCAAATAACATTCCAATCAACATGAAACTGTCACAACATTTCTACAACTAGCAGGGAATTATACCTATGCTGCTCCTGGATGTGGCATTTCAATTGAAAAACCTAGCTAAAAGACAGCGGAGTGTTAAACAGGGCCAAAGACAAGTCTACAGTTAAGGATCAATAGAAGAGGTAGATGGTTAATGGGCAGCTAATGGATTGTCATGTAATGTTTTTTTAAAGATGAGCATCATCAACTCTTTCTTAAATTGGAGCAGGGTTGTGGGGGGTGGTCCCGGGGGTTATGGGGATGTTGTTCCAGATGGAAAAGGGCTGCTGCCTTATTTTTTCCTCGTTTACATTTCTTAGTCTGCTGTCCATTGTTGTTCTGACTGCAGGTGTGTAAGAACCACAAGATATGGGGAGCTTTAATGTCTTTGTAAATGATGCAGTTTTTAAGATTGTGCTGGAAGTCAAAGGGAACCAATGAGGTTCTATTAGAATGAGAAAGATGAGATCATATTCCTTTAGGCCCTGGATGAGATGTTCTGCTAAGGAGTGCCATTGTGGAGTCTGGGAAACTATAGTGCTGGGTGTTAGCACAACTTGATGCAAGAAAAATAGAGCTTTAATAGCTGTTCTGAAGTCACTTTCTGGAAAAACAGGTTTCACTTTCTTTATAAGAGAGAGCTAGTACCCGACCATATTTGTTTTTTGGAAACGTGTTCCTTCAGGGTGAGGCTGCTCTCTATTGTTAATCCAAGTGAATTGGCATTGGGTGGAAGTTGGGGTTTGAAGACTTCCAGGTTCATGTCACTGGGCAAGGTTTGTACTGTTACACATTTTTTGTTCTTGACAAATAACAGGAACTCTGTCTTGATTGTGTTGCAGTTCAGGTAGATTCCGTAGATTTTTTTGGGAGAGAGTTTTATATAGTGTGAACTCGACCCAAAGGTGTCAGAGCACTTTACATGAGCACCAATTGCGTTACAGATGGACCGGCAGACAGATGATGTGCAGGTGATGTTTGAGGTGGTTCATGCCTGAAGTAGGGAGACTTTTAAACACATTTTCATATCATAGGCATATTGGTGCATTTTCGTGCTATTATCTGTGAGCAGAGAGCTAAGCGGCTCCATGTAGAGGTTCAAGATGACAGGACACACCCTATTGTACTCTGAAGAGGTGGCAGAGATATTTTGGGTTTCTGGAAGTGTCCATGCAAACAAAACTGGTGCTATTTGGAAACAAAGGAGGAGAACCAGTGAATGATATTGCCAGTGAATCTCATTCAAGACTCTAGGGCACATATGAGATGGGATGGTTGGCTGGGTCTGAAAGGTCTAGCAATATCAGGAGGGAAGAGTCACCTTCATCTGTGGTCAGGAGTGCATTCTCTATGGTGTGTGAGGTAGCACTTTCTGTGCTGCAGTGTGAGCTGAAGCCAGACTGGTGGTCGTGCAGAAGATGGTTAGCATTCATGTAGTATTGGAGTTGATCATAGACTGCTTTTTCAATTATCTTATCAACGAATGGTAGGTGAATGATGGGCCACTAGTTGGTGAGGTCATCAGGGTGTAGTGTAGGTTTCTTTAGGAGTAAGAGTATCTGGCTTGTGTTAAGATCTTCTGGGAAGATATCTTGAGTAAGGGAGGAACTGACAACAGTGAGTAGGAGTGACAGAGTATCCCCAGAGAGAGCATTAATGAAGGACAAGGGTAAGACATCATCTTCATAAGAAGTGGCTTTAAGGGAGTTGAGTATGTCGGCAAGATCTGCCAGAGAAATGTCTTTGAAGGCTGAACATTTATGAGATTCAATGGGAAAGGGTGGGCATCATTTATGGAACATGCTTGATGTTGCTGATATGCTGTTTTATCTTCAGGATTTTTTTCACTGAAGAAGAGGTTCACTTTCTTTTGGAGTGAGGAATTGGTGGGTTTGGCAGGGTTTTGATGCAGTGCTTGATTGCCTTAAAACATGTTCTGCTTCTGTTGGTGGCTTCATTGATGCTGTTGGTATAAATATTTACTTTTGCTGAAGTCATGAGCAGAGAGACTTCAGTATCATCCATAGCATCCAGGCATCCATAGGGCAAACATACGCCGGTGGCCACAGAACAGCAGCAAAAGTCGAGTCCTTTCCCCCTACCGGATTGTATCACAGCATCGGCAACGGCTTCAAAATGGCGGGCAAACCGATCGTGGCACTTCCAGCCTAGGAGTACTTCTATTGCCTTCACCGAGCGGCTGCTGCTTATGAGGGAAGCCTTTTACACCCCTCTGCTCAAGGTACACCTTGTTTTTGGTCCGCTGCTTGACACTTACATACACGGTGATTGGCACCGTGATACTGCCTGTCCCTGCCTGACTCCAAAATGGCGGTTGTAATTTCCCCCGATCATGTCGCGTCTGAACTCTTCTCGCCGCAATATGTGCTATGTGTAAGGCGGTGCATCAACTTACCAGCGCTCTGCTTTGGAGGCCCCTGCTCTGTTATAATTGTAACTATGACTGCTACAACTTCAACTGCCTCAGTGACTCATCTATGACCCGTGCTGGCAAACGCAACCGAATACAACCGAGTGCAGACTGCAGACAAGATGCCGACTAGCACATGTGGTGTTTCTGTTCTTACCTGTGCTGTAGTCCCTCACAGCACTTGATCCATCATGCTAGGGGGACCACAGACAGCCAAATCATCGATTCATCTAACGCCTGTGTGTCTAAGGCCTCCTGTGTAATTAATGCCTTGCAGTGGGGAAGATCTGCAGACTTTGGAACTGTCCCTTCCACCCCTCCTCTCACCACTCTTGACCTGGGGGCGAGCTGGAGGATGAGGCGGACGGCGCTTCCCAGTAACTCCGTGACCGGTGCTCTCGATGGAACTTTGACGATGCCCCCTGGGCGGAAACCATAAGTGTCTGTACTTACCGCGGTGCCCGAGCAACCTTGGCCGATGCTCGATGGAGCTGTCCTATGCAGCTATTGAGGAGTTTGGCTCTGGTTCACCCCTCGGCCATCACCTACCCAGCCAGACATTGGACATTGTTTTCCTTGTCGCCCCGTTGTGTCTTCCACCTGCATTCCTTACCCCTGTTTACCATTCCCCCTCTACCTTTCACTCCCCTTAAGACGTGTGTACGTGCTAATAACTCAAATTATTGTGTAATCTCATGTTTTTTCTCCTATGTCTATACTTGACTATGTAATTATGTAACCTGTAACTCGCTGATCCTCATGTAAAGCGCTCTGATACCTCCGGGTCTAGCCAGTGCTATATAAAACTTTGCAAATAAATAAATAAATAAATACGTATCATGAGCTCACTGGGATTTCTGTTTTTCTTCAGTTTTCTTTCCTGTTTGGGGATGGATCGTTTGTTGTCAGCAAACTCTAGATGCCAGGGTGCTGCAGTCTTTGACTTGCACTTGAGTGTTTTCTGTGGGTCATGAATGTTCACATAGCGTTAAAAAAAAGTGTTCTAGTTGTTTAGAAGGGTATTTGTGTCAGATGTGGAGTTAATGGGTTAGAGATGAGTTCCAGCATTAGGTTATCTATAGAGAAGTCTTTGAAGGATCTGCACGTTTCGTCCTACCTTTTGAGTTGATCTTAGTGTGTTTGTAGGATACTGAGCAGGAAGATCGGAATGGCAAACTGGTCAGTCCAATTAAGAGATTTATGTGGTTTTAATTGAATTGTTGGCTCTGTAGAAAAGAAAATACACAGTCAACAATATGGCCGTTAGACTGTCATTGGTGTGTGACATGCTATACCACATTGAGTGGGTCAATAAGGTTGTAGAGAATGGCTCTTTCTTTTTTAGATTGTGTTGTCTGGGAGGTTGAAGTCACCCAAGGAGGTGATGTGGGCATGTCAGATGGATTAGGTGGTGAAAAGATCTGAAAATTCATAAATGAGGTGATTGTTCTGCTTGGGAAACTTGCAGATAATCTGGAAGATGTGCTCTGAGTTGCAGAGAGTGAGAAGCGTCATGTTAGCAGCTTCATGGAGTTAAGTGTTTCCTTGCCTAGGTTGCAGGACAAGAAGGACTTATCGATTACAGTGATACCTTTTCTTTTCTCATGTGCGTGTCCACACGATGCATGCTGGAGCCTTTAGAAAGAAAGAATAAGATGTTTGAATATGTGGTGGTGATCCCTGTTTATGTGATGAAGAGGACGTCTAGCTTGTGATAAGGTGATGAGGTTTGCTAAGTCTGGTGTGTGGAATACTACAGAGCCTGAATTAATGAACATGAGTTGGAATGTGTGTTCTGTAGTTTGAGGGTGTCTGATAGTTAGCGGGATATGGATCTATGTGATGTGTAAATGCAATGTGATTGTTTGGGTTTCTGTGTCTGGGTGCAATTGTGGGAATTGGCAGTTGTGGATGCTGGGTGAGGGTACATGTTTTTTCTTACCTTGTAAGATTCATAGGACTAGGGGCTCTGGCTCAAGGCACTTCCTGGCCCTAACAAGCACTTCCTGACCCTTGTCTGTGTCTGCCCTTCACTGGGGACACCAGGGCGATGGGGTGCACTGACTTGTTGATTGAAGTAGGGAGCAGGTAGGAAGTTGTACCACTTCCTGTACAGATGGATGAAAGAAATTGAGTCCTTGTCCCTGGCTACTTTTGAAGCTTGTTTAGGCTGCGAATCAGTGATGTCACTTCCTTTGCAGATGGATGATGAGAAACAAAGGCTTCTTTCCTGGCTTTAAGGAAGATTTTGGTGGGAAAGTAGTTATGCTACTTCTACAGATAGATGATGGGACATGTACTGATGTCTTTTCCTGTGCAGATGGATGATGGAGAATAAAAATCCTATCTCTCACATATGGATTTTACTGTGAAAGTGTACAGAACTATGAACAGAACTATTCATACATACTTCTATGTTTTATTTATAAATGTGGAATGGCAATGGGGAGTGGCTAGAAAATGGGGAATAATCTCTAAAAAGGAGTAGAGGTTTAACATGTTCGCCTATTTAGCTTACCCGTAATAGACACTGGCATGGTTTTTTTGCTAATGTTAACTTGGCATTACCAGATCTGCCCTTCACCAAGCCTCGAATGTGCTGCATTTTGGCACATGAGAATTAAAAGTTTGAAAACTGGTTTGCTCAGTTGAATCTTTCCATTATTGTTACTAATAAGGGTCATTTACCAATTCTCGTGAGCACTGCACCTACTTGTTCTCTTAGTCTGAAGTATGTAATTTGACCAATTCTATCACTGTTTCTGTAGTAGATATATATTGGGGCTTTTGTCTTTTTAGAACCATTCTGCATTGCGGATATATGGGGGATCTCCTTGCCAGCAATCTCTGTATTTTACAGACTATTCATTTTTGTCACTTAACACTTTCAGACTCATCTGAAACATTAGAAGGAATGTTGATTTGGCAGAACTTGGAGTGGTGCAAGAGAATCCCTCACTTACTGTGATGAGCTGGAGCTGTATCAGACCCCAACTCAACAACCTCAGACATGAAGGGAAAATTAAGACTTCTCCATGAGAATCTTGGATGGAGGTAGGCTCAGTGTTCAGCTCCCGATCAGGTCATACAGTCTAAAGCAATGTATTTAAAAATGTTTATGTTTGTGCTTATTAATTACACAGTATGCATTTATTTATTACTTTATTTAAAGATAATGACGTGGGGGCAGGTGACCATGGGATGAAATGGTTGGCCAAGAATGGGCAAGCTAGAGAACTAGAAGGTAGAGGTGTAAATGAAATCCACATTATTAGAGCATTAAACTAAGAAAGGATGACAATAGTTGCTTAGGTCCTATTTCAGACCATATAAAATATATCTCAATCAATCAGGGGTTGGTAAAGCGCAACTACTTACCCGCAAGGGTCTCAAGGTGTGGTGGAGGAGGGCGGCTCCGTTGAGTGCGAGGGTCATCCGAAGAGCCAGGTCTTGAGGTCCTTCCTGAACTGGAGCAGTGTGGGAGCTTGCCTGGGGTAGAGGAGGAGGTCGTTCCCGGCCTTAGCTGTGAGATCGGGGAAGGACTTTCACCCCATTCTGGTCTTCTAGAGGCGTGGAACGGTAGCCAGAGAGAGGTCAGCTGATCGGAAGTGTCTTTCAGGTGAATGGAAGGGGAGGCGGTTGTTCAGGTATGTTGATCCAGTGTGTTGTGGAAGGCCTTGTATGCATGAGTGAGGAGTTTGAAGGTTATTATTTTTTTGATAGGGAGCCAGTGGAGATCGCTTAGGTGTTGGGTGATGTGGCTTCGACAGGGTATGTCTAGGATGAGACTGGCTGCGGCGTTCTGGACTGTCTGGAGTTTGCAAAGTAGTTTCTTGTTGATTCCGGTGTAGAGAGCGTTGCCATGGTCCAGTCTGCTACTGATGAGAGTGTGCGTGACAGTTTTTCTGGATTTGGATGGGATCCATCTGGACGTTTTTTGGCGTATGCGGAGATTGTTGAAGCAGGCCAAGGATACAGCGTTGATCTGGCGGTTCATTGTGAGCGATGAGTCTAGTATGATGCCTAGGTTTCGTGCGTGGTCCGTCGGGATGGAGGCGCTTCCAAGGGCGGGGGGCCGCCAGGATTCAGAGGGGGTGGAGCCAAGGATGAGGACTTCTGTTTTCTCGGAGTTGAGTTTCAGACAGCTCTTCTTCATCCAAGTGGCGAGGGCTTTCATCCCTTCTTGGAAGTTGTGTCTGGTGATGTTTGCTCCGTTGGTGAGGGAGAGGATAAGCTGGGTGTCGTTGGCGTAGGAGACAATGTTAAGCCTGTGGTTTCTAACGATGGTTGCGAGGGGGGCCATGTAGATGTTGAAGAGGGTGGGGCTGAGGGAGGATCGCTGGGGCACTCCACAGTTGGTCTCTGTTGATTCCGAGAGATAGGGTGGGAGTCTGACTCGCTGAGTTCTGCCGGTGAGAAATGAGCATGTCCATTAGAGGGCCTTTCCGCGGATGCTGGCATGGTGGAGTCTGGGGGCTAGAGTGCAGTGGGAGACGGTGTTGAAGGCAGCAGAGAGGTCCAGGAGGATGAGGGCTGCCCTTTGACCCTGGTCGAGGAAAGATAAGATTGCGTCGGTGGCGCCAAGTGGGGCGGTCTCGGTGCTGGGTTGCTGTGTAATCTGGATTGGGAGATGTCCAGGACATTATTAGTTTCGATGAAGTTTACTGGTTGACGGCCTTTTTGATGACTTTGGCTGCAAATGGAAGCAGGGAGATGGGCATGAAGTTTTTGAGGTCCGTCTGGTCTGTGGAAGGTTTCTTCAGGAGGGGGTTGACTTTGGCGTGTTTTCAGTCGGGGAATGTGGAAGTCTCAAGGGAGCAGTTGATAGTCCCACATAGTTCGGGTGCGATGGCCGTGGCAGCTCTGTGGAAGATGTGGGGTGGGTAGGGGTCTGAGGGTGCTCCACAGTGGATGCTCTTCATGGTCTTTAAGGTATCTTCTGTTGTGAGTGGGGTCCAAGTAAGCAGGGTCTGTTGGGTGGTGTCACTAGAGGGGGAGCTGGAGCGGTGCGGAGGTCTTGGTTATCAAAGTTGTCGTAGATCATCTTAATCTTGAGGTGAAAAAAGGTGCTGAGTCTGTTGCAGAGGTCTTGGGAGGGTGGGACATCTGTTGTGTTGCTGCAGTGGTTGGCAAATTCCTTGATGATGGAGAATAGTTCTTTGGTGTTCTGAGCGTTGGTGAGGATTCTGTCTTGGAGGGATTTCTTCTTTGTGGATTTGATGAGTTGGTGGTGTGCTGTGGTGGCTGCTCTGTAGGCAGCACATGTTTCTGAGGTTTTGTTGTTCCTCCATGTCTTTTCGATTCGTCGGCAGGAGCGTTTGGATTCTTAAAGTGCAGGGGTGAACCAGCTTGCTTTCTTGATGTGTCATCCAGTGGCTTTCTTGAGGGGGGCAAGTGTGTTGGCGCAGTTCGTGATCCAGCGGTGGAGGTTGTGTGCTGCAGTGTTAGCATCTGGCGTAGTTGGTGGTGGAGTGCTGGTGAGGGCAGAGGTGAGCTAGTCTTCGGCGACTTTGTTCCATCTTCTACGGGGAGGCGTTGGGCATGCCTGTGTACAGTTGTGTTTTTTGAAGGAGAAGTGGATGCAGTGGTGGTCTGTCCAGAGGAGTTCTGTGGTGTGGCTGTAGCAGACACTGTTTCCTTCTGCGAAGACAGGGTGGAGTGTGTGACCCGCTGTGTGTGCGGGGCGGTGACTAATTGCTTCAGTCCTATGTTGGCGGGGTTCTCTAGGAGGGAGGTGGTGTTGGGGTCGTCGTGGTTGTCCAGGTAGAAGTTTAGGTCTCTGAGTAGAATGTAGTCTGTGGAGGCAAGGACGTGGAGTACAATGAGGTTGGTGATGGTGTCAGTGAAAGGAGCACAAGGGCCGGGCGGCCTGTAGATAAGGGTTCCACGGAGAGTTTTTTGAGGTTTGGTCTGGATCTGGAAGTGTAGGTGCTCCATGAGTGTCGTAGTGTTGTCCGGGCTGGTGGTTACCATGCGGATGGTTCTTTTGTGGACGATGGCGATGCCTCCTCCTGGGCGGATGGGTCGGTCCTTCCGGAAGGATCTTGTATCTGTCGGAAATGGAGGTGGAGATGTCGGGCACAGAGTTGGCGTTGGTACAGGTTTCTGTGAGGAAGGCGACATTGGATGCATAGGTTTTGAGGCGGTTCCAGATTTCTATTGTGTGCTTGTGTATGGAGCGCACATTGAGGAGGATGCAGTTGAGTGGTTTGTGAGAAGTGAAGTTAGGAAGGCTGGGGCTGCTGCTGGGTTCCAGAGTTGGGTAAAGGTACAGTGGCAGTGTAGACAGGAGATCGGGCCTTGGGTGTTGCTCGGCATCGAAAGCTGGCAGTTGTTGCTGCGTCCGGGGTTGAGAGCATGGAGGGTGTTGGAGTCATAGTGGAGGCGGGTTGGAGGACCAGGGTCCCTGGCGCTGGTCGCAGTCAGTTCGTGGACAGGTGCAGACGGGCAGCGGCCACCCTTATGTAGGGATTGGAGGAGGGCGGGGCAGCTGGGAGGTGAGTAGGACACACTGGAGGGGAAGGGGCCGTGGAGGAAGCAGCGGTGGGGGAAAATCTAGGGGAAAAAGCAGCACAGGAAAAGAGGAACAAGAGGAAACAGAAAGAAACAGAAAGAGAAGGAAGAAAAAATGAAAAGATGGAAATGAGAAAAAGAGAAAAAGAGGCAAGAGGGGCAGAGCAGCAGAAGAGCAGAGTGCTCTCCCACTGGGCCACCAGGGATGAGGTGCAGGCAGGTGCCTGCGGGTGGAGGAGGGACTCGAACACCCTGCAACGTAGCTCAGGGGGATCAGGGGTCAACACTTAGGCCCTGATTCCGATGTCGTTAGGAAGGCCATCCCAGAGCCGTCGGGAGTCGGAAGGTCCAACCGACTCGTACTGGGATAAGGTTCTTACAAATGACGAAGTACGATGCCCAAAACCCTTTACTTACCGAACGAATCAGTCACTCCGAATCCGTCTTCATTTTCCCAAGAGAAGTCTCTGGAAATGCAGAAAGGATTCGTCCGGAGGCATTTTCCCAGTACAATCCGAACACCCAAGTACGATGCATACTTCCCATGCGGCGAACTGGTCACCAAAACCAACACGTCACAGCATCCGGAAGGGGAGTATTTCAGCTCTGAATAACGCCATAACACAAATCCAGAGAACGAGACAGTGCAGCCATGCATCCCATCGCGCATGTCATCCCTATACTCTACATCTACGAGCAATACTACAACCCCAACCAACGCAGTCGTCACAGACGGTAAGTCAGACACCTACCCATACACAATAACATAACTACCCCACGAAAGGCAACATAAGAGAAAGCAGGGGCGAAACTACACTTAAATGAGGGGAGGGGGAATACTTGTAGCAATGTAGAGGCAAATGTGGGGGTGGGCATTAGTTCCAGCAATTCAGACATAAAGGGGGTAATGGTGGCCAATACTCCAAGCAATGTAGAGGCAAATTGTATGTTGTGGGGAAAATAGCCACAGCTATGTTGAGCCAATCTGGGGTTTGCGTGGCAAATACCCCCAGCAATGTACAGGCAAATTGTGGGTTGTGGGGCAAATAGCCACAGCTATGCTGTGCCAATCTGGGGTTTGGGGGCAAATACCCCCAGTCATGTAGATGAAAATCTGGGCCTTGGGGGGCAAAACACACATTAATGTAGATGACAATCTGGGGTTTGGGGGGCTAAATCCACAGTCATGTAGATGAAAATCTGGGTTTTGGGGGGCTAAACCCACAGTCATGTAGATATGTAGATAACACTATGAGGTTGGGGGGGCAAATACCTTCAGCAATGTGTATGCGAACAATGTAACTGGTGCACATGCAAAGTGCATCAATACCTACAGGTGGAGTACATGCTGCAGGAATGTCTAAATAAACAAATACAAAGGTCATTTTCCATGAATTTCATTCCCATACTGTTGCAGCAAAAGTAACTGGCAAATTTGAGGAATGGGGAGAGTGTAGATGCAAGTGCGATAGGAAGTGTTAAAAAACAAACAAAGCCTCATCATCTACTAAATGGTCCCTTAAAAACCTGTGAAATACTGGGGGCTGATGCACAGACAAGACAGACCAGCTACCTACAGCAGCTCAAGGACTGTATGTGTGTATGGGGAAGCTGTCTCAGCATGGGCTGGAACACACAACAGGGTGCCAAAGCCCATAGAGCCCTCTGGGTGTTGAGTCCAATCAGAAAGTGTTCAGCATACCCTTGGATTGGCCCTGCTGCCAATTGGGCATTGGTTGATGAGCTGGTGCACCAGGGTTACCTGTGAGCCACGGTTTTGGGTCCTTCGTTAACCACACCAAGAGACTGACTCACTTACACAGTCCCCACCATGCCACTGCAATGTGGTGCCAGGATTTTCTTTGCTCACCATCTGTGCTGTATATTGAGGCTGGGGGACAGCCTTTGGAGCATACTCACCTTGGTGCACTGCCTTACGTGCCTTGACAGAGGTAGTGTCATCTCCCACACACAACCATCACTTTCAGGTCATGGCAGGTGCAGGGAGGTTGAGTTGTATGTAGGGGCCTTGCAGGAAGTCAAGCCACATCTGGACAGTCTGACCTACACATCACCCCCTTGATCAGCAGCAGTGTGCCTTATTTAAAAAAAAAAAAAAAACACTTGACAGGTAAATGCACAGATACCAGAATAAAAGAGATGATCACAGATTGTGTGCCAAGTACTTCCAGAGGGCATGAGCATCATTGTGATCCCAATCCGAACATGGGTCCATAGCATGTCGTGTATGTACAATGAGGGAATGTCATCATCAGGTAGGTACAGTTAGCACGCTAAATATTAGGGGAAACACACATTTGACAGTGGAACAGGAATTGCCATAACCACAGATATGTATGTTTCACAAAGTGAATGCATGACTCCACCACAACACACACTGAAACATCGCAGGGCACCAGAACTACAATGTACTCATGACAGTATGATTTTATGATGCGTCTGTGTACAGTAAAGCTCAGAGGATATAGGCCCAGACAACACACATGTCCACAGACCCAGCCACTCAATACTGATTTCAGTGTCTCCAAATACCAAAACACAGAAGTGGTTGTGTCACAGTTGTTAGGGAAATATCTGCAGACAAAATCCATCTTGGAGTTCAATGAAGCATGGGCCAACAACAATGTAGGATACAGTTCCCATGTGTGGACTGGTGCCACTGCACACAATTCCCAATTTGTATGTGTCTACAGTCATCTTTGGACAATGTCATTCGCAGCAAATCAGCATCTAGCTCCTCAGGCTGTAGTGTGTTCCGTGAATTAATATTCCCATTTTGAATGTGCAGATTGTGTCCTGCACAGTAGTAGGAGTACGCATGAGTCTCAGGCCATAGGATCCACAAACAGTGTTGGTGTGTCTAGTGCACAGTTCATTGTGTAAGATAAGCTGCCAGCACGGGTGAGGATGCTGGGGGGGGGTGGGGTGGCTCAATCTGTGGCTCACAAACACAATTGACATAGTCATCCTCAAGCCAGGGGATATGGGTACATCTTGTGAAGATGAAAGATATGTGCTGAATTAAGTCAGCTTTGTCCACATTTGGCAATGAAACACTGTCCAAAAATCCATGGAAACATCCAGGAGACCTTCAACAAACACATATTACCATCAGGCCCTAGGGCAGTATTTAATGGGCACAATGGGAACCCTCGTGGACACACACAAGGGCTACCCTTGCAAAACCAGATCAGAGCTATCAAAAATTAGAGAATGCTGTTCCAGTGTCAAATGTGTGTTTGCTTGCAGTGCAATGTATTTTCCTACGCACAACCAGAAATATCATCACAATGACTCCATCTCCCTTGGCGTCCCCATACCGTGGACATTCAAAGTCAGAATGCCTTCAATAACCATGCGTGTGTAGTGTACTGGCAAGTGTGGGCATGCGTTTTGGAGTAGTCTTACCCTAGGTGGCACAACAACACACATCCATGACTTGAACATTTAGGGGGCTGTACACCTCTAAGGAATGGACTGCCATCCAAGTTCCGGAATCATGACATTGCAAATTTAGCAATCACCACCTCCATCCCAGGGCAGTATCCAAGGGCAAGAATGACCAATAACTGACTACAACTACCTACAAAGGGTGAAACACGATATATGCCAACACACAACTCAGACAATGCAAGGCTAGGTGGAGCCAACTTTTCCGGTGATGCCAATAGGTTTTGCATATGACAGTGAACTCAAAGCAGCCATTTAAACAATCAGTCATGATTATTTATTTTTTATTTATAAAGTTTTATATAGCGCAAACTTGATCCCGAAGGATATCAGAGCGCTTTACAATTTGGGGGAACGGAAGGTAACAAATCAAAACATGAGTCTAATATGGTGAATCTAATAGGCATTGAATCAAATAGTGCACATATAACAGATCCTTTATAAACCTGAGTGAACGGGGAATGGGCTATACGATGGAGCAAAGTAACATAAGGGAGTAAGTACAATAATCATATACAGGAATAAAAACCAATACCAAAACAATAAACAAAACATGAGTCAAATGGGGAGTCTAATGGCATTGAATCAGATGGTGAACAACTACCAGATCATTTATACACCTGGGTGAACGCATGAGTGGGCTAGACTATGGGGCATAATGACTTAAGGGGAGTAAATACCATAGTCATATACAGGAATAATAACCAAAACAAAATAATAAACATATACAGGGATAATAACAAATGCTGTGGTATGTCCGATGCGCTAGAGCTAACAAATGTCCCTCATGTTAAGGTAAGAGCTTATTCATGAGGAATCTTTTTGCTTCCAGTTTGAAGGCATCCTTTGAAGAGATCCTCCGAATTTCAGGTGGAAGAGAGTTCCAAATTTTTGGAGCAGAGCCAGAGAAGGCTCGATGGCATGTTCTCTTTTTGCGGAAGATCTGTGGTTTTAAGAGGAGGGAATTTGCACTCCTTAACAGTCTACCCCCTCCGGATAGTTCTAGTTTTTGTGCAAGGTAGATGGGGGTTTTGAAGTGGAGGGCTTTGTGTGATAGGCAGGCAATCTTCAGTTAAATTCTAGCTTCGTAAGGTAGCCAGTTTAGAGATTTTAAAACCGGGAAGATGTGTGCCTTTCGCTTAGTGCCCGTAATCAATCTGGCCGCCGCGTTCAGTGACGCCTTTAGGGGGGCCAAAGTGTATTTGGGGAGGCCACATAGTGTAGCACTGCCATAGTCAAGTCTCGGCAAGACAAGCGCTTGGACCACTTGCTTGAAATCTGCTTGCGGTGGGAAAGGTTTGAGATTCCTGAGTGTTCTCAGAAGGTGGTTAGCTCCCTTGCACACGTTGCTAATGTGAGTCTTCATATTCAGATGCTTGTCCAGGGTTATTCCTAGAGATTTAGCTGAGTCGATAGTGCGGGGGAGCAGTTGAAGGCGGTGAGTTGGTTCATCCATAGGTCGATTATAGGAGTATGTTTCGGGGAGAGATGAGGAGGAATTCTGTTTTGGCGGTGTTTAGCAGTAGGTGGTTCTCAGTTAACCAGTTTTGGGTCATCAGTAGGGTGGAGTTGAGTGAAGTGATATCACCCGGGAGGAGATTTTCAGATAGAGTTGGGTGTCGTCTGCATACATATGGAAGCGAATGTCCAATGATTTTAGAACATTAGCTAATGGTTCCAGGAACAAATTGAAGAGAATGGGAGATAGGGAGGACCCTTGGGGAACCCCCATGCTGACTGGGGATGGCTGGGAGAGAGAGTGGTTTGCTTTAACTCTTTGGGTCCTGTGCTGCAGGAAGGACGAGAACCAATGCAGCACCTGACCCGAAAGGCCCATCCTATGCTCCAGAATGAATAGGAGGTTGTCATGTTTGACAGTGTCAAAAGTGAAGGAAAGGTCAAGTAGGATAAGGAGGCAGGATTCATTTCGATCGAGCATTATTAAGATGTCATCCATCACGTGGGTAAGAGCCGATTCAGTGCTGTGCCCACTACGAAAGCCAGATTGGTGTTGGTCCAGGAGATGGAAATTTTCGATGTGTGCACATAGTTGTGACTGGACGCATTTTTCAAGGAGTTTGGCTAGAGTGGGGATGCTGAAGATAGGTCGGAAGTTGTTAAGATCTGTACTGTCAGCTGTGGGTTTTTTCAATATAGGTGTTACCTGAGCCTCTTTTAGGCATTCTGGGATCGTGCCTTGTGCCAGAGATGCATTGACGATCTTTGTCCAGAATGGGGAGATTTCATCCTTAATTACTTTGAAGATGGTAGGTGGTAACGGGTCACTGAAATGATTAGATGGGTTGATACTCCGAAGAACCTTTTTGATATCATTTTCACTGAAGGGGGTAAAGGTGTCCCAGGAAGCGTTGTTCTTGATACCCCAGCTACATGGTGCTATCTTGTCTAGTATGGCCAGTGGGGGTGCAGGTTCATTAGGTAGCAGTAGAGCCCTCCTGGTTTCCAGATCCATGTTAATAAGTCTAGTTTTCTCAGTAAAGAAGGCAGCCAGATCATCACATGAGGGAGGTCTGACTTCCGAGGCCGATCGGTTAGGGGCTACCACTGATTGTTGTTTAACCAGTTCAAACAGTTTCTTGGGTCGATTAGCCGCTTGGTTAAGTTGGGATCTGAAATACTCCGCCTTCGCTGTCTTGATTTGTTTGTTATACGAACTTCTGGCTGCTCTAATGTTTTTTAGATGGACGCAGATGGAGTGGTTTTCCAGGAACGTTCTAAGGCCCTTAGCTTGCGACGTTCCGAGTTTAGGTTGCCATTGAACCAAGGTTTAGATATTTTTGCAGGTGCATTTTTTTGTTGGAGTGGGGCCATCGAATCCATGATGTTGGAAATAGAAGAGTTGTAGAAGTCTGTGAGAGCATGGACTTCAAGTATGTCCATTTGGGGAGATAGGGCCCGATTACAGCGGTTTGCTAGGTCAGCTGTGTTGAAATCTCTGAGGTCCCTTTTCCAAATCTTTGGTTTGGTTTTTGAGCCTTACTCTGATAAACCTCTGAGTTAATATGGAAGGAAATGATGTGATGGTCCGACCAATCACATGGTATGATGGAATCCAATGAGATGGTATGATCTTTGGAGATGATGAGGTCTAACATTTCTCCTTTAATCTGAGTAGGCTGGTCAAAATGTTGAATCAATTCGTGGTCATTTAAGAAGGAACTGAGGCATGAGACTGCTTGGTCATTAGTGTTAGACCAGTGAAGGTTAAAGTCCCCAAGGTAGATGTGGGACTGAACTGAGTCCACATTGCCGGAGATGATTTCCATTAATTGTTCAATGAAGGGGAGATTGTCGCCTGGGGGGTGATAGAATGTGTGTAGTTTGCAAACCAGATGATTGTTACTGGAGATGTTGAGACAAAGGTATTCGCAAGTTACTGGAGAGGAGGACTCTGAAAGGGAGACCGCCAGCGTGCTCCGATGTATACAAGCCAGGCCACCACCCAGCTTCTTAACTCTGTCAAGACGAATTATGTCCTGGGTGGGGGGCACCAAGAGGTCAAGAATGGGAGTGGACGAAGGGTTGAGCCAAGTTTCTGAGGATAATGATATCTATCTCATTCTGTTGTATGAGGTCGAAGATCTCGGACGCGTGTTTGCTAGCAGACCTACAATTGAGTAGTATGCATTTGAGTGGAGCCGGAGTATGGGGGTGAGGAGTCTGAGTGATGTTCACTCTCGAGGTTATCGTTGTTTATGGCTCTGAGGTTGTGTGGGGTACTCTGTTCGGGTTAGAATGAATGGTTTGAATTATTCCCTTTGGACTCGTGATAAAGTCCGTGTTGGATGAATAAGACTTGAGAAGGCAGTCAATTTCAATGGGCGTGAGACAGGACGCTCTTCTTGGGCGAGAGGCTGCGTTAGGTAGGGGAACAGAATTGGAGATGGTAGGTGATAAGGGATGGTCATGGGAGATGTGAAAATGGCGCTGGCGGGGGCTCTGGGCCGGTTCAGACTAGAGAGGAGGGGGCTTAACAAGGGGAGATATTCAAGTGAGAGGGCTTTCAAGCCGTGGAGTTCAAGGGCAAGAAGGTGCAGCTGGCGGGAGATATCGTCCAAGCGTGCCAACATGTCTGGGTTTTGGGCGAGGGAAGGAAATTGAGTGTGTAGATCTGGAGAGGGGGGAGGATGACTAAGTGTGTTAGAGGGGTCCGGGGCGGTAATGGGGGATGCCCTGGGAGAAGGTAGGTCCCTGAATATGAGCGGTGTTCCAGGATGCATAGACCCGGAGGTTGATTGAGTGTGGAGAACTGCTGAGGCGGTGGGGTGCCGATGTGCGTTAGAGGGGTCAGAGACGATAATGGGAGATTCCCGAGGAGACGGTTGGTCACTGAGTGTTAGAGGTGTTCCAGGGAGTATTGGTAAGGGGGTTGGAAGTGGTGATAGGGTTAATGGTCACGAAATATGTAATCCGAACAGTTCAGCATCCGGCAGGGGCAAGGGAAGGGAGGTGAGAGAGGAGGGATGTAAATCTGAGGGGGGAATGGGAGCAATGATTTGGAGTGAACTTGAGGTGGTTATTGTTGTATCTAGTCGCCCTGAGGTTGAGTTGTTTGCTACTGAGCTTTTGATCTTCAAAAAGAGTTTGTCGAACTGCTCTAGGTTTCGATTAGAAGTTTGAATGAGAACGATCCCATTGTTATAGATGGTAATGGTGAGATCTATTTTGTGGATAGGAGAGGAAGTAATAGAAAGACTAAATCCTTGGGGTGTTTTCCTTATCTGTGTGCACTGGAAAAATGATATGAGAGTTTTCCTCCATTGGGCTCTCTTGTTCGTGAAGAAGATTAATCCATTGGCAGACAGCAAGCTGCAGGCACCACATTCCACATCTTCATATTTACTCAGGCAACTGTTTTTGACTACTTACATACACCAAATCGACACATATGTACATATCAACATTACATCATGGTCTGCATGACCGCTCTCACATCCACCTCAAAGTACATGCTCAACTTTTAAAACTATCATACACACAAGCACGTCATGAGCCCCCTCTGGTGCAGCCAGATGGAAAAACATGTCTGCCCCGCAATCTACAGCCTTTTACTCAAACTGTCCAAACCCGATTCTCACAATGTCACACTAGCGCTGCCCTTCTCACATCCACACCTACATGCACAGCACCACTCTTCATCACTATGTACACAACAACTCTCACATACTTGACATTCACACAATGTACTCTACTCATCACCTCCTCAGCAGACATCAAACGTAACATGTCAAGAGGACCACGCTCATCACCAGTTGCAACCTTAGAATGTCTTGGACTGCACTCATATCACAACGTGCAGCATCACTGCTCTCTCTGACATGCACACTTTGCAAGGCACCACATTTCACAACAAGATACTTACACTGCTCAATGGATGCGTCCCCAGTCATTCACCACACACACACACCCTACTCTGCTTAAGTTCTACAGATTGACATTTCTAAAAACACATGCATACACAGAAGCAAAAACAACATACATCAACTATACAACACTTCACATTTCACTGTTCAGCACCATAAATTACACAACTGGTGTATACCTTGTACCTACACAATTCAACGTTGTCACATATGACTAGTTTAACCATGTCTCACTGTGGCCATGTCACATCCACATATGACTGCCATGCCCAATAACCCCATTGACTTATGCACATTGACAACTACCCACACACATTGAAAATGCCATGTTACAGTCATATCTCACAATAGTGCCACAGACTACAGCTCTCATTGCCTGCCAGAATCCGACCTTGTCCAGCTGGATATACCCCTTTCACATCTACCTATTCCTACCATACCTTGTGCAGGATTAAAGCAGTAAAACGAGCTTGCATACACTAATTCACACCCCCCGCATGTAAAACCACTTACATTGGGCCAATCTGGCTACTTCACGTCTCCTACAAAAGAACTGCCTATTAACTTAACCCATACCTTACACTCTCTGACAATAGCTACATTTGTCCTGGCCCATTTATTTAGGAGTCTCCACTCCATATCAAAGTTGAAAACACCAGTCACTCTCACCTCTACACTTGTTTGAGACAGCTTAGCACATGCAACATTGGCCTTGCTAAACACACCTGCAGCTAGGCCTCACAACCTAAAAAATCCACATACTCCCCTGTGTGGCAACTGAGAGCATGGATGTGACACTGGCTCCAGTGGCATCTGCATGGCAGACGGACCGACAACACTTCTGTGCACTCATTGTCCACTCGGCTTACCACATGTAGCACAGGGAAATCCAACAGACATCACAGCATCCCTAGTTCATCTCTGTGTGATCTGGAACAGCATCAAACATAGCTCTATAGGACACAATTGTCAGTCATACACAAATCAAATGCTCAACTACGAATGATGTGTGGGAGTAAATATGAAAATCAAGTTTGGACAGAAAAAACACAACATCAACATGATGTAGCCAGAACAAAGTAGGATGGCCTGACTCACATATGAATGAGAAAGCACTGGACTTTTAAGACCACAGACACCAGGAATCTCAGCAGAAAGTTAAGTCCTAGGGGGCAATAGGGTCTGAAGACTGTGACAATACTGCTCACCTTACACTCACCATGGGCTCAGGCAATGTATCATATGAGTACACAGCCATGAAGGGAAATTGCCTACAGTGGCATGCCACCTGTGGCATTGCCACTAGTCTACCATTTCTAAAGAAGACACAGACATGGATCCACCACTATCAAGTCATATGCAAATATTGTATCATTACTTTGTGTACATAGTTATGTCCAAAGTCACTACCATGTAGTCAAACTCCATATGTACCCAGGTGCATTGATGAGACAGGTGTCTTTCTGCACATTACAAACACATGCAGCATGCTTCTCCTAAACTGTTGCACTTTGAGACACTTGCACTATGTTGACATCTGAAAGCATGAACTATGTGGAAGTGTGAACAAAAATTAAAAGGTTTGTGACTTCATGTCACTCTCATAGCCAAAACTAATCACGACATTGACACCCAGCAAATGTAGGCACCAAAATCTAGACTACATACTGTCAAAGTCCACATACTCCATGGACCATATGCAATCCATGCCATACTAACATCATTGCATACTTACACTACTAATTACACATGATTTACAGTTAACTAATAAACAAAATTGGGGATACAGAAATCTGAAAACAAAATTATTTTGAACCTGCTTTATTCAGCATGAGAACTGAAGATAAGAAGTGATAAAAGGCCAATGGCCAGTCCAAAAATCTCTGACACATGGGCCAGAAGAGTTGTACCCATCAAGTCTTGCCTGCACAATTTCTGCAAAGGGGCATTGAGAGGGCATGCCAGGCACTGAAGGGACAAAACTAGGGAGGACTGGGCTGGGTTTTGGGAGGGATGGGATCAGGAGGGGTGGTTGGGTCCACTGCAGTGGTTGTGTCGAATTGAGGGGCGTTGGCGCCACTGCAGTGGTTGTGTCCGATTGAGGGGGCGGTGGGACCACTGCAGTGGTTGTGTCCAATTGAGGGGGCAGTGGGTCCACTGCAGTGACAGGCTCAGACTGTGGGGGGGGGCAGCTGTAGTGGGAGTGGTCGATGAAGGGGTGCTTGGTTTAACCTTCTTGGGGATAGTATAATCTTCAATTGTATATACAGGGATGGGGAGGGACTCTGACTTCTTGGGAGTGGATTTTATTTGGTGGGAGGTAGCGGGCTTGGCTGGGCTAGTCCGGGTTGGTGGAGGGGTTTTAGGCTTGGAGACCGGTGTGATTTGTGGGGGGGTTTGACCTTTTCTTCTCCAAGAGGGGCAGATTTAGGTGTCAGGGCCGGGGGGTGGGTTGCCTCTTCTTTTTGTGATGGAGTTTGGGTGGGTCGGCAGGGAAGAGGCCAAGGTCGCTGAGGAAGAGTTTCTGGGCAGAGGGGGGAACAGGGGAGACACGGGCAGGTGTTGTGAAGGTGGAGGGTTGTGACGTCTGGGGAGTGTCTGTGGATGCATGTGTTTCGTCTGGTGGTATGTCCCTGGTGGTGAGTGTGCTGTCTGTCTCCTGAGTGTGCCTGTGTGTGGGTTTGCCTTTGTGTCTGTGTGTTTGTGTGCTGCGTGTGACTGTTGAGGTGTGTGCATGTGTATGTTTGCATGTGCTTGGGTCAGGGAGGGTAGTTGGGACTGTGGATGGGGAAGCGGTAGGAGGGGGGAAGGACTACTGCAGCTGGAACACTGCTGCCGTCAGTGTGGAGGCCAGTGCCTGAATGGAACTGTGTAAGGCAGACATTTCCGATTGAATGCCCTCCATGAATGACAACATTTGTGTTAAAAGAGTGGTATGTGCATGGAGGACATTCAGCACTGATGTCTGCCCCACTGAGATCTGCTTCAGGATGTCTATCGCCTCCACACTGAGGGCAGCAGGGGAGACAGGGGCAGGGGTTGAGGTGCCTGGCCCAAAGGAGATGGCTCCCCTGCCACAGGAGCGGCCACGTACAGTGGGATGGGGAGCAGCTGGGAGGATGGAGATGGGAGTCATGGTGGTGGTGGACTCCGATGTTGAGGAATCATTTCCTGTGTCCTCCACCACCAGGGAGTCATCACTGGAGCTTGACTGGTCCTCAGATGTTGCTGGTGGATTTACAGACCTGCCCTCAGTTGCTCCCCTCATCCTCCCCACCAGTGGATGCCTCCACGTCCGATTCGGCACTAGTCCCAGACTGGCGAACTGCTGCCCCTATATCCGTGGCAGTGTCTCCTCCGGTGGCCGGTGCTGATGCTGTGAATAAAATTGAAAAAGATTCACATAAGTCATCTGTATGTACTTGACCCATAGGTGACATCACAAATACTCACAGCTCAAACAACTGCATCATTTTTATACATGCTATAGCCTTTACATACATTTACATACATGGCACTTGCCATTCTGCAAGTTAACCATTGCTCCCTCACACGTGGTTATCTGCAACATTGGGTGTATCAACATCAATTGCCAGGACCACAATGTTGACTACTTCACTATGTAGCAGGTGATGTATTGTCTTTTGCACCTGATGGTCTCGTGTCCTGAAATACCTGACTCATCTCCTGCAAGGGAGTATAGAGCTCACAATGGGAATTGGATTCAAACAATTGAATTGAGACATGGTATCCATTCTGCAATCCCTAGACATCAAATTGAGAACCATTGGTTCTAATGTCATAGGTCAAATGACTTCCTTGTCAAACTTTAAGCTTGCGTACTCACTACATGAGTCTTGTGACACAGATAACAGTGATTGTGCTCATTTGTCCTGTAAATTAGGTTCTCTACTGTCAGGTCACACATCTGACTCAGATTGAGAATTCACCAAGGTAGTAGGCATAGCTAGGGTGAGAGGCATGTGGCCCACTGTCTTGTGTAAGCTATGTACAGTGTCATGAGGATGAATCAGAATGTCGTGCACATTGTAAACAGCTCACCATTTTCAGATGGGAACAATGGTCAACACACTGCCAAGTTCAATAACTGCATCTTCACACTGGATCTGGTGGAACACCATGCCAATGGCCCATCTGGGTGCACTGTCTGTACAGACTATCAGTAGTGAACCTCCATTCTTCATGAGTCCAGTCAACACTGTGCACCAATCCTGTCTATACTGCAGAGGTCCCCATTTGTATGGCCCAAGTCTGAATGTCTCTCACTTCCATTAGACATATTGCATACTTCCGACAACTTAGATTGCTCTTCTTTCCCATCTCATTTTGTTGATTCACTTCAAGATGATGCATATTTTACACCTCTCAGGCTGACAGTGATGCATTATACACAGGGTTCACAAAGCCCCAAGTATGTATAGTCAACAGCATTTACACACAAGGCAACTGTTGTGAATGTGTATCCAATATCAGACCTCACATTTTCAGCCATGTTTCAACCAGTGACCACCTTTGTTTGTCAGTGAATGGCATGTGTTGTCACTGTTACAGAGTCAGACACATGGACTCACTCCTTTGAATGGAGAGAATGGAATCTTCCACACAATCATGTGACAGGCAAGTGTGACAGATGACCAGAGTTTGCATACCTGTAATTGGCCCATGGGATACATTTCATAACACTGAGCCGCACGGCTGGGACCTAACAGTGGCACAATGAGCAAGCAAAACTCACCAATGCCTCAATCTTGATGTCACCTGCTGCAAGTATATATAGCATGGCCTATTCACACTTGTTTGCTCCAATAACAACATGCCTCACACATTTGTGGAAACCCCAATGATAACAGGTCATACATTAGTCAATGTTCTGGCACATGGTGGGCATTTGCATTACTCCAGAAAGTTAACTCCATGCACATGTTTCTGTGATTTGTGGTGATCACATGAGCAAGGCACTATGGTCACTTCCCTGAGCATAACTGACTCACATCTCCCTGATGAAGGGACATAACTGGGCATCAAAATATCCATGTGCAAATGCATCTTACAAAACTGATCAGTGGGTTTGGCTGACTTACAACCTGGAAAAGAGACAGCAGGCTAAGGTACTGTAACATGCATGTCTAACAAAGGTGTGCAAAAAGGCACATACTCACCCCCTCCTTGCTGCTGTCTGGCTTTCAACTGCCCATCTAGGTCAGGGAAGACCACCGCTAGGATGCGGAGCATGTGGGGGAGTCAGTGTTCGGTCCCGGCCCTCTTGCCAGGACGTGACAGGCCCAGCTGGACCTCAGCAATCTTCTTGGCCCAGCCATGAAGGTCCTGCCATCTCTTGCGGCAATGACGGACGCGCCGAAGCTCCACCCCCACGGAGCGCACCTTCTTGGCGATGGTCCTCCAAATCTTGGCCTTATCATGGATGCTGACCTGTAAGGATGACATGGTGACAGAAGCTTAGTGCACATGCAACATGTTTCTGAGTCAGACACCTGTACACACTGTTCATGCTCAGTTTGGCAACAATGTCTAAGGGCTAGGCATATGGCATTCTGTGCAGTTGTCCTGGGTTCAAGGCTGACTCCGTCCCATGAGAACAGTGATAAGATGTACACCCCAGTACACACACTTCTACAGCAGTGTACCTGCCCACAACAGTTATCTACACACTTTTAAAGTCACAGATAACATTTTACATGCTTGCCAATGAGATTCCTAATAGTAGTACGGCACGGTGATTGCACATGCTGAATGAAAATGCAGTGTGATCATCACTCACCTGCTCTTCTAGTTTGCCATACAGCTGGCTGTACAGTGGCAGGAGGGTGTTCAACAGGGCCTGGTTCTCCTCCTTGCTGAAAGCTGGGGCCCTGTCCACTGTACGTGCCATGGTAGTTAGCTCCAAGAGGATGTGGTAAAAGCAGCAGAGAGATGGGGAGGTGCAGAAATGATGCAGGTAGTGCAGGCAAGTGAAGTCTCTAGGCAACAGACAGCCTTATATCTAAACAGCAGAGGCGGTCTCAAATCCATGCAGCAAAAGTGATAGGTTTGCGTCGGTCGCATTATCCGAATCGGTCCAATGCATTACATGGCTTGCAAACGACACGCCTACCGCAACATTAAAAAACTCTTCATCGGACCGCGAGTGACTTTGATACATTGGTGATGGGAGGGTACCGAGTCGGTTTCCACGCGATGATGATAGGAATCGAAATGCGCCTCTGTTACCATAACAACAAACATCCAATGGCTGTGACCGATTCGGTACGGATGTGGCTACCGCGTCCTTTGAATACTCACCCGCTTCTATCTCCGTAATAACTTTCAGCCAATGGATGTGACCGATTTGGTTCCAATGCCGCTACCGCGTTATTTGAATTCTTACCCGCGTCTATCACCATAATAACTTTCAGCCAATGGCTGTGACCGAATCAGTTCCGATGCAGCTAATGCGTCCTTTGAATACTCACCCGCGTCTATCACCATAATAACTTTCAGCCATAATAACTTTCAGCCAATGGCTGTGACCGATTCGATTCCGATGCAGCTAACGCATCCTTTCAATGATCTTTCAGCAGGGCAGGCACTTCTGTGATTGTTGTATGTTTTGAGCATTCCATGTGTGTAGTTAGATTTTTATAAGCTAAAATGGACATTTATATGCATAGCTCACACACCCATGAGGAGCTAAATTTGAGGGGCACATGACACACTGTAATTGTGGCTAAAACCAACAATTTTCATAGGTTTTCCATTTACCCTTCTTGGCCTGGTCACAGTGCCAATGACTTCATGGGCATGTACAAGTCCATATTTTAAAAGATTCATGGCATTAGGTGAGTCTGTGACCCAGTGGGCAATCAGTGTGATTTCTGACTATAAATAAATTGTGTGTGATTCATGGTTCAAGCATTTACATTTGAATGATTGCACCGTGACAATATGCACCAAAAACAAATGATGTGTGTGTTGGCTGTTTTACCAGTGTATATTAGTTGTCCCTGACTCAAGCGTATGAAGGCATCATATATGCAAATCCCAAAGAATTAATTGTTTATGTATGTGATTGTATGTGTGGAGCAGGACCTCTGATCTCCTGGCCAAAGTCCCGCTTTCCGCCCCAGCAGCTCTGCTGTTGAGTCGCCTGCTCCTGCTTGCGCCTCATCCCTGGTGGTCCAGTGGGAGAGCCTTGCTCTTCTGCTGCTCCACTTCTGTCTGTCTGCCTTTGTTGTGCCCGTTTTGGTTTGTGGTGTCTTTTCCTGTCTTTACTGCTCCTTTCACTGTACTGTAAATTCTGTGCCTGTTTTTTGTCTGTGATTCTGTTCTTTTCTGCCCTTCATTGTTTTCTGTGCCTGTGCCCCCATTTTTCTCCTCCCTGCCTGTTCTCACTGTCCTTTTCCCACTGCTGCCCCTCAGCGGCACCTCCCCCTGCCGTTCTCACGCCCGCCTCCCAGCTGTGCTTCCCTCCCCCTGCCCTATTTAATGCCGGCCACTGGTCGGGTGTATGAGCAGGACCTCTGACCTCCTGGCCAGCATCCCGATCTCCACCCAAGCAGCTCCGACGCAGCCTCACCTGCCGCTGCCCCAGACACCTCTCTCCTGGTAGGTGTTCGAGGCCCTCCTCTACCCGCAGGCACCTGCCTGCGCCTCATCGCTGGTGGTCCAGTGGGAGAGCCTTTCTCTTCTGCTGTTCCACTGTTGTCTGTTTGCGTGTAGTGCCCGTTTTGTCTCTCTGTCTGTCTTTTGTATTGTTGTGCCTGTTATTTTTGTTTTTCTGTAGAACCTGTAATTTTTGCCCTTTTTTGCTCGTATGGTGTGCCTGTGCCCTATTTTGTCCTCCATGACCGTTTGTGCTGCCTTTTTTCCCGCCGCTGCTCCCCTTTGGCCCGTCCCCCCTGCTGATTCCTGCTCCTGCCTCCCAGCTGCGCTTCCCTCCCCCTTCCCTATTTAATGGCAGCCACTGCGAGGATGACTGAGCAGGACCTCTGACCTCCTGGCCAGTGTCTCGCTCTCCGCCCCAGCAGCTACGATGTTGAGTCACCTGCCACTGCCCCCGACACCTCTATCCAGGTAGGTGTTTGAGGCCCTCCTCCACCCGCAGGCTCCTGCCTGCGCCTCATCCCTGGTGGTCCAGTGGGAGAGCCTTACTCTTCTGCTGTTCCACTGTTGTCTGTTGTCTGTTTGCGTGTTGTGCCCATTTTGTCTCTCTGTCTGTCTTTTGTATTGTTGTGCCTGTTATTTTTGTTTTCCTGTTGACCCTGTTATTTTTGCCCTTTTTTGCTCATTTGGTGTGTCTGTGCCCTGTTTTGTCCTCCGTGCCCGGTTTCGCTGCCTTTTTTCCCGCCTCTGCTTCCCCGCAGCCCCTCGCCCCTGCCGATTTCCGCTCCCACCTCCCAGCTGCGCTTCCCTCCCCTTCCCTAATTAATGGCGGCCGCTGCGTGGCGGCGCAGCTGGGGTGCCTTCGGTGTGCCAAAGGCAAGCCCACCTGCACCCGTCCACGACACGAATGCGACCACCGCCAGAGACTCTGGATCTCTGACCAGCCACCGCTACGACTCAGCTGCCCTCCTCACACTCAACCCCAGAAGGAACAACAACTGCCAGCTGTCCATGCCGAACACCACCCACGGCCAGTTCTCCTGCCATCACTGCCGCCAATCCTTCACCACCCCCGCACCTCCACGGCCGCCACCCCCACACTGGACGCCAGCACCCCATAAGCCCTGAGGCGCATCCTTCTCAACGTGCGCTCCCTGCATAGACACGCTGTAGAGACCTGGGACCTCCTCAACACCCTCTTGCCAGACGTTGCCTTCTTCACAGAAACTTGGACCAACTCCACCTCCGCCCCCAAAATCGCCACCGCCATCCCTGATGGATACAAGCTCCAGAGGAAGGACCGCCCCAACTGCCCAGGAGGAAGACTTGCCATCGCACACAAGAGCTCCCTCTGACTCACCACCTCCAGCTCGAGCGTCAGCCCGCCCACCACCGAACACCTCCACTTCTAGATCCAGACCAGCCCCAGAACAACCCTACGAGGCACCCTCTCCTACAGACCTCCCAGAGCCGCATTCACCACTACCATCGCCGACCTCATCGCACCCCACGCCATCGCCTCCTTGGACTACATACTCATCGGAGACCTCAACTTCCACCTTGACAACCTCAGCAACCCCAACTCCACCAACCTCCTGGACAACCTCGCCAACCTCGGACTGAAACAACTCATCACCACCCTCACCCACAAGGCAGGACACACCCTTGACCCTATCTTCGCAGGAGGTAACAACATCCACTTCAGCCACACCATGGAACCCTGCTGGTCGGACCACCACTGCGTATACTTCCGCGTCAACAAACCCACTGCCCCCAAACCGGCCCCCCAAAAGGAATTGGAGCAAGGTCACAGAGGAGCAGCTCAAGTCCACCCTCAACCGTGATGCCCCCACCACCTCGACCGACGCCAACCTCGCAGCAAAAGAACTTCACAGATTGATCACCAACTGCGCAGACAAACTCGCACCCCTACGTAACCCCAACAGACAGCGCCCCAGAAAGGCCACCTGGTTCACCGCCAACCTCCAAGAATCCAGACGCACCTCTAGACATCTTGAGACGAACTGGAGAAACAGCAAATCCTCGGAAGACCGCACCACCTACAAGAACGCCATGACAGAATACCACCAATGCATCAGATCCACCAAAAGGACCTTCATCCAGAATAAGATCCGCACCAACTCCAGCAACTCAAAGGAACTCTTCAGCATCATCCAGGAATTCACCAAACCCCCCAGCGAAACCACGGACATCACCCCCATCCGAGGACCTCTGCAACAAGCTTGGATCCTACTTCCATCTGAAAATCAAGGGCCTCTACGACAACTTCAATGGCCAGACACCTGACTCCGAAACCACTCCCCCGTCCAGCAACGCCAGCTAGCCCACCATCTCCTCCTGGACCCCAGTCACTGCCGAAGACACCGCAGCGACCATGAAAGGCATCCACTCTGGGGCCCCCATGGACCCCTGCCCCCGCACATCTTCCACAGAGCCGCTGCCGCCATCGCACCGGAACTACGACGCACCATCACGCCACCTTCCAAACCGGCACTTTACCCGACGACTGGAAACGTGCAGAAGTCAGGCCCCTACTCAAGAAGCCCTCAGCAGATCCTATGGACCTCAAGAACTACCCACCCATCTCCCTCCTCCCCTTCATGGCCAAAGTCACCAAGAAGACCGCCAAGGCCCAACTAACGAAATTCATCGAAGAAAACTCCATCCTCGACCCCTCCCAATCTGGATTCTGCAGCAACCACAGCACTGAGACCGCTCTACTCACCGCTACAGATGACATCTGCACCCTCCTCGACCAAGGACACACCGCAGCCCTGATCCTACTCGACCTCTCTGCAGCCTTCCACAGTGTCTCCCACCACACCCTCACCACCAGACTCCATGATGCCGGCATACAGGGAACCGCCCTCGACTGGCTCCGCTCCTCCCTCACCGGCAGAACCAAAAGAATCAGACTTCCACCCTTCCTCACCGAACCCACAGAGATCAACTGCGGAGTTCCCCAAGGATCGTCACTCAGCCCCATGCTCTTCAACATCTTCATGGCACACGTCGCTGCCATTGTCAGACAGCATGGACTCAGCATAGTATCCTACGCCGACGGCACCCAGCTCATCCTCTTCCTCACCAAGGACCCCATCACCACCAGACTCAGCTTCCAGGAAGGAATGAAAGACGTTGCATCCTGGATGAGCAGCAGCTGCTTGAAGCTCAACTCGGAGAAGACAGAGGTCCTCGTCCTCGGACCCTCCCCCTCTGCATGGGACAACACCTGATGGCCCACCTTCCTCAGAAGCACCCCTACCCCGGCGGACTATGCTCGGAACCTCAGCATCGTACTCGACTCCTCTCTCTCCATGACCCGACAGGTGAACGCAGCCGCCTCCACCTGCTTCAACACCCTCCGCATCCTCCGGAAGACCTTCAAATGGATCCCCCCGAATCAAGGAAGACCGTCACCCACGCACTCATAACCAGAAGACTGGACTACGAAAACGCCCTCTACGCCGGGATCAACAAGTCTCTGCTCCGCAAACTACAGACCATACAGAACACCGCAGCCAGACTCGTCCTCAGCATCCCTCGACACGAACACATCACCCAACACCTGAGAAACCTCCACTGGCTCCCCATCGGGAAGAGAGTAACTTTCAAGATGCTCACCCACGCCTACAAATGCCTCCCAACACAGGACCCCAATATCTCAACGATAGAATCTCCTCCCACATACCCAAGAGAAACCTCCAATCCGCCGACCTCACCCTTGTCGAACCCCCACGCATCTGCAGAGCAAGAACAGGTGGAAGAACCTTCTCCTACATTGCGGCCAGGACCTGGAACGAGCTCCTGATCTACATCAGACGCACCCCCACCCTGCACATCTTCAGGAAGACCCTCAAGACCTGGCACTTCGACTGACTGGAGCTGCTCCCCCCCGCAGCACCTTGAGACCCTCATGGGTGAGTAGCACACTTAAAATCCCCTGATTAATTGATTTGATTGACCTGACAACATGACAGTGTCCATCCTGGACAGTAGTGTGCTTAATTTTCAGAGTGGAACACTGTATGTATGTGGTGTCCCACATATCTGTAATTTCTTTATCCTTCTGTGTGTACATTTTAAGCATGTAATTGTTGTCACACACCTATACCTCTGCTTATTTTGGGTTGATTTGTTTAGTATGTGATGCTTGATTGACATGACCGGTGACGGACAGTAGTGAATTTGTCAGTATGGCAATCAAATTGCTGTGTGACCATACCGTGGTAACGGTGCAGAGACAGAATATCGAGTTGCACAAATATCGAGTCATTAATATCGTGGTTCCGAAACATAGACAGCAAGAATATTGTGGTCAAGAATATCAACTTAAGGTAAGTAATATGGATTTTAAAAATATTGAAGTGTTTAATATCGTTTGCAAAAATATAGGGGCCCATTAGGATGGCGGGCGGAAGCACCACTGCCGTGCTGGCGGATGCAAAAACCACCAGTTACCGCCCGCATGCCGCAGCCCACACGCCCGCCAAATTACGATGTGAAAAGGCAGCCAAACACCGCCGGCAAGCCAGCGACGCCGTCCGCCATCAAAGTGCGCCCGCTCACGTAGCGGCGCAGCCTAATGGAGACACACCGCCAGACGAAATCACGTACCGCCCGGCGTACAAATTACGATGCCGCAAACAAACAGCTCCCACGGCTAAGAGACACCGCACGTGAAAGTGAGGCGGAAACCCGAACGCCGAGCACAGACACCGAAGAGGCGACCCCCGAGCATGAATCCAGCACTGCAGGCCCTCCCCATGCTATACCTGATGTACCACCAAGGAGGCAACGTACCGCGGAGACGCAGGTAGGCACACACACAACAAGGGCACGCAAACAGCGCACACAGTGCAAGTGCGGAAAAGGAGGACATGGCACCCCCCAACACCCCTGCGTGGACAAGACACATCCACCACTGCACCCACAAATGTAACACAGGGCAAAGTGCAACATCTCGCAACTATCATGGGCACACCACCTGGGACCAGGAACTAACGACCCCGTCACAGCACCGCAGCACAGCGGCGATGACGCAGCCACACATGCGCACAACTCAGCGCCCAACCATAACGCCATGTATGCGTCGCACACAAACAACACAGGGACACAACCAAGCACCACACACACCAGCCACACCCAGAAGGCACATGACACGTGACAGGCCTGCCACAGTCATGTCCCCAACGCCCAATTCACGGACAACACCCAACGTCACACAACCGACGCCCACATGTCAGTGAAGTCACGCAACATCAGGACACACCCCTGTGTGACAAACATGGCGAAGCACACAGCGGCGGCAACACCACCCAGTAGAACATGGGCCCCGTCGGGAAGAGGTACGCCAGTACCACACAGAAACACCCATACCACCCTGCACCCATGAACCAGACATACAAACGGAACACCAAAGAGCCCGGGGACCGACAACAGGTGGACCCAAGAATGACACCCACACACAAGGCCCAACGCATAGCGGAAACACAGCCTGCCGCCCACACACGGGAGAGCAGACAGCACTGAATGACCTTCCATTCCAACTCCGAAACCACATCCCGACTAAACAAGCCAGAGAATACAGCCATTGTCCCAAAAAAGACCAACACAGGCATGCAGAGGAAACCGACCACAGGGCAGATAGCGCATATCACCTAAGAACATACCGAACGGGAAAGAAAAAATATAAAACTCCCCCATGCCGTTCCCATGCAAGTTATCTGGAAGGAGTCACACACCACTAACCTTGAACATTCAGAGAAGCACGTGGGATGAGGGCCCGTGTCCTCCGCACAAGCTAACAGAACACAAGTCCTGCCCCCTACGACCATCACAGACCTCACAGCAACCTCGGAGCTTGCACACTGCAGACTGCACACACAGCCGGAGCACGCCACCACATCGCCCCGCAGCAAAATGGCACCTACAACACACCTACCCAACTACGCCAAACAGGTCAAGCTGTACAAACACAACCTGATACAGCTAATGGGATGCGAACCCCTATCCCTGCTGAACGTAAGTTACCGACTGACTTACCGCATCGCATTGTTCAGCTGCGTCATACCCGTCTTCTACTGTCGGAGGTGTCCCTTCCACCATCCTGTGGAGTTGTGCCTCTCCAACCCGGCATGTCCAAGGGCGGACCTGCTACCACTATTCCACCCTCTGGACGCACACGACAGGGTCTGTTCAGCCTATGGGGGCATGGCGTATGTGGCGAACATCGGACCCACACTGCAATGGGACCACTGTGCCTCCACACGACGGATCATGGATCACAGCTACATCGAATGTCACCCAGCATGCCCCATCATGCTCCTACAAGGGACAACTTACGAACAACACCGTGACAGCCACCATCCGCTACATTGGCTGGCAAACATGTATACCACCAATGAAATGGAAGCCCTGCAGGAAGCCATTGCATACCTGTCAACCTGTCAATTCGTAGGACCCCGACGCAATCCCCCAATTGAGCCATGATGTCCGACACTGTACCCATGCTTAGCTTCCGCACGGACTGGCCAGTAACCACCACAACAGCCATACCAAACGACCTGCAACTGATACCACACCATCAACGACAATGCCATGACATCGGATGTGTCCGGGACATGCACTCCGTTCCCCATCACATCCAGGAACTCTGCATGTATCGGGGAGGCAGTGGCATGGGATATGTGTATCGCACCCACATGGACAGAACTGCACGTACAACTATGCCATGACATGGATCCTGCGCCCATGGACATATGCACCGCACAGTGGACAGGAATCGCCCGGCTGGAGTATGTGAGAGCTGCACCCCTTCTCCCCTCCCCGGAAATCCCGTAACAGGACCTTTGCATGGACGACAAGTGCATACAACAACAACACGAACCCAGTGACTGTGACATGTCCAGTATCCACCATATGGCAACAACAAGTGGGACGCCGTTGCATGCACGTAAGCCCATGCCCTGATGTCAACTCACACGCACGCGTGCATGAGTAACAACAGCAGCACACCTGTCACATGGAACTGAGATGGACTGTGCCCATGATGCCAAGCGGTCTGGTAGGCTAAATGTATACCGTCTGTGTCAAAGTCTGCAGCACCGCAGCTACTTGCAAATGAACATTAGCACAGCAACGGCCAAGCAGATGTAACTCTGAAGCCCACATCCCACATGCAACAGCTAATCACATGTACCCCTACACCCTTAGCTATGTGTAATCATGCTCAGTATATCCTCCACATGCATACCGCTGCCAGTAGTGTCCACTATACTGCATCACAGAGGACATAAGTCACAATACATGGTTTGAAGAAAGAAACTGTCTCTGCTGATTCCTTTCACAAGTACGAATGTGAGATGATGAGAGTGTGTGATGTACACGGCAGTCGTGACATGACTATGTAGTCCACTGTCATTCGATGTCAACGCAAATGAGTAGCACAACTGTGGAAGACACACATGTGTCGTGTGAAGCGGGAGTGACGCTTCGCTCAGGTGGGTGGGTGTGACGGGTAGATGCGCACATGCAAAGTTGAAACACGCTGTGTCGGGAGGGGTCCGGAACTGCACATTACCGCTTCCCTGGGCAATGTTAAAGGCCACCCGTCGGGGGGGGGATGTGAACACGTGTGTGCACAGCAGCTGGGCACACGAACAATGCGGCATCAGGCGTACACGTCAGCCCACCCTCTGTGGACAAGCTGGATCCTGTTGTGCGCCCGCCAGGCCCTTGACAAGGCACACACAGCCCCTGCCGACCAGGTGTATCCCCAACATTGTCAACCTGCACAGGCAATCCAGGGCACGGGATGGCAGTGGAGCATGGTGGGGGAGAGGACTCGGCGCGCTTCTCCGGGACACATCACGCAGGCAAAACATCCTCAATGTGTAGCATGGCTCAAGTCATATGGAAGTATTGGGGGACGCACACATCACGAGCAGGAGTGACGTCACGGAAGGTGGCTCGCACCATCCCACCCATTGCCTACATCCCCACACACGTCACATGCCGTTGCAACAGAGAAGCCAGCGCGTGCGCAAGCACCTCCGAGCCTGCCCCAGTGAGGCAAAAGAGTGAATGTGTGGGTCCATCAGCCCCAGATGGACGCGGCATGGGCCGCTAGGGCAGCTACAGCCTCTGTGTGTCGCAGGTGGTGTATCCGGACTGCGGAGACTGCAATGCATTGTCTATGTTGCCCGGGTCTCGAGTCGGGGCACCACGCAGGTGGACGGCGTCCCGCCACACATCATGCCGTGAGACAGACCACTCGTTCAACTGGACCCACACATACACTCCTTGGCCTCTCCGGGGCGAGCCTGGGGCTGCATCTGCATGCGCTAGCCCCACAGGTGCAAATGCATAATGGGGGGAGCGAGGGGAGGCCATGAGGACAGGGACAAAGACGACTGTATTACTGTCAGTGAGTTCAAGGAATGACCCTGATGTTGACAGGAAAAGACGTGCCCCGTGTGTATTGCAACTAGTCGCTAATCCGATCACCCTCCCATGTCCTGCATGTAAGCCCGCACCTAGCCCCGCCCACCCACCACATTGAAATTAGCACCAGCACATCATTCACATTCGAAGCACTGACTGGGGGTGACAACCATTGGACACACTTGTTGAGGCCACCCACGCGTACATGTGGGCCCTCCATGATCCATGTCACCTGCGGCCAAGTGATGACATGCGCAATGACGGAAGTGAGGAGAGCTGTCCGCCCCACGCACAGATGGTGCATCAGCTCCACAGACCCAGCAGCGAGTGCAGCAGGGGTCACATGTGCAGGGGCAGCTGTGCCTGGTGTGAAGGCACATTCAAATTGACAGCACATCGACCAATGTGTAGTCTGCCCACATCTACAGTCCATTATCATGCGGACATAGAAAATGAACATAGGGCAACACATCTGTGTGGGTGCACCCACTGTGACCAACACTGCGCAATCATCGACGTACTCGCCCTGTGCATGGCCCACCACGCAAAGGAGGTCACATTCAGTGCCACCATCCCACACACACATCCCTATCACGAGACATGGTGTGTCCAATAGTCAGTACTGAGTTAGCGCCCATCTGGAGGGTCCTGAACAGGAGACACATGCAACCCACTAGGCAGTCGGTGCTGTCACCTACTGGCATTGTACAGTCAATGTGCAGGCCAGGCTTGCTGGGACTGAGAGGGGCAGCATGGCCCAGCCTGACATTCACACGAGCAACAAGTGCACTGAGACCTGCATTGGCAATTGCAGACGTTGGCCTGCACCCAGCTGGCCCGGGACGCCTACCTCCATAGTGGAACACGCAGGGTGCAACCGCGAGGGTCATCGGAGTTGGCCGTAATGGCCTGGCCCATGTTGGTGACAGTCCGCTGATGCCATGTGCACCACACAGTATGATGTGCGCACTGCATCTGCAGGTGTGGCCATGATGTGCGTGTGGGTGCAGGTGCACAATGGACGGGGCCACAACATGCCGTGTGCATAGGCAGGGACGGCCAGTGGCCGGCCCCCACATGTCTGTTAGCATGTCATCATCTGCACATTGGCATGGGTGCATGGTATACGCATATGCACACGCATGTCATCTCTCACTATGTACATCTGCCACTTGGCACGTGCAAGGTTACGTGTCACATGTGATGTGTATTTGCAAGCACACAGCCGTGTTGGCATGGGGCTGTCAATGTGTACACCTGACAATGCTTCTGGAGGTGTGATCCATACAGTGCTGCACATAGGGTGCAGTGGTGACACCAATGACTGTCTCATATCCCCTCGTGCCACAGGTCCCACTTGTCTTGGTCGCTCAGCCTGTGCCCACATCGTCGTTGGTGTGTGCCATACTCATCCAGCCTCGGAAGCAGTGTGATGCACAGCAGCCAGTCATGTTGCCGTGGTGTTGCCGCTTGCCGGATATGCAGTCAGTCCCCATCAGCACGCCTCACAGGTCATTGAGGCCTGGATCCCCATGTGCATGCACATAGCAATGGTTTGTGTCACTGCCCATTGCTATTGGTGGGAGACCTGTGTAAGTGTATTGTGGCTGTGCTGTCCCTGCATGACAGCTGTTCTGTGACTCATGTTCTTGCTCTGTCATATCAGTTATGTGTATGTGAATATGCCATGTGGCGTGTTGCTTTGACATGTGTCCACTTCCATCTTTCCTAGGCGGAGACCAAACATTTACCGCCCTTACCAATTGTTGGCGGACATGGAGGATTCTGAGGTCATCCGGAAATTTCGTCTGGACCGACCAACCCTGCATCGACTATGTGCCATGTTGGATCCCCACCTCCGTCCTCGCAGGGTGTATCCGACAGCATTCACCCCCACGGCTAAGGTGATGGCTGCACTGCATTTTTTCACCACTGGGTCATTCCAGCACACAGTGGGCAGTGGAGGTGGGATGTCCCAGCCCATGTTCAGCATGGTGCTGAGGGATGTACTGGCAGCCATGATGCTGTACAGGAACAGGTACATCCGATTCCCCAGGGCACGTGAGTTGGCGGCAGTGAAGGGTGCATTCTATGCCCTTGGACGGATCCCACACGTCGTTGGTGCCATAGATTGCACCCATGTTGGCCTTGTCCCACCACAGGCCACTGAGCAGCTCTTCCGCAGCCGGAAGCACACGCACTCCCTGAATGTGCAAGTGGTGTGCCTTGCGGACATGGTAATTTCCCACGTGTGTGCAAAGTTCCCAGGCTCGGCCCATGACGCGCACATCATGTGCAACAGCATATTACCACGACTGATGACCAATCTGCAACAGGACCGTGGCTGGATTGTCGGTGAGTATGTGGAGTTGTGTAGCGTGCTGGCTTAAGGATGCTGTCTACTGTCCTGTTTGAATTGCAACGGTTCTCTGTGTCCCTCACGCCCAGGTGACTCGGCTTACCCGAATGGGCCCTGGCTGCTCAGTCCATTACGAAATCCTCGGACCCCAGCAGATGACCGCTACAATGAGGCACATGGGAGGACCAGACGTGTGGTCGAGCGTACCTTTGGCCTCCTCAAGTCCAGGTTCAGATGCCTGGACCGCACCGAGGAGTGCGCTGGCGTACTCCCCACAGAAGGTGTGCCAGATAGTGGTGGCTTGCTGCATGCTGCACAATCTGGCTATTCGAAAGCAGATCCCCTAATTGTGGATGACGGAGATCAGCCAGGGCCCCAGCCTGCAGACCAGGACAGCTCGAGTGAGGAAGACAGCGGAGAGGAGGAAGCTGTGAATGTCCGTCAGCAGCTCATCGCCCGCTACTTCACTTGACGGTGAGTGTCCATGTACGACGGCTGATGTGGCTGTAGTTGTGCAGGTGTCTGTGTGCTGTGTCACGGAGGCCTTTTGTTCACTGTGTGCTGTGTGTCAATGGTCCATGTCCAGGTTTGTATGCCACTGACGGTGGCTGTGGCATTGTGCCCTATTGCTCTGTGCGATGTGTGTACATTGCTTGTAGTTGTTGACATGTACTGTGTGATGGGTGTGTGACACACTCATTGAATGTGCTCCTGTTCTGTCTTCCCCCCCCTAGGTCCCTACAGCCCCTCCTGTCCCATCGCCATGCCACACATCCGATTCTTTTCTGCTCAAGGTGGCGGTTGATCATCGTTCAATAAACACAGTGCACAGACAGCAGTTTGTGTAAAAGGTGCATTTATTTTCAACTGTGACATGTCATTGTGTGCAAGGTGATGACATGAGTGTTGCGTGCAGTGACAATGAGCTGTCGGCCATGGCTGCGTGATGCTCAGGGTGTACCCACTAGTTCTATGTCCCTAGTCCAACAGACACATGCCATTCTGATGGCTGTGTGGGGTGGGATCGTAGTCCAAGTCAATGCAGTGGGTGGTCAAGGATGGCTGGCTGCCTCACTTGCGTCTGGAGCGTGCGAAGTCCTCCCGGGACATCTGTTTCCACTTCGGACGGCCCCTTCCACGTTTGGGAGGGGGTGTGGTGGCGACCTGCTGGTGGTGGGTGAGGTGTGCTCACTGGCTGTGGACGCAGGGGAACTGGACACTGCTGCCCGACCTTGCGCCCTAGCAGGTGGTGGCGGAGGTGGTGTTGCTGGCCTTGCCTGTGACCTCACCGCCACCACCAGCTGGCCCATGAGGTCCACGAGTTGGTCCATACGGGACACGAATTGGCCCATATGGGCGTCCATGGACCTCAACACCCCAGGACCTCCCGCGTGTCGGAAGCAGAACTGGCCCATTGTCCTTGGGCCTCTTCATAGGCCCCAAGGACTCTGGCCATTTGAGGCAGGGCATGGCTCCCAGGGAGGCTGGCGTTGGCCTGACCCTGCTCCTCCCACCAGTACTGCTGCCACCGGCCTGCCCACTAGCCACATTGCTCACCACGGTCCTCGCTGTGGCTCCCAGGGTGGACCCAGTCGGCCGGACCACCACTTGCGCTGGGGCTGGGGCCAGTGATGACGTGGTGGTGGTCGCGGCGGTGGTGGTTGTTGCGGCGATGGTGGTGGTTGCGGCAGTGGGAGTGGCCGCCACAACAGTGGGAGTGGCCGCAACGACAGTGGCAGCAGGGGGATGTGAGTGGTCATCAGCCCTGGATGATGGGTTGGTGGGTAGGAGGGTGCCTGGGGTGCGGTTGGGCCCTGCCACACCAGATGGGCCTGCTGGGTGGTCCGTGTCCGAATCGGAGGACAGATCCTCCACATCCGTGAGTCCTTGTTGGGGGCTTGCAGGCTGGCTGTGCTGGCTGCTGTCTCCATCTCCAGCATCCAGCAGTTCATCACCTGTGGGGGAATGAGATATGTTATTGTGTTGCACATGACAAAGTATGTATAGGTTGTCTGACATCCACAGTTCATGCACAGTCGTGCACAGGTTTCCCTGAGCCGTGTGTGTGGCTGTGCTATTTGTTGTTGTGTGGGCATGCCAATGGGACTGTGTGCTGTGGACATGTGGCATGGGACGGATTGGCAATGCCGATGGGTGTGTTGCTGTGCTCCTGCTTTTTGTGGCTCTGGTGTATGCGGACTCCAGACCCATCATGGAGGTTGGTTTGTACTATGCTCTTGGGGTTCATATGGAACGCTTAGAAACGCAGATGGCATAATGGGGGTCAGCCCCTGAAACGCATTTGAGATGAACTATGCTTTGGGGGTTCATATGGAACGCTTAGAAACGCAGATTGCATAATGGGGGTCAGCCCCTGAAACGCATTTGAGATGAACTATGCTTTGGGGGTACATACTGTGTGCCATGGGTGCAGAACGTGACATGTGTTGTGGCAACATGACAGTGCATGGTCTGAGGTGTGTGTATGTCTGACATACCCTGCATATTTGCTGTCTGTTGTGATTTCTGGCCATGTAATTGGACGCATTGTTATGAGTGAGTGATGGTTGTGTGCCACACGACGTATTGCAGATGGTCCAATTCCTTGGTGTGCGTGCTGCCCTGTGCCATGTGCATCACTGCAGTGCTCGGGGGTGTGTGGCCCATGTTATGTGTGTAGTTGCTCACAGTGTGACGTGCGCTTCATTCACTACTGGCACATGATTTATCATGGGCATGTTTCTTTGCGTGACTACTGTGTGTGGACCAGCTGTTCGGATGACATACCTTTCATGTGACTGGGGCTGACGGATGAGATGGATGGTATGTTGTATGTGCATTGTGTGTCTGTGTGTTTGATGGGTCCAGTGGTGTTCGTGTGCATTTATGTTGTTCCACGCTGTTGCGTCTAGTGTGGTATGTCTTACATGGGCATAGTTGTGGGATGTGTGCTTGACAGGCAGTGGGGGCTACATGGACAGGACTTCGATGGTGTTGCAGTTGTGTGTGATGGGTTGCACTGTGCCTGCCGTGTGGTTCTGTAATCAGTGTGACTTGTGCATGCAGACGTGGCTCCTTGGGTGTTGCTGTGTCTGTGATGGGTCATGTGGGGTGTGACTCTGTGGTTCATGTCCGTGTGCACATTGTTCACATGGTTGTGGCAGGGAGCAGTGCTGCGTGTTCCTCTGCTACTTGACATGTCCCATGTGTTAGTCGTAATTCAGTCCTCATGCCTCCAGTCACCCTGCCCTGTCCAGTTTCCCACCTGCAGGTTGTTTTTGAGCGTGCACTGGACTGGATGCAACATGGTTTTGGGCGGGGGTGCTCCATGTTGCAGGTCTGTGGGGGTGGGGGCGGTGTTATGGGTCGTGGTGATGGCTGGACACCCACTGACACCGTTTGTCCTGGGGCGGGATGTCTACCTGTCGGCTGCCGGTGTGCACTGCAGTGGCTGCTACGTGGGTGTGGGGTGTGGGCTGTGCTCCTCCTTGCTGTGCTGTGGGACTAGGGGCCTGGTGTGTGTTGTACTTCAGATGTCCCCCTCCCACCCACTGCGCTTTGTGTTGCTGCTACTTACCTGTTACTTGTCGGTTAGTGCAGCTACGGCTGCCACATGGGTGTGGGGGTGCTCCGCCTTGCTGTGCTGTAGGATTAGGGGCCTGGTGGGTGTTGTACTTCAGCTGTCCCCCTCCCACCCACTGCCTCTGTGTTGTGGCTACTTACCTGTTACTTGTCGGTTGGTGCAGCTACGGCTGCCACATGGGTGTGGGGGTGCTCCGCCTTGCTGTGCTGTAGGACTAGGGGCCTGGTGGGTGTTGTACTTCAGCTGTCCCCCTCCCACCCACTGCCTCTGTGTTGCGGCTACTTACCTGTTACTTGTCGGTTGGTGCAGCTACGGCTGCCACATGGGTGTGGGGGGTGCTCCGCCTTGCTGTGCTGTAGGACTAGGGGCCTGGTGTGTGTTGTACTTCAGCTGTCCCCCTCCCACCCACTGCCTCTGTGTTGCGGCTACTTACCTGTTACTTGTCGGTTGGTGCAGCTACGGCTGCCACATGGGTGTGGGGGTGCTCGTTGTGGCGCTTCTGGAGTACTAGGGGACCTGTTGGTAGTTACGTGGCTGGCTGGGGGTACACATGCCCCCATGGTTTTGTTAGTTGATATGTTTGGGCTGTGTGTGTGGTGGTGCCTGTTGCATGTGTGAGTGATGTGTTGTGGATTGTGTACTGGACATGGGGGTGTTTGTCTCTCGGAGCTATGGCATGGTGGTAGTGCATGTGAGTACATAGCAGTGTGCTGGTATACATTTGTTTGTACTTACCAGCCTCCACTCCCCCTGGTAATCCGGTGAGGATCTCCGGATGGATGATGACTCGCACCTTCTCCTCCCACGATTTGAAGGTCTTGTAATGCGCGGGATTCCCTCCGCCAGTCGTGGCAGCCAGCTCTCGGTTTTTGCTCTCCTTCTTCTTGACCAGGCTTTTGATGTCGTTCCACCGTTTGTTTATCTCTCCTCTGTTTCTGGGTACGGTCCCGACTGCATTGACCTGGTCTACAATTCTGTTCCACATTCTGTTTCTGGTGGCTAGTGGTGTGTGCTGGACCTGGTTGCCATAGATTTGTGTGTGCACCTTGACGATCTCGTCGACCATGACCGTCAGCTCAGTGGAAGTGAACTTGGGCATTCTGTGTGATGCCATGGTGTTTGTGGTGCTGGTGCGGTGTGTGATGTGTGATGTGCAGGGGGTTTGTGGTGCCGGTGTTTGGTGGTGGTGGTGGTGGTGGTGGGTGTGATGTGTGCGTATCTGTGGTGTGCTGCTGTCCTTGCTGTGTCACTGTGTCCTCTCCTCTCCTCTCTGCTTTGCAATGTTGCAAGGGGTTGTGGTCTGTGGAGGGGCTGCTTTTGTACTTACCTGTTTGGGTGTGTCCTGATGGTCTGTTGTTTTCAGGTGTGTTGTGGCCGGTGTTCTGGGCTTTGTGGTTTATTTGTTTGTCCAGGGGTGGTGTGTTTTCGGGATGTGTACTTTGTCTGTGTATTTGTGCGTGGGTTGCTGTGTGGACTTGTTTGCCATGTTGTGTGTGTTTGTTTGAGTCCAGGGCTGTTTCTGTGCAGGGACGTGGCCGCCATGGCTTCTGCCGTGTCCATTTTCGTCAGTGTTGTTTACGCTGGCGGGCGGTGTATTTGTTGTTTTTCCGCGCTCATGTCGGTGCGATCGTAATTTCACGTGCGGTGTCTCGACCGTGAGGGCGGGCGGTTTTGTGTTGTCGTGCGTCTTTCCGTCCGTGGCGGGCGGTTTGACTCCGACTCGGGCATGGGCGGGCGGTATTTTGTGTGTTTTTCCGCCGCTGGCGGTTTTCGGTTCGAGGCATCATAATTGCTGGGTCGGTATTCAGAAGGTGTAGGCGGGCGGATTTTTGCCGCTTTCATGGGTGGCGGATTTTTTTACGCCCGGTATCGTAATGGGCCTTATAGTTGTTAAAAATATCATTTTTTATCAATGTTATGTATTTTAGTATATATTTTATTTGTATGTGTTGTATGTTTTCTTGTATAAAAATTGTTTGTATTTTTAATATATGTGTTAAATTTTTATTAGTTATTAATTTATTTTATTTGAATTTTGCGTTTTTAATTCCGTAGCGGGTTGTGGGTTTATAGCGGAATAGGGTGGGAAGTAATTTAATTATATTAAATGTATTGATTATTTTTTATTTATTAATATTTGTTTAATTGAGATGTTATAGTGTTAAATGTGTAAAGTAATTTATTATTAATTAATTCATAATTGGTTGTTAATTAATTTTAATTAATTAATTGGTAATTAATTATGGTAATTGTGTAATTAATTTTAGGTGTGTGTTGTGGTGTTTATAGGTGTAAAGTGTGGGAAGTAATTTATTTTTAATTTATGAATTATTATTTGGTTGTTAATCAATTTTAATTAATTAATTGGTAAATAATTATGGTAATTGTGTAATTAATTTTAGGTGTGTCTTGTGGTGTTTATAGGTGTAAAGGGTGGGAAGTAATTTATTTTTAATTGATGAATTAATAATTGGATGTTAATTGATTTTAATTAATTAATTGTGTAATTAATTTTAGTTGTGTGTTGTGGTGTCCATAGGAGTAAAGGGTGGGAAGTAATTTGTATTTAATTAATTAATAAATAGTTGTTAATTAATGTTAATTATTTGATATTTATTTTGGGTAATTGTTTATTTGTTTGTGTGTTGTTTTTACTTTCAAAGTGGTAAAGGGTGGGTATTAAATACATTTTAATTACTTTGGGGCACATTACGATACCCGGCGTAAATAAATCCGCCAGGCATGGAAGCGGCAAAAATCCGCCCGCACACACCGCCTGAACACCGACCACGCCATTATGAGTACACAAACCGAAAACCGCCATCGGCGGAAAAATCACACAAAATACCGCCCGCCATCGTCCGAGTCGGAGTCAAACCGCCCGCCACGGACGGAAACACGCACGACAACACAAAACCGCCCGCCCACACGGCCGACACACCGCACGTGAAATTACGATCGCACCGCCATGAGCGCGGAAAAACAACAAATATACCGCCCGCCAGCGCAAACAACGCCGATGAGAATCGACACGGCAGAAGCCATGGCGCCCACGTACCTGCACAGAAACCATCCGCACACAAAACCAATAGCACACAACATGGCCAACAAGTCCACACAGCAAGGCACGCACAAATACACAAGCACAGTACATATCCCGAAAACACCCCCCGGACAAACAAAAAATACAAAGGCCAGAACCCCAGACACAACACACCTGAAAACAACAGACCATGAGGACACACCCACATAGGTGAGTACAAAAGCAGCACTCCCACAGACCACAACCCCTTGCTACATTGCAAACCAGAGAGGAGAGGAGAGGACACAGTGACACAGCAAGGACAGCAGCACACCACAGAAACGCACACATCACAACCACCACCACCACCACCAAACACCGGCACCACAAACCCCCTGCACATTACACAACACACACCGCACCAGCACCACAAACACCATGGCACCACAAAGGATGCCCAAGTTCACGCCCATGGAGCTGACGGTCATGGTCGACGAGATCATCAAGGTGTACCCACAAATCTATGGGAACATGGTCCAGCACACACCACTAGCCACCAGAAACAGAATGTGGACCCGGATCGTAGACCAGGTCAATGCAGTCGGGACCCTGCCCAGGAACAGAACCGAGATAAACAAACGTTGGAATGACGTAAAGAGCCTGGTCAAGAAGAAGGAGGGCAAAAACAGAGAGCTGGCTGCCGTCACTGGCGGAGGGAATCCCGCGCTCTTTAAGACCTTCAAAGCGTGGGAGGAGAAGGTGCGAGTCGTAATCCATCCGGAGATCCTCGCCGGATTAGCAGGGGGAGTGGAGGCTGGTAAGTACAAACTAATGTATACCAGCACACCGCTATGTACTCACATGCGCAACTACCATGCCACAGCTCCCAGGGACAAACACCCCCATGTCCAGCACACAATACACAACACATCACACACACATGCAACAGACACTACCACACACAGCCCAAACCGAACAACTGTAAGATGCGTGGGGACATGTGTACACTAAGCCAGCCACGTAACCACCAACAGGTCCCCAAATATGCCAGAAGCGCCACAACGAGCACCCACCACACCCATGTGTCCGCCACAGCTGCACTAACCGACAAGTAACAGGTAAGTGGCAGGAACACAAAGTGCAGTGGGTGGGACGGTGGACAGCCCAAGTACAACACACACCAGGCCCCAGTCCCACAGCACAGCAAGGAGGAGCATCCCCCACACCCCACAGCCACGTGTCAGCCACCGCAGTGCACAACGACAGCCGAAAGGCAGACATCACGGTCCACAGCAATCGGTGTCAGTGGGTGTACAGCCACCCCCACGACCCACTACACCTCACCACCCCCACAGACCTGCAACATGGAGCACCCCCCGCTCAGAGCCATGTGGCATCCAGTACAGTGCACGCACGAACAACTTGCAGGTGGGAAACTGGACAGGGCTGGATTACTGGAGGCATGAGGACCATAACACCCCCAACACATGGGACATGTCACGTAGCACACGGACACGCAGCACCGCCCACCGTCACGAACAAGTGAACAATGTGCACACGGACATGAACAGCAGACTCACACCCCACATGACCCATCACAGACATAGCAACACCCAAGGAGCCACGTCTGCATGCACAAGCCACACTGAATATAGTCCCACACGGCAGCCACTGTGCAACTCATCACACACAACCGAAACACCATTGAAGTCCTGTCCATGTAGCCCCTACTGCCTGTCAACCCCACACCCCACAACTACGCCTATGTAAGACAAACAACACTAGACGCAACAGAGCGGAACAACAGAAATGCACACGAACACCACTGAACCCATCAAACTCACAGACACACCATGCACATACAACATACCATCCATCCCATCCGTCAGCCCCAGTCTCATGAAAGGCATGTCATCCGCACAGCTGCCACACATACAGCAGTCACGCTAAGACACATGCCCATGACCAACCATGTGCCAGAAGTCAATTAAGCGCACGACACACTGTGAGCAACAACACACAACATGGGCCACACCCCCCGAGCACTGCAGTGATGCACATGGCACAGGGCAGCACGCACACCAAGGAGATGGGACAACTGCAATACGTTGGCTGGCACACAACTATCACTCACTCATAACGATGCGTCCAATGCCATGTCCAGTAACCACAACAGACAGCAAATATGCAGGGCATGTCAGGCATGCACACACCTCAGACCATGCACTGTCATGCTGCCACAACACATGTCACGTTCGGCACCCATGGCTCACAGCATGTACCCCAAAAGCATATCCCCTCCCAAATGCGAATCTGGGGCATGGCCCCCATGTTGCCATATGCGTTCCTAAGCGTTCCATTTGAACCCCAAAAGCATATTCCATCCCAAATGCGAATCTGGGGCATGGCCCCCATGTTGCCATATGCGTTCCTAAGCGTTCCATTTGAACCCCAAAAGCATATTCCATCCCAAATGCGAATCTGGGGCATGGCCCCCATGTTGCCATATGCGTTCCTAAGCGTTCCATTTGAACCCCAAAAGCATATTCCATCCCAAATGCGAATCTGGGGCATGGCCCCCATGTTGCCATATGCGTTCCTAAGCGTTCCATTTGAACCCCAAAAGCAAAGTACAAACCAGACCCAGGATGGGCCAGGAGCCCGCATACACCAGAGTCACAATGAGTAGGGGCAAAGCAACACACCCATCGGCATGGCCAATCCGTCCCATGCCACATGTGCACAGCACACAGTCCCATTGCCTAGCACACACAACTACAGATGCCACAGCCACACACTCGCCTCCGGGAAACCCATGTACGAGATTGCACGAACTGCCAATGTCAGACGACTAATACATACTTCGCCAGGTGCAACACAATAACAAATCTCATTCTCTCCACAGGTGACGAACTGCTGGACGCTGGGGATGGAGACAGCAGCCAGCACAGCCAGCCTACAAGCCCCCAACGAGGACACACGGATCTGGAGGATCTGTCCACCTCTTCGGACACGGACCACCAAGCTGGCCCATCTGGCGTGGCAGGGCCCAGCCGCTCCCCAGGACCCCTCCTACCCACCAACTCATCATCCAGGGATGCTGAACAGTCCCAGTCCCCTGCTGCCACTGTCGTTGCGGCCACACCCACGGTCATTGCGGCCACTACCACTGCCGCAACCGCCACCATCGCCGCACCGACCACCACCGCCTCCACCACCACCACGTCTTCGCTGGCACCAGCCCCAGCGCAGGTGGTGGCCCGGCCGACTGGATCCACCCTGGGAGCCACAGCGAGGACCGTGGTGAGCAATGTGGCTAGTGGGCAGGCCGGTGGCAGCAGGACTGGTAGGAGGAGCAGGGTCAGGGAAACGCCAGCCTCCCCTGGGAGCCATGCCCTGCCTCAAATGGCCAGAGTCCTTGGGGCCTATGAAGAGGCCCAAGGACAATGGGCCAGGTCTGCTACTGACACGCGGGAGGTGCTGGGGGTGCTGAGGTCCATGGACGCCCATATGGGCCAATTCGTGTCCCGTATGGACCAACTCGTGGACCTCATGGGCCAGCTGGTGGTGGCGGTGGGGTCACAGGCAAGGCCAGCAACACCACCTCCGCCACCACCTGCTAGGGCGCAGGGTCGGCCAGCAGTGTCCACTTCCCCTGCGTCCACAGCCAGTGAGCACACCTCACCCACCACCAGCAGGTCGCCACCACACACCCCCTCCCAAACGTGGAAGGGGCCGTCCGAAGAGGAAACAGATCTCCCGGGAGGACTTCGCACGCTCCAGTCGCAAGTGAGGCAGCCAGCCAGCCTTCCGCCAGCCTTCCTTGACCAGCCACTGCATTGACTTGCTCTACGATCCCACTCCACACAGCCATCTGGATGGCATGTGTGTGTTGGACTATGGACATAGAACCAGTGGGTACACCCTGATCATCACGCAGCCATGACCGACAGCTCATTGTCACTGCACGCACCACTTTTGTCATCACCTTACACACAATCACATGTCACAGTTTGTAATAAATGCACCTTTTTCACTAACTGCTGTTTGTGCCCTGTGTTTTATTTGTACGGAATACATCGGCCACCTTGGGCGGAAGGGCACCTGATGCGTGGCATGGCAATGGAATCCGGAGGGCCTGTAGGGACCTAGGGGTGGGAGACAGAACAGGAGCACATTCAATGAGTGTGTCACACACCCATCACACAGTACATGTCAACAACTACAAGCAATGTACACACATCGCACAGAGCAATAGGGCACAATGCCACAGTCACCAACAGTGGCATACTACCCTGGCCATGGAGCGTTGACACACTGCACGCAGTGAACATACGGCCACCCTGACACAGCACACACACACCTGCATAGATACAGACACATCATCCGTCGTACATGGACACTCACCGTCAAGTGAAGTAGCGGGCGATGAGCTGCTGGCGCACATTCCCAGCTTCCTCCTCTCCGCTGTCCACCTCACTCGAGCTGTCCTGGTCTGCGGGCTGGGGCCCTGGTTGATCTCCGTCATCCACAATGAGGGGGATCTGCTTCCGAATGGCCAGATTGTGCAGCATGCAGCACGCCACCACTATCTGGCACACCTTCTGTGGGGAGTACGCCAGTGCACCCCCGGTGCGGTCCAGGCACCTGAACCTGGACTTGAGGAGGCCAAAGGTACGCTCGACCACACGTCTGGTCCTCCCATGTGCCTCATTGTATCGATCGTCTGCTGGGGTGCGAGGATTCCTCAATGGACTGAGCAGCCATGCCCCATTCGGATACGCAGAGTCACCTGGGTGTGAGGGACACAGAGAACCGTTGCTATTCCAACTGGACAGGGGACAGCATCGCACAACCAGCACGCTACACCACTCCACATACTCACCGACAATACAGCCACGATCCTGTTGCAGATTGGCCATCAGTCGTGGCAAGATGCTGTTGCGCATTATGTGTGCGTCATGTGCCGAGCCTGGAAACTTGGCACACACGTGGGTGATCACCATGTCCGCAAGGCACACCACTTGCACATTCAGGGAGTGCGTGTGCTTCCTGTTGCGGTACAGGTGCTCAGTGGCCTGTGGTGGAACAAGGCCAACATGTGTGCAGTCAATGGCTCCCACGACGTGTGGGATTCTGCCAAGGGCATAGAATGCACCCTTCACTGCCGCCAATTCACGAGCCCTGGGGAATCTGATGTACCTGTTTCGGTACAGCATCATGGCTGCCAGTACATCCCTCAGCACCTTGCTGAACATGGGCTGGGACATCCCTCCTCCACTGCCCACTGTGTGCTGGAATGACCCAGTGGCGAAGAAATGCATGGCGGCCATCACCTTAGCCGTGGGGGTGACAGCAGTCGGATACACCCTGCGGGGACGGAGATGGGGCTCTAACATGGCACACAGTCGATGCAGGGTTGGCCTGTCCAGCCGAAACTTCCTGATAACCTCTGTATCGTCCATGTCCGCCAGCAATTGGTATGGGCGGTCAATGTTCGGTCTCCGCCTGGGGTAAATGGCAGAGGACACATGTCAAAGCAACACGGCACATAGCAATTTCGCATACACATCACTGACATGACTGAGCAAGCACATGAGCCACAGCCCAGCTGTCAAGCTGGGACGGCACGGCCACAATACACTTACACAGGTCTCCCAACAATGGCAATGGCAAGTGAGACATACCACTGCCATGTGCATGCACATGGGGATCTAGGCCCCAATGACTTGCGGGGCGTGCTGATGGGGACTGACTGCATATTCGTCAAGCGGCAACGCCACGGCAACATGAGTGTCTGCTGAGCATGGAACTGCTTCCGAGGCTGGATGAGTATGGCACACGACGACGACGATGTGGGCACAGGCTGAGCGGCCAAAACAAGTGGGACCTGTGGCACGAGGGGATATGAGACAGTAGTAGGTGTCAGCACTGCACCCTATGTACAGCACTGTACGGATCACACCTCCCGAAACATTGACAGGTGTCCACATTGACAGCCCCATGCCAAGACGGCTGTGTGCTTGCAGTCACACGTCACAGGTGAGTGGTTACATTGCACGTGCCAGGTGGCAGACGTACATAGTGGGAGCTGGCATGTGTGTGCATGTGTCTCCTGTTCAGGATCCACCAGATGGGCGCTGACTCTGTACTGACCATTGGACACAGCATGTTCCGTGGAAGGCTTGTGTGTGTGGGATGGTGGCACTGGATGTGCCTCCGTTGGGTGGGGGGCCATGCACAGGGCGGGTACGTCGATGATTGCGCATTGTTGGTCACGGTGGGTGCACCAACTAAGATGTGTTGCCCTGTGTTCAATTCCTATGTCCGCATGATGATGGACTGTGGATGTGGGCAGACTACACATTGGTCGATGTGCTGTCTATATGCATGTGCCTTCACACCAGGCACAGCTGCCCCTGCACATGTGACCCCTGCTGGACTCGCTGCTGGGTCTGTGGAGCTGATGCACCTTCTGCGCGTGGGGCGGGCAGCTCTCCTCACTTCCCTCATTGCGCATGTCATGTCTTTGCCGCAGGTGACATGGATCATGGAGGGCCCACATGTACGCGTGGGTAGGCTACACATGATTGTTCACTGGTCGCCACCCCCAGTCAGTGTTTCGAATGGGAAGGTTGTCGTGCTGGTGGTATGTTCGATGTGGCGGATGGGCGGGCCTAGGTGCGGGCTTACATTCCGGACATGGGGGGGTAGTTGGATTGGCGACTAGTTGCAGTACACACGGGACACGTCTCTTCCTTTCCACATCTGGGTCATCCCTTGTACTAACTGACAGTGATACAGTCATCTTCGCCCCAGCCCTCATGTCCTCCCCTCGCCCCCCAATATGCATGCTCACCTGCGAGGCTAGCGCTTGCACAGGCAGCCCCAAGCTCGCACCAGAGAGGGCAAGGAGTGTATGTGTGGGTCCAGTTGCACGAGTGGGCTGTCTCAGGGTATGATGTGTGGCGGGACGCCGTCCACCTGCGTGGTGCCCCAAATGGAGACCCGGCCTGCATGGACTATGCATCACAGTCTTCGCCTTCCGGATCCGCCACCTGCGACACCCAGTGGCTGTGGCTGCCCTTGCGGCCAGGCCGCGTCCGTCTGTGGCTGATGGCCCACACATTCACTCTTTGGCCTCTCTGGGGAGGGCTCGGGGGTGGTGGCGCACGCGCTTGCACTTAGTCGCAATGGCATGTGGCGTGGTTGGTATGATGGGCAATGGATGGGATGGTGCGAGCCACCTCCCGTGACGTCAGTGCTGCTCGTGCTGTGGTGCGTCCCCCCTACACTTCCATTTGACTTGTGCCATGCTAGACGTTGAGGTTCTATTGCCTGCGTGATATGACCAGGAGGAGCGCGAGGAGACCTGTCACACACCATGCTCCACTGCCATCCCGTGCCCTGTATCGCCTGTGCGGATTGACTATGTTGGGGTTACACCTGGTCGACTGGGGCTGTGTGTGCCTTGTCAAGGGGCATGGCGGGCGCACAACAGGATCCAGCTTGTCCACAGAGGGTGGGCTGAGGTGCGCCTGGTACCGCCTTGTACGTGTGCCCGGCTGCTGTGCACACACGTGTTCACTCCCCCCGACAGGTGTCCTCTCACAATGCCCAGGGAAGCGGTGGTGTACTGTTCATGACCCCTCCCAACACGGCGTGCTCCAACTTGGCATGTGCGCATCTACCCGTCGCACCCACCCACCTGAGCACTGCGTCCATACGACTTCACACGACACATGTGTGTCTTCCACAGTAGTGCTACTCATTTGCGTTGACATCCAATACCAGTGGACTACATGGTCATGTCACGACTGCCGTGTACTTCACATACTCTCATCCTCTCTCATTCGTACTTGTGAAATGAGTCAGCGGAGACAGTTTTGGTTTCAGACATTATATTGAGTCTTCTGTCCTCTGTGATGCAGTATAGTGGACACTACTGGCAGCGGAATACATGTTGAGGATATACTGAGCATGATTACAAATGGGATAGGGTGTGGGGTTACATCTGCTTGGCCAAGGCTGTGCTAATGTACATTTACGTATAGCTGCGGAGCTGCGGACTTTGACACAGACGGTATACATGTAGCCTACCAGACCGCTCGGCATCATGGGCACAGTCCATCTCAGTTCCATGTGACAGGTTTGCTGCGGTTGTTCCTCATGCACGCGTGCATGTGAGATGACATCAGGGCATGTGCTTGCGTGCATGCAGCGGCGTGCCACTTGTTGTTGCACTGTGGTGGTTACTGGACATGTCACAGTCACTGGGGTCGTGTTGTTGTTGTATGCACTTGTCGTCCATGCAAAGGTCCTGGTATGGGATTCCCGGGGCGGGGGTGGGAGGGGTGCAGCACCCACAGACTCCAGGCGACCTATTCATGTCCACTGGGCGGTGTGTGTGTCCATGTGCGCTGGATCCATGTCGTGTCCTGGTTGTTCGTGCAGTTCCGTCCATGTGGGTGCGATGCACAGAGCCCATGCCACTGCCTCCCACGATGCATGCGGTGTTCCTGGATGTGATGGGGAACAGTGTGCATGTCCCGGTCATATCCGATGTCATGGCGATGTCGTTGATGGTGTGGTTACAGTTGCCGGTCGTTTGGTATGGCTGTTGTGGTGGTGACTGGCCAGTCCGTGCGGAAGCTGAGCATGGGTGCGGGGTTGGACTTCATAGGTCACTCGGGGAACCTGCGTTGTGGTCCGACGTATTTACAGGTTGTCAGGTATGCGATGCCGTCCAGCAGGGCTTCCATGTCATTGGTGGTGTACATGTTTGTCAGCCAATGAAGCGGATGGTGGCTGTCAAGGTGTTGTTCGTAGGTTGTCCCTTGGAGGACCATGATGGGGCATGCTGGGTGACATTCGATGTAGCTGTTCTCGATGATCCGTCGTGTGGAGGCACAGTGGTTCCATTTCAGTGCGCGTGCGATGTTGGCCACATACGCCATGCCCCCATAGGCAGAGCAGGCCCTGTCGTGTGCGTCCAGAGGGAGGAGTAGTGGTAGCAGGTCCGCCTTCAGACATGCCGGGTTGGAGAGGCATATCTCGACGGGATGCTGGTAGGGACACCTCCGACAGTAGAAGACGGGCATGACGCAGCTGAACAATGTGATGCGGTAAGTCAGTCGGTAACTTACGTTCAGCAGGGACAGGAGATCGCATCCCAATGTATGTATCGTGTTGGTTTGGTACAGCTTGAGCTCTTCGGCGTAGTTGGGTAGGTGTGTTGCGGTTGCCATTTCGCAGCGGTTCGTAGAGGTGGCGTGCTCCGGCTGTGTGTGCAGTCTGCAATGTGCACGCTCCGGGGTTGCTGTGAGCTCTGTGTAGTCGTGGGGAGACAGGACTTGTGTTCTGTTGGCTTGTTTGGAGGACACGGGCCCTCTTCCCACATGCTTCTCAGACAGTTCAAGGTCGGTGCTGTGTGACTCCTTCCAATTAACTTGCATGTGGCCGACATGGGGGAGTGTTTTCTTCTTTCTTCCCCGTCCGTTGTGTGCTTCTGTGATATGCGCTATCTGCCCTGTGGTCGGTCTCCTCGGCATGCCTGTGTTGGTCTATTCTTGGACAATGGCTGTATTCACCGGCTTCTGTCGTAGGGCTGTGGTTTCGGTGTTGGAATGGAAGGTCATTCAGTGCTGTCTGCTCTCCCTTGTGTGGGCGGCAGGCTGCCTTTCCGCTCTGCGTTGGGCCTTGTGTGTGGATGTAATTCTTGGGCCACCTGTTGTCGGTCCCCGGGCTCTTTGGTGTTCCGTTTCATGTGTCTTGTTCATATGTGCAGGGTGGTATGGGTTTTTCAGTGTGGTACTGGCGTTCCTCTTCCCGAAGGGGCCCTGCTTCTCCTAGTTGGTGTTGCTGCCGCTGTGTGCTTCGCCATGTTTGTTACACTGGGGTGTGTCCTGCTGTTGCGTGACTTCACTGACATGTGTGCGTCGGTTGTGTGGCGTTGGGTGTTGTCCGTGACTTGGGCGTTGGGGACATGTCTGTGGCCGGCCTGTCACGTGTCATGTGCGTTCGGGGTGGGGCTGGTGTGTGTGCTGCTTGGTTGTGTCCCTGTGTCTGTGTGCGACGCATGCATGGCGCTGCGGTTGGCCTCTGCGTTGTGCGCATGTGTGGCGGCGTCATCGGCGCTTTGGGGCCGTGACGGGGTGGTTGGTTCCTAGTCCCAGGTGGTGTGTACACATGTGTTCTGCGATGTTAGGATTTGGCCTGTGTGTCATATGTGGATGCAATGGTGGATGTGTAGTGTGCACGCGCTGGTGGGGGGTTGTCCGCTTTTCCGCCCTTGCACTGTGTGCGCTGTTTGCGTGCACTTGTTGTGTGTGTGCCTACCTGCGTCTCCGCGGTACGTTGCGTCCTTGGTGGTGCATCAGCAGAAGCATGGGAAGGGCCTGCAGTGCTGGATTCATGCCCGGGGTGCCGCTTCTTCGTTGTCCGTGCTCGGCGTCCGTGTTTCCGCCTCTCTTTCACGTGCGGTGTCTCTTTGCCGTGGGAGCCGTTTGTTTGCGGCATCGTAATTTATGCGCCGGGCGGGACGTGTTTCGTCGGACGGTGTGTGTCAGTTGGGCTGCGCCGCTACGTGTGCGGGCGCACTTTGATGGCGGACGGTGTTGCTGGCTTGCCGGCGGTGTTTGGCCTGCTTTTCGCATCGTAATTGGGCGGGCGTGTGGACTGCTGCGTGCCGGCGGTAACTGGTGGTTTTTGCATCCGCCAGCACGGCGGTTGTGCTTCCGCCCGCCATCGTAATGGGCCCCTTTATTATTAGTTGTTAATTGTGATAATTTTTAATTTAAAAATAAGTTTCAATTGTGTTTTATTATTTTATATGTATGTTGTGGATATTATAGTGTTAAAGTGTGTGTAGTCAATTAATGTTTATTAGTTTTCTTTATTAATAATCTTTTTTTAATTGATTATTAATTATGTTAATTATGGAAGTAAATGTAATTAAAAATGTTGAAGTGTTATGTTACTGGTGTGGTGTTATAGGGTAGGAAATAAAATAAATACATGTATGTATTAATTAATTTTTTTGTTTGTAAATATTTTCTAGTTTAAAATAAAAAAAAATATAAATGTATTTATTATTTTATTGTACATATTATTTGTAGGTTTTGTTATATGTAATTAATATTATAATATGTTTTCTTTTTATATATTTAATATTTTAGATTTTTCACTTTTGAAATATTCTTTATTTAGTTGTATGATTGTTTTTAATTTTTAATATTTTTTATTTTTGTTTTAACTGTTTGAGTGTGAATCCTAATTTTTGTCTCTCCGCTATCCAACACTTTCCCTAATGTTGCACTCACTGCTGTGGGAATAGTAATTATTACCCCTCCGCTATCCAGCACTTTCCCTACTGTTGCACTCACTGGAGTTGGAATAGTAAATTTAATTCCTCCGCTATCCAACACTTACCCTACTTTTGCACTAACTGGTGTGGGAATAGTTCTTTTTACCCCTTGGCTATCCAACACTTTCCCTACTGTTGCACTGATTGTATAGTGAATTTTAAGTTTAAATACTTTTTAATAGTTTAATGTTTTAATTTATTATAGAATTTAGTTTTTTTGTATTTTAAATCACTAATATATATTGTTATTTTTTATATTATTTTAAACTTTTAACATACATAAAAAATAATAATTTATTCATTGTTTTAAAGTAAATATATATGCATAATTATTATGTTTGTGTGTGTATTTTTTTATTAAGTTTATTTGCTATATTTTATTAAAATGTTTCTTAAATGTATTTTATTTTGTTAAAATTATATATAATATTTAATATATTTATTATATATTATTTTATTTTATATGTATATAAAAGTCGATATTTTATACATCTATATTTTTTACATCGATTTTTTTAGTCGATATTTTTGTACTTACCTGTTTAAGTATAGGAGTCGATATTTTTGTTGTCTATATTTTTTACTCAATATTTTTTACATCGATATTTTTTACATCGATGTTGTATCAGTGAACCCGTGGTAACCGATCTGGCAAGGGTCTTAATGCTGTGATATGTATCCAAGATCAACCGTATACATTTAAACATGTATTACAAATGTTCTATACTCTATTTTGGGCTCAAATGTTATGTTCTGTATGTATTGATGGAAGTTATCTTGTATATTTGTATCTAACAACAATTGTGTTTACACTCTACACATAGGTATCGCAGACGACCACCAGTCTACAGGCCCTTCCCGGACCTGCAGACCATGGAGGAACGTGACCAAATTTGCAAATACTGTTTCACCAGGACAATAATTGAACAGTTGGCTGATCAGTTGACACCAGATTTGATACCTGGTTGCACATATCCAACTGCACTGACCCCCAAGGTGAAGGTTATGCCTGCCTTACATTTCTTTGCCACTGATTCTTTCCAATATACTGTGGCAACATCTGGTGAAATGTCACAGATGCTGTTCAGCCATGTCCTGCATGACGTGTTGGAGGCATTGCTCCGTTGCCTGGACCAGTACATCAAGCTCCCCACACCAGGAGACTTATCTGACATCAAGGGCGAATTATACGCCTTGGAGCATATACCCTACTTCATTGGAGCAATTGATGGAACCCATGTTGCTTTGGTACCACCATAGGCCAATGAACAGGTCTACCGCAACAGGAAGCACTTCCACTCCATCAATGTCCAGGTGGTGTATTTGGCGGACATGTTGATCTCCCATGTCTGTGCACGTTTCCCTGGCTCGGCACATGATGCCTACATCATGAGGAACAGCGTCATCCCCCATCTGATGTCTCAGCTGCAACATGGCCATGCCTGGATTGTTGGTAGGTGATGTTTCATGTGTATGTTGTTGTGTGTGTTGAATGCATGTCAGATAGTGCTCTGGTGTCAGACAACTAAACTTTTTTCTGTGTTCTATGTAGGTGACTCTGGATACCCCAACCTTCCCTGGTTGCTGACCCTCAGCACAACCCAGTCATCCCTGCAGAAGTGCGGTTCAGTGAGGCACAGGGTTGTACCAGATGAGTGATTGAACGTTCATTTGGTCTCCTGAAAACAAGGTATCGCTGTCTGGATCGCACAGGAGGAGCACTACAATATGGCCCCCCGAAGGTGTGCAAGATTACCACAGCCGCATTCATGCTCCACAACCTTGCAATTCAGAAGGAAATTCCACTTATACTGGATGACGGAGACCAGCAGCCACCAGCAAGGGAGGATCCAGACTTGGGACATGATGCCAGTTATGATGAGGATGATGTTGGGGATTTTCGACAACAACTTATCCGGAACTTCTTCACCTGAATGTGAGTATTCAATGAGAGGTGTCACCCCCAAAATGTTTGTTTGTGTGTTGCTGTTGTCCTATGTGTATGTATGCTGCTGAGTGTATGTTATTCTTCAATAGGTTTGCACTGAGTTGCTTAATCAAATTTTACATGCGACATGTACAATGCTACACTCAATACTAGCTTGTGTTCACACTGACATTTGTATGCTTTAGCTGAGACAGTTAGCAACATTAAGCAACATCATTCCTGAGTTCCTGACTCTGTTCTATGTTTCTCCTTACCAGGATACTTTGCCATGTTAACTGCAGAGTTGTGACCTCACCAGACCCATGATACTGTGCCATACTCCAACAATGAACAGTTGTGGAAATACCTGGACCGCACTTCCTTCTGAACAGATGGTCATTTCTTTTTACTTGTGAGCCGTTTGTTACTGTGTGATGTGATTACACTTTGGATTAAGGTGCAATGTTGTATCAGTTGAATAAACCTGTGCTCCACATTGAGGTGTGCCTTGTCTGATTGCACACATCCAAAGGTTATCCTGAAACAAAACATATTCCATGTTGATCTGTTTTGGTGACAATGATTGTTGTTTGTGCTTGCAAATGTTGATATGTTTGCAGACAGTAGATTAAAATTGGGTTGTGTGATAACCTGGTTGTGTCTATCTATCATGCTGTGACAGGTTACATTTACTCCCAAGCCAGTAGTTAACATTTCTGAAGTGATTTCTTATCCAATGTTGTAGACACTTTCTCCTTTGTTATTTTGTGCGTCATTTCAATCTGTACATTTGTGTTTCAAAGTCACGACATGAGCAAGTATTTTGTGCAAAGTGATTTCTTTTAGTGCATGACGTGATGATAAAAATTCCCAGAATGGGGGAGTGCTCAAACAAAACATGGAAAACAAAGTGCAGAGAGGAGTTGGTAGTGTTTGTATGTAGATGAAGTCTTCAGAAGTAAATCCACAGTTATTTAAGTCCAAAGTCCAACTTAGACCCTCCAGTCAATGTGAAACAGTTCAATGAGAGTCAACAAAGTGAAAGCTTGGCACACAATGGAGGATATCAGGAGCAGACTTTAACCTTCATTGGAATGACACAAATGATCCTATTGTCTGTTCTTTTAAGACTTTCCTTTCTGACCTTAACCTCTCACAGCTCTGTAAAGGTCCTACACACAATAAGGGCGCCACTCTCGACCTTATCATTGCCAAAAGACAACATCATACAAATAGGCGACATCTTACCCTGTGACTGGTCTGATCATTTTCAAATTCCCTTCCTCATATTGGATAAGGGCTTGGGTAGACAAGGTCAACCCCTTAAAGCGAAACAACTGACGCGCAATATGAGAGACCTCAACATCAATATGCTAACTTCAATCACCAAAAATAGACTACAGCCCCCCCCCAATATGACCAACCTTGACGATCTCTCTGATCACTACATTAACACGGTGCCTAACATTCTTGATTCTATTGCACCGAAGCAGCTCAAAAGGATTCCCGTCAAACTTTCCAAACCATGGTTTAATGGTTTCCGAAATGATGAACGGCGCAATCTTAGACTCTCTGAGAGACTCTGGAGAAACACGCCCTCCACCTCAAATCTCACTCAACTTAGAAAAGCGAGAAGTTCCTACAACAAACACATCCGCCTGGCTAAAACAGACCATTTCAGAACTCAATTGGATGGAGCCAAAAATAGACCCAAAAAACTCTTTGAAATCATTAAGGAACAATCTAACCAGTCTTCCAACACGATCTCTACTCCGATATCCCCGCTCCCTAGTGGTGATGATTTCACAGCTCACTTCTCTGAAAAAACAAGGAAAATATAGTTGGAGCTACTACCTGTCACCCCAACTCTGTTACCTAAGAAACGTTCCACAGGATCATCGGAGCTGGCAGTATCCTCAACAATATCCTCGTCTTTGGACTGCTCTCTCAAAAACAACACCTCTTGGAACTCTTTTCTCCTCCCAGATTTCACAGAGCTCCTTCACAACATGGCATTCCTTAAACCCTCCAACCATTTCGGTGATCCTTTACCCTCTAAGCTTTATAAAGATCTAAACTCAGCCATTCTCCCTCTTTGGTCCAGGATCATTCATGAATCCCTCTTACAGGGAAAGATTCCGGACTGCCTAAAGGTTGGGCAAGTTACTCCCATTCCTAAGAAGCCCAATGCGGACCTATCAGATCCAAACAACTTCCGACCTATAACCAGCAGTATGACTCTAGCTAAATTGCTTGAAAAATGCGTCCATTCGAAGCCCTGCAACCACATTGAGAAATATCGACTCCTTGACCCACATCAGTCAGGTTTCAGATCAGGGCACAATACCGAAACGGCACTAACGCACATTGTTGATGACGCCTTGAGAGCCTTTGACCAAAATGTCCCTTGTCTCCTGATCCTTCTGGACCTGTCCTCAGCCTTTGATACCATCAAACATGAAAACCTGTTGATCTTCTTCAACACAGGATGGGTCTCTCGGTCCCGGTCCTAAATTGGTTTGCCTCCTTCCTGCATAACCGAACGCAAAGGATCAAAGTTAAACATTCCCTTGCATCCAGTACCCCCGTCATGATTGGAGTCCCCCAAGGATTCGCGCTCTCGCCCACTTTCTTCAACCTTTTTATGGAACCACTTTCTGTCATTCTGAACCGGGCGACCATTCAGTACCACATGTATGTGGATGACACGCAACTGTACCTGAAGATCTCCTCTCAAGAGAACATAAAAACATTAAATGCTGCACTTGCACAAACACAACAATGGTTAGCTCAGAACCATCTCCTACTAAATACTCTCAAAACGGAATTTCTTTTGATCTCCCCACCCAATCACTCGGCTCCTACCCTTGATTGGATTGAGCATCTCACTGTTCTGAACTGCACCCCTCATGTTGTACTCTGCCAAATCTTTAGGTATCACCTTGGACAAACACTTAAACATGCAAGCGCACATCAGTGCTACTACTAGGGGAGCCAATTTCCAACTTGACACACTTAAGAAAATCAAACCTTTCCTCCCCCCCCGAAGACCTCAGGCCAGCGGTTCAATCCCTGGTTATCTCTAAATTGAAAAATGGGCTGGTGACCCTTGCTGGACTTCCTAAAGCTAGCTTGGCCCCACTCAGAGCTACCCTGAACGCATTGGCTAGACTCATAATGGGCTCGAGAAAGTATGACCACATTTCTCCCGACCTTCTGCAACTAAATTGGCTATCTATTGAAGCCAGAATCCGACTCAAGATAGCTTGCCTGACTCATAAAGCCATACACTACAACACTCCGTACTACCTGGCAAATAAGCTTGAACTATCGGGCTCCAGCCGGAATCTTAGAAGTACATCCACCCTTCTCTTGAAACCTCCAAGATTAAAAAAAAAAAAGATCTTACAACCGTGCTTTCACTGGTCTTGCTCCGAGAATCTGGAACTGCCTGCCCTCCGAGATCAGATCCAATCCTTCCACTACATCCTTTAAAAAACTGGTCAAATGACTACTCCTGAATGAACGTTAACAGCATCATCCCTTGATCATGCTCTTGTTTTTATTAATACCCTAATTCTTGTTGTACTACACTGATACGTTTTATTGTATGCTTTTACGTTATTTTGCTCTAGTCCTCTATGGCTCCTTAACTGCATTAACTGGTGATATCGCTCTTGTTTTTGTTAAATTCCCTGATTCGTATTGCACTTCTCTGGTGCGTTTTATTTTATGCTGTTTTGCTCTTCGTGTTCTAGGGCACCGCTGATACCCCCAACTCTTAACCTGATCGATTTCCCCTATGTTGTAACTTCACCTACTTTCACATTGTGTTTGTACCCTTGCTTTCGCCAATTCTGTACAGCGCTCTGATACCCGTATGGGTCTTGTTTGCGCTTTATAAAACTATTCAAACAAACAAACAGGTTGTCACTTCCTGGGGGTGATACGTAGCCATCGGTCTCTCATGGGTCCCTCTTTGGATGACCCTTCTTCTGTTTTTCGGGGGGACCCTCAGGTGCAGGCAGCGGCGGTGCAGGGGGCTCTCTGCCAGTGTCCACATCCCTCTCTGTGGCAGGTGCAAATGTTGATACACCAGATGTTGTGGGCACACAGGGAGGTGTGGACATGTTGGTGGCAATCTGGCGGATGTAGATAAGAATATCCCTGTGCACCGCAGTCAGGTCATCAATTTTGGCCATGTATGTGTCCATTTTGTCATAGTGGGCTGCCTGCTGTTGTTGCATGGTCCTGAGGATCCCAACTACCTGGCCAAAGAATATATGATGTTACAACGCAAACAATTACAATGCATGCTTTTACAATGCAGATTTTACAACGCAGCTACCATTACATCGCATGATTTTACAACGCATACCATTACATCGCATAATCATAGGAATGCACTAAAAGTACCATTACAATGCACACCACTACAATGCATACTATTACTACGCATACTATTACTAGGCATTTTTTTTCTATTGAATAAAATAATTCCAATTTTTTTTAAAAGTATAACTAACCCCTGGAATGGGATGCAAGGGAATTTGGGGTTTTGGGTGGGGAAGTGTATTATTACATGGGTATTAAAAATAAATACTTGGGTATTAAAAATAAATACCTGGGTACTACAATTAATACCCGTGTACTTTGCGCATATTGTTCTTTAAATTAACTAAAAAATTTACTATATTTTTTATTTAAATGATAACTAACCCCTGGAACGGGATGCAAGGGAAATATGGGTTATGGGTGGGGATGTGTATTAATACATGGGTATTAAAAATAAATACTTGTGTATTAAAATTAATGCTCATGTTAGCATGTCCCGATAAGAATTAATACCCGTTTATTAATATAAAAATATAAAAGAAATACATAAAAAAGAATAATATATTTTAGAAAAAAACCAACGAAGCGAAAAGAAAGATTTTTAAGCCACCATTTTAAAAACTGGAAAAACGAAGTCCATCAACTATTTTCATGAATGCCCCTTAACCCGCAAATCACCAAAATGGCTGGCATTACAACAATAAATGTAATAACGAACATTTTTAAAGCTATCAAAATAATTCTAGTTTTAGTCAGCTTCTGAATCACGCAAAAAACTGTTTACAAAACATATTTTCTTTTAAATTATCGTTCACCATCTAAAAAACGTATAAAAGCAGGCGTCCACCATTTTGAAAACAGTGGTAAACTGACTTCCACGGTGACCACACATGTTTTTCAAACCAGCAAACTATTCAACTTTGGATAACACAAACAGTGCCATCTACAGTCCGAAGTAAGGGGCCGATTACGATTGCGGATGGCCCGTCACCGCCAACCATGCGGTGGCGGTCCTTCCACAATCGTACCACGATATTCCCCCGCCACATTACGATGGCGGAGGGAATTGTGCTCGGACCGTGGCGGATGCAAAGACCGTCCGCCACTGGTCCGCCAAAAGCAATCACACAGATTACCTGGTGGACGGTCCAGAGAGCATTAAATGTTGGCGGTGCCTAGCAGGCACCGTCCACCAAATCATGATGCTGGCTACAGCCAGCCTTTCCATGGCGGCGATACCGCCATGGAAAGGCTGGTGGGGATTAGTTACGGGGGCCCGTTGCGGGCCCCCTTTGTGTTGGGGGAGGTGTGGGTGCAGTGGGGGGTACCTATGGTACCCCCCTACATTTCACAACACAACGTGGCAGGCACCGTGTGGTGCCTGCTACGTAATGCAGTGAAATGCATATCCTGCCTTTTTGGCATTGCGGCGGGTGCTGCATTCAGCAGCACCCACCACAATGTTAAATGGCAGGATGCGACCGCCATGGTGGCGGTCGCATCCTGATTTGGTGTGCGGGACCGCCGCATGTATGGCAGACGGTCCCGGTCTCCACCAGGATGGTGGACGGACTCCAGTCCGTCCGCCATCCTAATGACCCCCTAAGTGTACAATTTAAGTATTTTTTAATATACAATATGATCACATAATTCAGAAATACTAACAAGAAATAATTTAAAATGTTTTACAGCATTTGCTGAATTCCAAAAGCAGCAAGATTTATTAAACAGATACAACACTGCAAAAAAATACAGTAACTCTGTAAGTAAAAAAAAGAATTATTTTTATATGAAATAAATATAATTAAGATTTTTCAAAATAAAATATATATTCAAATATAAACATTAATATTTGAAAAAAGACAGCTGTTAATAGAATGTTAAACAAAAAACAGCTGTGCTTTCCTCTGAAAAAAACAGGATAGGGTTGTGGTACAAATTTACTATTCCAAATCCGACCTGTGTTTACCTCTGGGAAAGTGTGGGATGGTGGTGGGTGCAAATTTACTATTCCAACTCTGACCTGAGTTTAACTCTGGGAAAGTGTGGGATGGTGGTGGGTGCAAATTTACTAATCCATCTCTAAGCTGTGCTTGCCTCAGGGAAAGTGTAAGATGTTGGGGGGTACAAATTTACTATTCCTACTCCGAGCGGTGTTTGCCTCAGGGAAAAAAGTGGATGGTGGGGAGGCAAATTTACTATTCCAACTCCGAGCTGTGCTGGCCTCAGGGAAAGTGTAGGATGTTGGGGGGTTGAGCAAATTTACTATTCCTACTCCAACCTGTGTTTGCTTCAGGGAAAGCGCTGGATGGTGGTGTGGGCAAATTTACTATTCCAACTCCAACCTGTTTTTGTCTCAGGGAAAGTGCTGGATGGTGTTGAGGGTCAAATTTACTATTCCTACTCCGACCTGTGTTTGCCTCAGGGAAAGTGCTGGATGGTGGTGGAGGCAAAATAACTATTCCAACTCCGAAATGTGTTTGACTCAGGGAAAGTGCTGGATGGTGGTGGGGGCAAATTTAATATTCCAACTCCGACCTGTGTTTGCCTCAGGGAAAGTGCAGGATGGTGGTGGGGGCAAATTTACTATTCCTACTCCGACCAGGGAAAGTGCTGGATGGTGGTGGGGGCAAATTTACTATTCCAACTCCGACCTGTGTTTGCCTCAGGGAAAGTGCAGGATGGTGGTGGGGGCAAATTTACTATTCCTACTCCAACCAGGGAAAGTGCTGGATGGTGGTGGGGGAAAATTTACTATTCCTTCTCCGACCTGTGTTTGCCTCAGGGAAAGTGCTGGATGGTGGTGAGGGCAAATTTACTATTCCTACTCTGACCTGTGTTTGCCTCAGGGAAAGTGCTGGATGGTGGTGGGGGCAAATTTAATATTCCAACTCCGACCGGTGTTTGCCTCAGGGAAAGTGCAGGATGGTGGTGGGGGCAAATTTACTATTCCTACTCCGACCTGTGTTAGCCTCAGGGAAAGTGCTGGATGGTGGTGAGGGCAAATTTACTGTTCCTACTCCGACCTGTGTTTGTCGCAGGGAAAGTGCTGGATGGTGGTGAGGGCAAATTTACTATTCCTACTCTGACCTGTGTTTGCCTCAGGAAAAGTGCTGGATGGTGGTGAGGGCAAATTTACTATTCCTACTCAGACATCTGCTTGCCTCAGGGAAAGTGTTGGATGGGAATGAATGCAAAGTTGTAGTACCCCAATAAAAAGTCTAAGGTGTCCATTACGATGACGGACGGTAAAAAATCCGCCAACTACCACAGTGGTAAAAATCCGCCCGCCTACACCGCCTGAATACCGACCGAGCAATTACGATGCCGCGAACCGAAAACCGCCGTAGGCGGAAAATAAACAGAAAATACCACCCGCCCATGTCCGAGTCTAAGTCCATCTGCCCGCCACGGATGGAAAGACGCACGACAAGCCAAAACCTCCCGCCCTGACGACCGAGACACCGCCTGTGAAATTAGGATCGAACCAACATGAGTGCGGAAAATCCACAAATACACCGCCCGCCAGCGCAAACAACAGTGACGAAAATGGACACGGCGGAAGCCCTGGCGGCCACGTCCATGCACAGAAACCATCCGCTGACGAAAACAAACACACACAACATGGCTAACAAGTCCACACAGCAACCCACGCACAAAAACCCAAACACAGTACACATCCCTGAAACACACCCCCCTGGACAAAAAAATCAACAACAAATCCCAGAACACCAGCCACAACACACCTGAAAACAACAGACCATCATGACACACCCACATAGGTAAGTACAAAACCAGCCCCTTCACAGACCACAACCCCCTGCAACATTACAAACTGAGGACGAAAGCACACAACACAGCGAGACAGAAAGGACAGCAGCACACCACAGACACGCACCTATCACACCCATCACCACCACCACCACCAAACACCGGCAACACAAACCCCCTGCACATCACACACCACACACCGCACCAGCACCACAAACACCAAAACACACACCATGGCACCACACAGAATGCCCAAGTTCACTTCCACCGAGCTGACGGTCATGGTCGACGAGATCGTCAAGGTGCACCCACAAATCTATGGCAACCAGGTCCAACAGACACCACTATCCACCAGAAACCGGTTGTGGAGCAGGATCGTAGACCAGGTCAATGCAGTCGGGAACGTTCCACGCAACAGAGGAGAAATTAACAAAAGGTGGAACGACCTCAAAAGCGTGGTCAAGAAGAAGGAGACCAAAAATCGAGAGCTGGCTGCCAGGACTGGCGGAGGGAATCCTGCGCTATTCAAGACCTTCAAGGCGTGGGAGGAGAAGGTGCGAGTCATCATACATCCGGAGATCCTCACCGGATTACCAGGGGGAGTGGAGGCTGGTAAGTACAAACAAACGTATACCAGCACACCGCTATGTAATCACATGCACTACCACCATGCCATAGCTCCTAGGGACAAACACCCCCATGTCCAGTACACAATACACAAGACATCACCCACACATGCAACAGACACTCACACACACTCAGCCCAAAGCTACCAACTAACAAAACCATGGGGGCATGTGTACAGTCAGCCAGCACCGCAACTCCCACCAGGTCCCCTTGTACTCCAGATGCGCCAGAATGAGCACTCCCCACACCCACATCCATGTGTCCGCCATAGCTGCACTGACCGACAAGTAACAGGTAAGTAGCCGGAACACAAAGACAGTGGGTCGGAGGGGGACAGCTGAAGTAAAACACCCACCAGGCCCCCACTACCACAGACCAGCAAGGTGGAGCACACCCCACATCCATGTGTCCGCCATAGCTGCACTGACCGACAAGTAACAGGTAAGTAGCCGGAACACAAAGACAGTGGGTCAGAGGGGGACAGCTGAAGTAAAACACCCACCAGGCCCCCACTACCACAGACCAGCAAGGTGGAGCACACCCCACATCCATGTGTCCGCCATAGCTGCACTGACCGACAAGTAACAGGTGAGTAGCCGGAACACAAAGACAGTGGGTCGGAGGGGGACAGCTGAAGTAAAACACCCACCAGGCCCCCACTACCACAGACCAGCAAGGTGGAGCACACCCCACATCCATGTGTCCGCCATAGCTGCACTGACCGACAAGTAACAGGTGAGTAGCCGGAACACAAAGACAGTGGGTCGGAGGGGGACAGCTGAAGTAAAACACCCACCAGGCCCCCACTACCACAGACCAGCAAGGTGGAGCACACCCCACATCCATGTGTCCGCCATAGCTGCACTGACCGACAAGTAACAGGTGAGTAGCCGGAACACAAAGACAGTGGGTCGGAGGGGGGACAGCTGAAGTAAAACACCCACCAGGCTCCCACTCCCACAGACCAGCAAGGTGGAGCACCCCTCCCTCCCAGTACCATGTGGCATCCATTGCATTGCGCACTCAGAAACAACCTGTAGGTGGGAAAATGTACAGGGCGGGGCGTCTGTAGGCATGAGGACTGTACTACGACTGACACATGGGACATGTCACGTAGCAGAGGAACACGCAGCACTGCTCCCAGTCACAATCATGAGACCAATGTGCACACGGACATGTTCAACAGAGTCAAACCCCACATGACCCATCACAGATACAGCAACACCTAAGGAGCCACGTCTGCATGCACAAGTCCCACTGGAGCACAGACCCACACGGCAGGCACTGTGCCACCCATCACACACATCAGCAACACCATCGAAGTCCTGTCCATGTAGCCCTCACTGCCTGTCACCCACACATCGTACAACAACGCCCACGTAAGACAGACCGTACTAGAAGTAACAGCTTGGAACCACAATATTGCACACAAAGACAACTGGACCCATGAAACACACAGGCACACAATGCACATTCAACATATCATCCATCTCATCTCTCAGCCACAGTGTCATGAAAGGTATGTCATCCGAACAGCTGGCCCTCATACAGTAGTCATGCAAAGATACCTGCCCATGACAAATCATGTGCCTGCAGTGACTGAAGCCCACGTCACACTGCGAGTAACAACACACATAATATAGTCAACACCCCAAGAGCACAGCACTGATGCACATGTACCAGGGTAGCACGCACACAAGGGATGTGGCCCATCTGCAATACGTCGTGTGGCACACAACAAGCACGAACTCACAACAATGCAACCAATGTGATGTCCATGAATGATAACAGTCAGCAGATATTCCGGGCATGTGAGACAGACACACACCTTTGTCTATGCACTGTCATGTTGCCAGAACACATGTCACGTTCTGCACCCATTACCCACAGTATGTACCCCAAAAGCATATTCCAACCCAAGAGCGTTTAGGGGGCTGTACCCCCTTTTGGCATCAGCGTACCTAAGCGTTCCATCCTTCCCCCTAAACCATCGTTCAACCCAACATCGTCTATGGTCCTGGAGCACGCATACACCCGAGCCACAAAATGTAGGAGCATAGCAACACACACCCATCGGCATTGCAAATCCGTCCCATGCCACATGTCCACATCACACAGTCCCATTGCCTAGCCCACGCATACACACATCGTACATCCACACACACGCCACTGGGAAACCTGTGCACGACAGTGCACGAACTGTGAATGTCAGACAACCAATACATACTTTGCTAGGTGCAACACAATGACCCATCTCATTCTCCCCACAGGTGCCGAACTGCTGGATGCTGGAGAGGGTGACAGCAGCCAGCACAGCCAGTCCGCAAGCCCCGACCCGGACTCACGGATGTAGAGGAGCTGGACACCTCTCCGGACACGGACCACCCAGCAGGCCCATCTGGAGTGGCAGGGCACAACCGCTCCCCAGGGCCCCTCTTGCCCACCAACCCAGGGCCCCTCCTGCCCACCAACCCATCACCCAGGGCTGCTGACCAGTCACAGACCCCTGCTGCCACGGCCGGTGCGGCCACCACCACCGCCGCAACCACCACCACCACCACGCCATCCCTCGCCACAGCCCCTGCGCAAGGGTCGGCACGGCCGTCGGGCTCCACCCTGGGAGCCAGAGCGAGGACCGTGGTGAGCAATGTGGCTAGTGGGCAGGTCGGTGGCAGCAGTACTGGTAGGAGGAGCAGGGACAGGCCAACGCCAACTGTGCCTGGGAGCCAAGCCCTGCCGCAAATCGACAGAGTCCTTGGGGCCTATCAAGAGGCCCAAGGAGAATGGGCCAGGTCGGCTAGCGACACGCGGGAGGTCCTTGCGGTGTTGAGGTCCATGGACGCCCATATGGGCCAAATCGCGGCCCTCATGGGCCAGCTGGTGGTGGGGGAGGGCACAAGCAAGGCCAGCAACACCACCTCCGCCACCACCTGCTGTGGCGCAGGCTCGTGCAGCATCGCGTTCCCCTGCGTCCACAGCGAGTGAGCACTCCTCAACCACCACCAGCGGAACATCAACACACCCCCCTACCAAACGTGGAAGGGGCCGTCCGAAGAGGAAACAGGTGTCCAGAGAGGACTTCGCACGCACCAAACGCCAGTGAGTCAGCCAGCCACCTTGACCACCTACTGCATTGACTTGTAATACGATCCTACCCCACACTGCCATGTGAATGGCATGTGTCTGTTGGACTGTGGACATAGAACTTCATGGGTACACCTTGACCATCACGCAGCCATGACCGTCAACTCAATGTCACAGCATGCACCACATTTGTCATCACCTTGCACACAATCACATGTCACCGCTGTCAATAAATACACCTTGATCACAATCGGCTTAATGTGTCCTGGGTTTATTCCACGATGTGCAATCGCCACCATGAGCAGAAATGCATCTGCTGTGTGGCATGTCGATGGGACAGGAGAGGCTGTAGGGACCTAGGGGTGAAAAACAGAACAAGAGTACATTCAATGAGTGTGTCACACACTCATCACACAGTACTTGTCACCAACTACAAGCAATGCACACACATCTCACAGAGCAACAGGGCACAATGCTACAGCCACTGTCAGTGGCATACCAACCTGGACATGGACCATTGACACACAGCACTCAGTGAACAAGAGGCCCCCGTGACAGAGCACACATACACCTGCACAACTACAGCTACATCAGCCGTCGTACATGGACACTCACCGTCAAGTGAAGTAGCGGGCGATGAGCTGCTGACGCACATTCACAGCTTCATCCTCTCCACTGTCCTCTTCACTAGAGCTGTCCTGGTCTGCAGGCTGGGGCCCTGGTTGATCTCCGTCATCCACAATTAGGGGGATCTGCTTGCGGATGGCCAGATTGTGCAGCATGCAGCAAGCCACAACGATCTGGCACACCTTCTGTGGGGAGTACGCCAGAGCGCCCCCGGTGCGGTCCAGGCATCTGAACCTGGACTTGAGGAGGCCAAAGGTCCGCTCAACCACACGCCTGGTCCTCCCATGTGCCTCATTGTAGCGGACATCAGCTGGGCTCCCAGGACGTCGCAATGGGCTGAGCAGCCAGGGCCCATTCGGGTAAGCAGAGTCACCTGGGTGTGAGGGACACAGAGAACCGTTGCAATTCCAACTGGACACAAGACAGCATCGCACAGCCAGCACGCTACACTACTCCACATACTCACCAACAATCCAGCCACGGTCCGGTTGCAGATCGGTCATCAGACGTGGTAGGATGCTGTTGCGCATGATGTGCGCGTCATGGGCCGATCCTGGGAATTTCGCACACACGTGTGAAATCACCATGTCCGCAAGGCACACCACTTGCACATTCAGGGAGTGCGTGTGCTTCCGGTTGCGGTAGAGGTGCTCAGTGGCCTGTGGTGCAACAAGGCCAACATGGGTGCAGTCTATTGCACCAACGACGTGGGGGATCCGTCCAAGGGCATAGAATGCACCCTTCACTGCCGCCAATTCACGAGCCCTGGGGAAGCGGATGTATCTGTTCCTGTACAGCATCATGGCTGACAGTACATCCCTGAGCACCATGCTGAACATGGGTTGGGACATCCCACCTCCACTGCCCACTGTGTGCTGGAATGACCCAGTGGCGAAGAAATGCAGTGCAGCCATCACCTTAGCCGTGGGGGTGAATGCTGTTGGATACACCCTGCGAGGACGGAGGTGGGGTTCCAACAAGGCACATAGACGATGCAGGGTGGGTCGGTCCAGACGGTATTTGCGGATGACCTCTACATCCACCATGTCTGACAGCAATTGGTAGGGGCGATGAATGTTTGGTCTCCGCCTAGGAAAGATGGAAGTGGACACATGTCAAAGCAACACGCCACATGGCATATTCACATACACAAAACATAAATGACTGAGCAGGCAATTGAATGACAGGACAGCTGACAAGTAGGGACAGCACAGCCACAATACACTTACACAGGTCCCCTACCAATAGCAATGGGCAGTGACACACCCCATTGCCATGAGCATGCACATGGGGATCTAGGCCTCAATAACTTGTAAGGCATGCTGATGGTAACAGACTGCATATGCGGCAAGCGGCAACACCACGGCAACATGACTAGCTGCTGTGCATCACACTGCTTCCGAGGCTGGGTGTGTAGGGCACACACCAACAACGCTATGGACACAGGCTGAGCGGCCAAAACAAGTGGGACCTGTGGCACGAGGGGATATGAGACAGTCATTGATGTCACTACTGCACCCTATGTACAGCACTGTACGGATCACACCTCCAGAAACATTGACAGGTGTACACATTGACAGCCCCATGCCAACACGGCTGTGTGCTTGCAATTACACATCACAAGTGACACGTAACATTGCACGTGCCAAGTGGCAGATGTACATAGTGAAAGATGGCATGTGTGTGCATATGCATATCCCATGCTCCCATGCCAATGTGTACATGATGATGTGCCAACAGACATGTGGAGGCTGAGCACTGGCCGTCCCTGCCTATGCACACAGCATGTTGTGGCCCTGTCCATTGTGGACCTGCACCCACACGCAAGTCATGGCCACACCTGCAGATGCATTGCGCACATCATACTGTGTGGTGCACATGGCATCAGCGGACTGAACCCGCCATGGGCCAGGCCCTTACGGCCAACTCCAATGACCCTCGCGGTTGCACCCTGCGTGTTCCACTGTGGAGGTTGGCGTCCATGGCCAGCTGGGAGCAGGCCAACGTCTGCAATTGAAGCTGCCAGACATGGTACACGAATTGCAGCAGCTTGTACCCACTGAAACTGCCACAGGGGGTTATATGTGTGTGTGAGTGGGACAGGCATAACCACAGCTACCTGGCACTGCAGCCTGGCACCCCTCGACAACACCTGCTGCTGCCACCACTCCACCTACACGTGGATGACGCTGAGGACATGTCCAGGTCCACTCACCAGCGAGGAGCTGGAGAACCTGGATTCCGAGCTCCACGCACACTGCACATGGCTATTCCTTGCGTAAGTTGTGTGTGAGAGACAACTGCAGTGTGTGTGGGTGTGCATGTGGGGGACACACATGTCGTTGCTCCGCAGCACTATGAGTCAGAGCCTGTGGTGTTCAAACATGCACTGCTCACCATGCTGACTGCAGGTGGCATGGGTATGTGAGCTCTCGGGCGCTTTGACCTGTCTGTCCCTCCCGAGTGGTGGTACATGGCAACTTCATGTCAGACATCCAGTGACACAGACAATTGGCAATGCAGGTCTCAGTGCACTTGTTGGTCGTGTGGAAGTCAGGCTGGGGCCATGCTGCCCTTCTCAGTCCCAGCAGGCCTGGCCTGCACATTGACTGCACAATGCCAGTAGGTGCCGACACAGACTGCCTAGTGGGTTACATGTGTCTCCTGTTCAGGACCCCCGGATGAGCGCTTACTCTGCACTGTCGATTGGACACACCATGACTCGTGATAGGGATGTGTGTGAGAGATAGTGGCACTGAATGTGACCTTCGTTGCGGGGTGGGCCATGCACAGGGCGAGTACGCTGATGGTTGCGCAGTGTTGGTCACAGTGGGTACACCCACACAGATGTGTTGCCTTGTGATCTTTTTCTAGGTCAGCCTGACAATGGACAGTAGATGTGGGCAGGCTACACATTGCTCGATGTGCTGTCTATATGCATGTGCCTTCACACCAGGCACAACTGCCCCTGCACATGTGACCCCTGCTGCACTGAGTGCTGGGTCTGTTGAGCTGATGCACCATCTGTGCGTGGGGCAGACAGCTCTGCTCACTTCCGTCATTGCCCATGACATCACTTTGCCGCAGGTGACATGGATCATGGAGGGCCCACATGTACGCGTGGGTGGACTACACAAGACTGTCCAATGGTTGTCACCCCCAGTCAGTGCTTCGAATGGGTAGAATGTGGTGCTGGTACTCATTTTAATGTGTCGAGTGGGCGGGGCTGGGTGCGGGGCTACATGCAAGACATGGGTAGTTCATCGGCTGATCTACTAGTTGCAATACACACGAGACACGTCTTTTTCCGACCACATCAGGGTCATTCCTTAAACTGGCTGAAAATCAAACAGTCATCTTTTGCACTGTCCTCATGGCCTCCCCTCGCTCACCCCAATATGCGTTTGCACCTGAGCAGCTAGCGCATGCACAAGCAGCTCCAAGCTCGCCCCAGAGAGGCCAAGGAGTGTATGTGTGGGTCCAGTTGAACAAGTGGTCTGTCTCACGGTATAATAAGTGGCGGGACGCCGTCCACATGCGTGGTGCCCCGACTCGAGACCCGGGCAACATTGACAATGCATGACAGGCTCCGCAGTCCGGATACACCACCTGCAACACACAGAGGCTGTAGCTGCCCTAGCGGGCCAGGCCGCGTCCAACTGGAGCTCATGGCCCCACACATTCACTCTTTGGCCTCTCTGTGGCGAGCTTGGAGCTGCTTGTGCACGCGCTGGCTTCTCTGTTGCAATGGCATGTAACGTGTGTGGGTGTATTGTCAATGGGTGGGATGGTGCGAGCCACCTTCCGTGACGTCACTCCTGCTTGTGATGTGTGCGTCCCCCACTACTTCCATTTGACTTGTGCCATACTACACATTGAGGATGTGTTGCCTGCGTGATGTGACCAGGAGGAGCGCGCCATGACCTCTCACCCACCATGCTCTACTGCCATCCCGTGCCCTGGATTGCCTGTGCAAGTGGACAATGTTGGGGATACACCAGGTCGACAGGGGATGTGAGTGCCTTGGCAAGGGCCTGGCGGACGCACAGCAGTATCCAGCATGTCCACGGAGGGTGGGCTGACGTCTACACTTGATGCAGCATTGATCGTGTGCCCGCCTGTTGTGCACACACGAGTTCACATTCATCACCAGACAGGTGGTCTTTACAGATTCCCAGGGAGCGCCAATGTACTGTTCCTGAGTCCTCCCAACACAGCGTGTTTCAACATTGCATGTGCGCACCTACCCGTCACACCCACCCACCTGAGCCATGCGTAACTCCCGCTTCACATGACACATGTGTGTCTTCCACAGTTGTGCTACTCATTTGCGTTGACATCCAATGACAGTGGACTACATGGTCATCTCACGACTGCCGTGTACTTCACACACTCTCATCCTCTCTCATTCGTACTTGTGAAATGAATCAGCAGAGACACATTTTTGCTTCAAGCCATGTATTGGGACTTATGTCCTCTGTGATGCAGTATAGTGAACACTACTGGCAGCGAAATGCATGTGGAGGATATACTCAGCATGTGTACACATAGCATAGGGTGTAGGGGTACATGTGATTAGTTGTTGGCTGTGGGATGTGGGCTTCAGAGTTACAACTGCTTAGCCGTTGCTGTGCTAATGTACATTTGCTAATTACTGTGGTGCTGCTGACTTTGACACAGACAGTATACATTTAGCCTACCAGTCCGCTTGTCATCATGGGCACAGTGCATCTCAGTTCCATGTTACAGGTTTGCTGCTATTGTTACTCATACACACGTGCGTGGAGGTGACATCAGGGCATGGGCTTACGTGCATGCAACGGCGTCCCACTTGTTGTTGCGATGTGGTGGGTACTGGCCATGTCACAGTCACTGGGCTCATGTTGTTGGTGGATGCACTTGGTGTCCATGCAAAGCTCCTGGCACGGACGTTCAGAGGGAGGTGAGGTGACAGCTCTCACATACTACAGCAGGACGATTACTGTCCACTGACCGGTGCATATGTTGATGGGCGCAGGATCCATATCATGGCATGGTTGTACGTGCAGTTCTGTCCATGTGGTTGCCATACACAAATCCCATGCCTCTGCCTCCCCTGTTCATGCAGAGTTACTGGATGTGATGAGGAACAGGGTGCATGTCCCGAAAATATCAGATATCATGGCAGTGTAGTTGATGATGTGGTGTCAGTTGCAGGTTGTATGGTATAGTTGTTGTACTGGTAACTGCCTAGTCCGTGCGGAAGCCAAGCATGGGTACGGTGTGGGACATCATTGCTCAGTTGGGGGTATGGCGGCGGGGCCCGACGAATTGACAGGTTGTCAGGAATGCAATACCTTCCAGCAGGGCTTCCATGGCATTGGTGGTGGACATGGATGCCATCCAATGTAGCGGATGGTGGCTGTCAAGGTGTTGGTCGTGAGTTGTCCCTTGTAGGAGCATGATGGGACATGTTGGATGACATTCGATGTAACTGTAATCCATTATCCGTCGTGTGGAGGCACAGTGGTCCCATTGCAGTGTGGGTCCGATAGTCGCCACATACGCCATGCCCCCATAGGCTGAACAGGCCCTGTCGTGGACGTCCAGGGGGTTGAATAGTTGTAGCAGGTCCGCCCTTGGACATGCCGGGTTGGAGAGACATAAATCCACAGGATAGTAGAAGGGACACCTCCGACAGTAGAAGACGGGGATGACGCAGCTGAACAATGCGATGCGGTAAGTTAGTCGGTAACTTACGTTCAGCAAGGCCAGATTGTCACATCCCAATATCTGTATCAGGTTATGTTTGTACAGCTTAATCTGTCCGGCGTAGTTGGGTAGGTGTGGTGCAAGTGCCATTTTGCTGCAGGGCGCTGTGGTGGCGTGCTCCGGCTGTCTGTGCAGTCTGCAGTGTGCAACCTCCGACGTTGCTGGGAATTCTGTAATGGACGTAGGGAGGCAGGACTTGTGTTATGTTGGCTTGTGCGGAGGACACGGGCCCTCATCCCACATGCTTCTCTGAATGGTCAAGGTCAGTGGTGTCTGACTCCTTCCAGATAACTTGCATGTGAACCACATGGGGGAGTGTTATCATTTCTTTTTTCCGTTGTGAATGTTCTTTGGTGTTATGCGCTATCTGCCCTGTGGCCGCTTCCCTCTGCATGCCTGTGTTGGGCTTTTTTGGTGCAATGACTGTTGTCTCCGGCTTGTTTAGTCGGGATGTGGTTTCAGAGTGGGAATGGAAGGTCATTCAGTGCTGTCTCCTCTCCCGTGTGTGGGCAGCAGGCTGCGTTTCCGCTATACGTTGGGCCTTGTGTTATAATTGGTCCCACCTGTTGTCTGTCCCCGGTATCTTTGATGTTACGTATTGCATGTCTTGTTATTGGGTGCAGGGTGGCATCGGTGTTTCTGTGTGGTACTGGCGTACCTTTTCCCGACGGGGTCCATATTCTGCTGGGTGATGTTGCCTCCGCTGTGTGCTTCGCCGTGTTTTGCACACAGGGGTGTGTCCTAATTTGGCGTGACGTCACTGACATGTTCGGGTCACTTGTGTGACGTCAGGTTGGCAACAGTGATTTGCCGGTTGGGGACATGACTGTGGCAGGGCTGTCACGTGACATGTGCGTTCTGGGTGGTGCTGGTGTGTGTGGTGTTTGGTTGTGACCCTGTGTTGTTTGTGTGCGGCGCATGCATTGCGCTGCCGTTGGCCTCTGCGTTGTGCGCATGTGTGGGTGCAGTGGTGGATGTGTCGTGTCCACGCAGGGATGTCGGGGGGGCCATATACAGTTTTCCCGCCCTTGCACTGTGTGCGCTGTTTGCGTGCCCCTGTTGTGTGTCTGCCTACCTGCGTCGCCGCGGTGCGTTGACTCCTGGGTGCTGCATCAGGTAGAGCATGGGGAGGGCCTGCAGTGCTGGATTCATGCTCGGGGGTCCGCCTCTTTGCTAACCGTACTGTGCGTTCGGTTTTCCGCCTTGCTTTCACGTGCGGTGTCACTTAGCCGGGGGAACTGTTTGGTTCTGGCATCGTAATTTGTACGCCGGGCGGTACGTGATTTCGTCGGGCGTTGTGTCTCCATTAGTCCGCGCCGCTCCGTGGACGGGCGCACTTTGATGGCGGAGGGCGTAGCTGGCTTACGGGCGGTGTTTGGCTGACTTTTCGCATCCTAATTGGGCGGGCGTGTGTGCTGTGGCGGGCGGACGGTAACTGGTGCTTTTTGCATCCGCCAGCACGGCGGTGGTGCTTCCGCCCGCCATCCTAATAGGCCCCTAAATTACTAAAATTGTTAAATTAGCATGGGTATGTACAATATGTGAAAAACAAAGTATAAAACATTTATAAAACATTTAATTTTCTCAACAGAAAAAAGATTAAACAACACCAGCAGGGGTGGACACACCCTCAAACTGAAACAAAAGACAAGCATTAATTGTCTATGAAAATAAAAAAGAAATCAAGGTAATAATATTCTTTTTTAAATAAACATTTGCAGGTTACAAGAGCACAAGCAATTTGCAGAAAAGTTTATGTAAGTTTGCATCTCAACAATGAAAATCTCTTACTAAATAAAACTGTCTTCAATTCAAACATATGTAAAATTGCAAATCTTTTTTTGCAGACTTTTGATTATCATAAAATTCCATACAGAAAACATCCAACTACAAATTAAAAACAGCCCCTCAGAAGAAAACCGACTTTCCAAGGTAAAGAATTAGCCATATGTTTTTATCAAAAAAGTTTTTAAGAGCTCAAGAAAAAACATCAGTCAAACCAAAGCAAAATGTACCACAAAAAGCAAGCCAAACTTTGAACTGCACAACCATTACAAAGCAGTATTTTGTTAAATTGCAGGGTAATCGAAAATATAAAAAACACCCCAAAATAATGCTTTATAACTATTAAGGGCCCGATTCCGATCTCGCTCGGAAAGCCCTGCGGCCGACTCGCGCCCGTAGAGCTTTCCGAGCGACTTGGGCCCCTGGGCTCCGAGCGACAGAGTACGATGCGCTGCAGCGCTGATGGACTCGGGTCGCTCGGAGCCCCATTGAAGTCTATGGGAGCCTGGTGTACGTTGCGTACATAGGCTCCCAAAGACAATAAACGCACGTCTCAGACAAGGGCGCCCCCTGTCGCGGGGACGCCTCGGTCCCGCACCGTGCATGCATTTGGGTTCCCCCTAGTGATCGAGTTGTAGGGGCCCGGTTGAAGGAGGGCCCGCTACGGACTCCCGTAGTCCGCTTCCCGGAGCTTTTTCGAGTCGGAGGCTCCGACTCGATCCAGCTGCTTGGCGCGCGCATCATACTTGGTCATCCGGGAATCCGCCCCGTTGCGCTGTGCGTGTCGGCCATGGTGGAGTCGTCCGGAGGGGATCGCTGACGCGTATGAGTCGCTCGGAGCGCGAGACAATTATCGCATCGTACGTGCTCGCTCGTACAGCTGTACGAGTCAACCGGAAATCACGCGTACGATCGGACTCGCCACTGACGGATGCCGTCAGGAGCGCTTCCGAGCGAGATCGGAATCGGGCCCTAATTGTTTTCAGAACCAACAAAACAGCAATAAAATCCAATTTGAAACACAGCCTCGGAACAGAAAACAACCAACACAGGGCATCAGAAATTCCTGAAGCAACAAAAAAGAACACTTAAAAAGGCAAGCTTTGCAAATAACTCTTGTGTATAACAACCTAACGATTATTCATATCTAGGTAAAAAATAAGAACAAAACTTTTCAAAAGCAACATCAACAATGTTAAACAATAAAATCAAGGTTCATACTGCCTAATATTTGAGCTGCAAAAAAATTGTGCATTAAATTTTTACTAACATATTTTTGTTTCAATAGGAAATCAACAACACTTCAAATAAATTAAACAATATTTTTTTCTTTTTCAATTCTTTACAGATAATGGCATCCAATAAAGAAGCCAAATACATAAAGTCCAGCAGAGGAAAGCGTCTTTTAAGTCATAGTGGGTACGTTTATTGTAAGGAGAGACTAACTGAGCCCAGGTGTCATTGAAGGTGTGTGTAATATTACTCATCCCATTGAACAGGCAGAGCGGTTACTCTTGGTGACTGTGTTTTAAGAACCACAGAGCATAACCACTCTGCCTCTGCAATGGCGATAGAGGTACGAGTAAACATCAATGAAATAAAAGTACTTGCATCCACCTCCAATAAACCCTGTGACTCAGTTTTGAGGGAGGTTTCACAACACATTCCATCTCATGTTGCAAGTAGTATGTCCACAATACCCAACCTACGCCGAATTATTCAGCGTAAAAAACAGGCAAGTAACCCTCTAAGAGTAACACCCCAAACGTTTTCCTCCTGAACTTTCTATAACAGTTACTAATTAACCATTTCTTTTACATGACAACCAAAACCCTCTTAAAAGAATACTAATCTTTAGCACACCCCATAATCTTGTTAAGTTGGAGAGTAGTGATATTTGGATGATGGATGGGACCTTTAAATCCACACCCCATCCATTCACCCAAATATACACTATTCATGCCGATGTTAATCATACAGTTGTTCCCTTAGTGTACAGTTTACTCCCTGATAAACAATCCTCAACATACACTGAATTTTTGTCAGTGATAAAAGCTAAAACAATCAACAAAAGTCTAAGAAAAGTGTTATTTGAGTTTGAATTATCTATGAATAACACAATTACAAAAATGTACATGGACACCCAAATTCAAGGATGTTTTTTTCACTTTTCACAAGCATATTGGCGAAAAATTCAAAACATCCTTTATATATCAGATAGCAAACTACAATTTGAATTTAAAAAACTAACTGCACTTTGGAGGTCATTACGATGGCAGAAGGCCCGCTACCGCCAGCAGTGCGGTGGCGGGCCTTCCGCCATCGGAAAGCAATTTTGCCCCCGCCATATTACAAAGGCCGGGGGAATCTGACCGCGACCGTGGTGGGCGCAAAGGCTGCCTGCCACGGATCCGCCACAGGCAATCGTTACGATTGCCAGGCGGAGCGGTCAGCATCAGTAAAATGGTGGTGGTGCCTAGCAGGCACCGTCCGCCAGATTAGGATGCTGGCCGTAGCCAGACTTTCCGTGGCGGGTAAACCGCCATTGAAAGGCTGGCGAGGATTGGTTTTTTGGGGGCCCGTTGCGGGCCCCCCTTGTGTTGGGGGAAGGTGGCTGTGCACAGGGGGGTACCCATGGTACCCCCCTGCCTTTCCCTGCACTGAGTGGCAGGCACCGTGTGGTGCCTGCCACGTAGTTCTGTGAAATGCAGTACATGCATTTTTAACATTGCGGCGGGTGCTGCAGTCAGCAGCGCCCGCCACAATGTTAAATTGCAAGATGCTACCGCCACGGTGGCGGTGGCATTCCTACTTTGTAGTGCAGGACCGCCGCATGCATGGCAGCTGGTTTCGATACCCGCAACTATGGTGGTCGGACAAAAGTCCAACCGCCATCGTAATGACCCCCTATGTTTTGTTCCTCCTGACAGTGTAGACGAATACTACACATCTATTACTGACTCTGAATACTTTACTGCAAACTAAGACAAATTGGCACCCCTACTAAATTACTTTGAAGACACATGAATTGGCCATCTAAGCAGGTCAGGTCGCAGGAGGAAACCAGGTTTCCATGTGAAGTGGTGGAACTGCTACTCGACCTGCTTAGAGGGAGGAGCAAAAGCAAACAATGCCATAGAGGGATGGCACAACTCCTTCAATAAATCAATTGGGAAACCACATCTAATCTTCTATCATTTCTTGGAAATTTTGAGGAAGGAGCAAAGTTTCCAAGAAATGAGAATTTCGCAATCATTAACTGGTAGTCTGAACCCACGAATTTCAAAAAGAACAAAGGAAATGTTCGAGCGACTATTGGGTGCAATTCAACAGTTTTCGTTGATGGTGGCTTCAGACTACCTAGATAATATTGCACACATCCTCCATTTCTAATCTACACTATCTCCTATAACTCCTTACTTGTCTGTTTTGAGCAAAATTCCCCCTAATTCAATTGGCAAGTCAGGTTTCCTTACCTTCAGATGTCTTCTTTTTTCAACTCTTGGACTTTCGTCCAATACAGCTTTTCACCAAGAGTCCTTTGCAGTCATTTAACCCACTGCAAATATTCCATAATCCTTGCATTAATCCATGTCCCGAATGAAACTATCAAAAAATGGCACAGTTCTACATAAACATATTTTTACAGTTAAAAAATAAACTGTAAAAATTACTGTGCATACCTCCAAAAATCGCACCCAAAAAAAAAAATCAGAAAAAGAAATATAGGGGCTTATTACGATGTCGGGCGGTTCGCCACCGCCTGGCCGGTGGTGGAGACCGCTCCGGCATCGTAACGCGATAAACCCCCTGCCATATTACAATGGCAGTGGGTACCGCGGCGGGCGGATAGACCATCCGCCGCTTTTCCGCCGGTAGCAATCAAAACGATTGTCCGGCGGAACGGTCATCGGGTTTATAATGGCGGCGGTGACTAGCAGGCTCTGCCGGCACGATTATGATGCCGGCGGTAGCCAGCCTCTCCTCGGCGGTTGAACCGCCTTTGAAAGGCAGGTGGTGAATGTCTCTGGGGGCCCGTTGCGGGCCCCTCTTGTGTTGGGGTGGGGGGGTGCACTCATTTCACTGCACCAAGTGGCAGGCACAGTGTAGTGCCTGCCACATAGTGCAGTGAAATGCACAACATGCTCCGTTATGCATCTCAGCGGTGCAGCTGTCAGGACCACCGGCCACAATGATAAAGGTGCGGAATCCAACCGCAGTGGTAGCGGTCACATCCTAATTGCATTGACGGGACCGCCGCACGCATGGCGGTCGGACCCAATCACTGCTACGGTGGTGGCCGGATCAAATCCGACCGCTATCGTAATAAGCCCCATAGTATGGCAAAAAACGCAACAAAATTCCATCGATGCAAAAAAATCAGGGGGGCGCTAGAGGGCGCTAAACCAAGATGGCTGCACCCGTGTGAGGCTCTGGTGGCCTGGGGACTAATATCCGACACTATCCTGCTTTTGCATCGAGATATTTGGAGTTTGCACTCAGCATTGCGCTTGGAAGCACTTTCTGCACCTGAAATTGTGTTTTGCGGCTGCAGAGCCCTGCTGGGAGCGGCGACAAGACGAGCTCAGTCCTGAGGCAGAGACAGCATAGCTGAGCGGCCGGGAGTGCCCGCTCTCGGCTGTCGGACTGAGGCGCGCTGCTGTGGGAGTGTCACCACCTCTCCTCACCGTCACCAATTAGAGGAGAACAGCGACCTGGACTCCGGAGGTGGCACTAATTGCTGCAGAGATCGGCGGCGGCAGGAGAGCGAGAGAGACACGCATCCGCCTCTGGACATTGTGAGCCGCGTGATTTGCGGCTGTGGACTCCACGGGACAGGCCCACATGAGCTGACCCCCAGGTACGTGCTGCAAGGGCACTGTGCCGAGCAAGGTAAAGCGCAGGGACAGGGTCCTCTCTGTGGAGAAGGCCCAAGCCGCGGCAGAGGTGAGTGGCGCAGGCCTAGGCGACTCCATACTAGGCATCGGGAGGCTAGCTGAATCTTGACAGCCTGCACAGCCAGGCAGAAGCACGCACATAGAGCCACACAGAGGAAGCGTGGGGAGCTTCCCCCGAAATATTTCTAGCCTCCTGGTGATTTGCAGCTGATTTGATTGCTGAGAAACTTGGCTGTGGCAGAGATTGAAAGAGCGAAGGAGACCCGCTTCCCGCCTCCAGACATTGAAGGCCGCGCTAACTATAGCTATTGATTCTGCGGCATGAGGAGGACCAACAGAGGCTGACCCCCAGGCGCGGGCTGTAGAAGAAGTAAGGCGCAGAGAGAGCCTCCTGCAGTGTGAAAGACGTAGAGTCGATGACCTCTCTGTGGAAACGGACCGCGATGCGACTGAGGAGGGAGGCACCGGCCTAGTTGATCCCACATCAGGCGTGTGAGGCCTGCTGACCTGCGACGGCCTGAGCGGCCTGGCGGAGGCGCGTACAGAGCACTCTACAGAGGGACCGTGAGGGCCCCCTCACGCTGTTGAATATAAACCGCATGCACTTCCAATAATAAGCACTGATGGCTGTGTGAATTGTGCGGAGCCCACGGCAGAACAACGCCTGCACAGACGATATCAGCCCCCTCCTTCTGAACCCCGCTAGACACTATCTCTGGAGGTGTGGGGCCGGGCAATCCTGGAAACTCCAGCGCAGGCCCCACTGGGACTAATTTGCTTGCTGTGACAGACGGAGGATGTGTGGACAGGTAACAGAGTTACCTTAGCGCCCCGAAGAGAGAACAGACTGCGGCTGAGACCTATTTACCTCAGCAGTTCCTGGGTCTGGCAGAGCGCCCTGAAATCCATTGCGTTCTGCCTGCAGCGGCTAAGTGCGCCTACCCCAGTGCAGTTACAGAGACGCCCACCTATATCTACCAGACAACTTGGCGCTGCAGACACCTCACTGATCTTGACCCTTGAGAGTACTGCAAGGACGCAGAACCCTTGTGCCGCACCTGCTGACCTCTACGCCCATAGAGATCTTTACAGAATGAAACGGCCATGCAGAACCGGTGCGCAAAGGGCAAAACAGACCTGAAGCAGCAGAGTGACCCTGAACAACCACCCGCAAGACAAACCGCTGAAACCATGACATCCACAGACGACGACATGAAAGCCCTGCTTGTGACAGTGAGGCACAGTCTGGCCTCTATTGAAGCCAAAATGGATGGTATGTGCAACCGACTAGACTTCATGGCTCAGAAACTGGAAAAGCACAATTCGCATATCGAGGAGACGGAGCATAGGATCTCGGACCTAGAAGACGCGACAACCTCCTCCGGGAAACAGATGACGCAGATGGATAAGCTGCTGAAGGTTATAGCAGCTAAAAATGAAGACCTTGAAGCGCGCTCTCGGTGCAACAATATCCACATTTTGGGAATACCAGAGAGTGCCAACACAGGCAAAATGGAAGACTATGTGGAAAAAATGTTGCGTGGACTCTTTGGCCCAGAGGCCTTCTCGAGCCTGCTGGTGATGGAGAGGGCACATCAATCACTGGGTGCCAAACCCTTCCCCCGGAGCCCCAGCCAGACCCATCATTGCCAAACTTCTTAACTATAGAGATTGCGATGCAGCTTTGAGACTGGCGAGATCGAAATCCCCTCTAACCTACGATGGCCATGCTGTAGCTCTATATCTGGACTTCACCATCGCTGTCCAGGAGGCTAGAAAGAAATTTGCGGTGGTGAAGCGGAAGCTCATACAGGCGCAGATCAACTATGCTATGTTATTCCCTTCGCGCCTGCGGATAACCCACCAGGGGAAGCAATATTTCTATACCAACCCCCAACAGGTAGAAGACTACTTGCAGAAGCTGAAGAACCCGAGACCCAATCTTGAGGCGGGCGACACCGAAGGCAGACCATCTTCCCAACTCTCAGACAATGACTGAAGGTGCATGAAGAAGACAGCCCCACGCATGACCACGTCCGGAGAGGGGGATCATGCCATGGCATTTACCAAACAGTTTGTAGGTTACCTGAGATCTACATAAAAACCGGACTCTCCTTTCCAATTTATACGGCTGTACAGTTTTGTAATTCATGATGTGTAAGCATGATACACTGGTTCCCGGGCACCCCGCCCCCTTCTGCCTTCCGAGCTGCAGAGGAGAGAGGGTGGGCAGACGTGCCCTCTGATGCTAACCCCGCTTGGCGAGCCCCAAGGTCCAGGTACAGACGTTAAAGACGATTAGTTTACAGGAAATGTATTTGGGAGGGGCGGAGGGAATGTTCTTTCACAACAGGTTTGGGATGTCGATGTGGGAGGGGGGAGGGAACCGAGGGAAGTTTTGGGTGCATACTTACCAGTACGACACTTCGCTGTTGCAGAGCCCCAGAATGGTATATGAGTCACACTCACTGATAACACACAGACACTTTTCAGCCCCGCCCGCTGCACACCTAACGGGGAAAAACGCGCTTCCTCTAGTCGGGGGATACGAGACACACTTACTTATTAGCTGGGTAGCCCGGGCGTGAATCTACAGATACGGTTGTTGACCTGGAATGTTCGGGGATTGGGGGATCCTAGAAAGCGCAGGCAAATAATAGCGTACCTGGACAGACACTCCGTTCAAATTGCAATGCTCCAGGAGACCCATTTGGATCCCAAAAAGCGGCAGAGGTTTGCGGTTAGATGGGCAGGCTACAGCTGCTTTGCGTCATACTCTACCTACTTGCGCGGTACTGCTATATTAGTACACAAAACCACCCCATATGTCCCCGCAGGCGCGCTATCGGATCCGCAGGGAAGGTTCAGCTTGACGTGGGGGGCGCTTGCGTCACACTCAGTGACATTGGTTAGTTGTTATGGCCCCAATACTGATGATCCTATGTTTTTTGCTACACTATGGGGGAAAATTGTAGATATTGGCTCTACACACGTACTGTGGGGCGGGGATTTTAATGTCACTCTGAATCCAACACTAGACAGACACAACCCGCAACCACACCACTACACTCGATCGTAACGCCAACTGAGGGACATCATCTCCGACTGGGGGCTGCTGGATGCCTGGAGGCACCTGTATCCAGGTAGGAGGGAGGGCACTTGCTACACTGCTGCGCATGAAACCTGGTCGCGATTGGATTACTGGATGATCACTAGGGGACTTGGCACATGGCTACTGGAAGTGAAACACTTAGCGTGCACCCACTCTGATCACTCCCCTGTACTCATGTGCATCTCGCCACCAATCACACACACCCCATATATTAGCTGGTGCATGAACCCCACCATGCTCTTGGACACAGCGTTTAGAGCGGAGCTGGAACAGGAGATACACAAATGTTTCCAGCGGAATCTCGGGTCGGTCGCACAAGTAACGATTGTGTGGGAGGCGTTTAAAGTTATGGTCCGAGGACTGAGGATTGCAAAGGGAGGAGGGGTGCTTCAAGACTTGAGACAGTCGCTTGCTAGACTAGAGGGTGAACTTAGGCGGCTCGAAGAGGACATAGCACGCTCACCATCCCCGCAGAAACACGCAGTGCTACAGGATAAGATAACTGAATATCAGGAGGAAGCCGATAGGGAATGCCGATTTAGGGGAAAATATTTCAAGGCTCCCCGCTATGGGGAGGGAGAGAGGCCGGGGAGGGCACTAGCCGAAACTATACGGAAGCCTAGATTTTCGGGCTATGTTGTAGAGGTACAAACCCCTGAAAGGGGGAGTGTTAAAAACACGTCTGATATCCTCCAGACCTTTTCCACCTTCTACGCCACATTGCATACGTCGACCAGACAACAGCCAATCTCTCTGCAGACATACCTGGAACCCATTGCTCTGGGATGGCTAGGAGACTCGCAGAGAGAGTTCCTCTCTGCTGCATTTGAGCTAGACGAAATCAGAGCTGCTATAATGCAGCTCCGATCGGGAAAGGCTCCTGGGCCTAACAGTCTGCCCGCTGATTTTTATAAGGCATACATAGACCACCTAGCCCCCATGCTTAAGCAAGTATACGAAGAGGCCCTAGAATTAGGGGAGCTGCCGGCATCTATGACGGAGGCCACCATAATTTCCATACTGAAACCTGGCAAACCAGATGATAAATGCGATTCATACAGACCTCTTTCTATGATTAATTGTGACGTCAAAATATTGGCTAAAATAATTGCAAACCGGCTGAGTCTCCTTATGAAGGCACTGGTGCTACCTGACCAAGCTGGTTTTGTGCCAGGGCGAGCTACCTCTCATAATTTGCTAACTCTCTTCGCGGCAATGCACGATATGGACCCTGCCCTGGAGGCGGCTGCGATCTTCCTCGACGCCACCAAGAATTTCGACTCAGTGGAGTGGGACTACTGGTTTAGCATCCTGGGGCGAATGGGAATGCCGGAAAGCTTCCAGACCTGGATAAGGCTATTGTATACGAGACCACACGCCAGAGTAGTAATAAATAATGCCAGCTCGCCTTGGAAAGAGATTACGAGGGGCACGCGTCAGGGCTGCCCGCTGTCGCCACTGTTGTTCGCCTGTGCGGTCGAGCCCTTGGCGGCCCAGCTTCGGCAGCTGCTCCGCGAGTGGGCCCTGGAATACCCCACTCGACATGCATTTGTCTCGCTCTACGCTGATGACATCACGCTATATGTCAGAAACCCTCAGACCAGTCTTAATCCAATTCTGAGAGAGTTTATAGCATTTGGCGAACTGTCTGGGGTTAAAATAAACTGGGCGAAATCTCAAATGTTTCCTCTTACTGATGCCGTACGCCCCTATCCCTTAGATTATCCTATAGAATGATGCCCCAACAAAGTAAAATATCTCGGTATCACAATAACGAGAGACGGTCCGGAACTCCTGCGTGCAAATTACGGAAGGGTGATAGACCACATCACAGAAGCCGTAGAGAGATGGATAACGCTACCCTTATCCATGGCGGGCAGGATCTCCCTAATGAAGATGGTGATCCTCCCCAAGTTATTGTATTTATTTACCAATATCCCTCTCTCTCCGAAGCCATCCTTTTTTAGGACTCTTAAAACCCTGATGATACGTCTGGCATGGGGATGCTGACAACCCAGATTAAAGTGGGAGACGCAAACATTGCCATTTACCCAAGGGGGCTTTGAAGACCCAGATTTCGAACTATACTATCTTAGTGCACAGGCGCACTACGCGACCTACTGGTTCAACCCCCCCCCCTACATGCCCCATCTGGCGGTAGAACAATAATATATACAGCCTACTCCACTGTCTGGATTTTTAGCAACACAGACACAGTCGAGGGAGATATATTCCTCCACGGTGAGGGGCACTGTGACTGCATGGCAGAAAATAGCAAAGCGACTGACTATAGATATGATGTACTCCCCTTTGCTCCCAGCGATTGGCCACCCTGCCCTAGAGGTAACACGTGAGGCGCAGTGTCGCCAACTTCTCACCAGCATGAACAGAATCACATGGGGCGATCTATACAAAAATGGCACGTTTCTAACTAAAGACCAGTTTTTTGCCAATAAGGACTCATCACCAATGGATTTGTTTAGGTATATACGGTTGCGACAGAGTGTGAGGGCTGAAACTCCTGCCTACCCTGCTGAGCCACCTACAATGGGCCCGCTGCATAGGCTCCTCCAAAACAGGAACTCAGCCCATGTGGTGTCCCAGATCTACCACCCTACGCAGGCAGAGGCCAGCCCACATGCGGGGACCGCCAGGGTGACTTGGGAGCAAGAACTAGGTGAGCCCCTAGATGACAAGACGTGGCAATACTGCTGTGAGCAGACGGGCAAAATTTCGGCCAATAGCCGACTGAGAATGATTCATTATAAATACCTTCAGAGATTATACTACACCCCTGCAAAGCTGTTTAGGTTCAAATTACGAGACAGCGATGCCTGTGATAGATGCAGACAGGGAAACGCAGGCTTCCTGCATCTGGCGTGGGAATGCGCAGCGATCAGATTATACTGGGAGAAGGTGTTAAAGGCGCTAGCGCGCATGACCATGATCACAATCTCACAGACTCCAGTAGTCGCTCTTCTGGGATATACAGCAGATATACCCCCGGCACATCGGAAATTCGTAGCCCTTAGCCTCCTACTAGCTAAACGGAGAGTGGCTTGTAAATTGGGTAGGGGGAGGGCGCCTAATTTAAGGACTGGATGAGAGACCTGCTTTTATGGCAAGAGCAGACACTGATATATGCAGAACTGCTACCCACAACTTCGAAACCCAGAGACATTTGGGACCCCTTACGCACATATCTACTCACATACCCGGAAGTGGCTGGCACCACCGAGGAGCCCCTAACCACCGGTGAACAGGTCAGATGATACTGGAGTTGCCACCTTAGGTACAGACTTCCTCACAATCCTGGCCCATCTTCCCCCCTATTCTCCCACACATGCACAAGCCAATGACACTGAAATGTGCGGACCCTGAGATCTGCAGCCAGAAGCCACGGAGAACAGACCCCTCTGGATTTAGCCCCCATTAAAGCGTGTGCTCGCCCTTCCCCCGTTACTTCACACGTGCAGAGTGCACTCTGCCCCAAACAGGGAGACTCACCAACTCAGTAGGAGCGGGAGATGGGGTGGCAATGTATACCACTGTTCTTGGAGCTCTTTGTAATGTGACTATACTGCATTGATGATGTATGCTGTACTGGAAATGTTAATAAAAAAGAAACTTAAAAAAAAAAAAAGATTTAAAAGAAAATCACCATCCAAAAATAAATCGTTGCAATCGACTGAGCCGGACCCAGAGAGATTTCCGACCGAATCGGACCCTAGCAGCCCGACCGAACGAGTACGATGCGCACGTATGCCATCGGACTCGAGTCGGTCGGACTCCCATTGAAGTCAATGGGAGCCTGTCGTACAACGCGTACGTGGGCTCCCATTGACTCAATGGGTGCGAGGCGGACAAGGGCGCCCCCTACAGCGTGTACGCGGCGAAGCGACTCGCGCCGTACACGCACAGGTAGGGGGGACCCATGGGTACCCCTGTGTGCGCCTCGCGCGGCTACGCGTACAGGGGGGTCCGACACGGACCCCCAAAGTACGGCTCCGACTGCTTCTTCGAGCCGGACGGAGCGAGTCGGTCGGACTGCTCGCGGCGCGCATCGTACTTGCCCGGCCGGGGAACGTCTCCATTGCGAGGTGCGCTGCGCATCCGTGCGAGTCGGTCGGTGCGGTTGGGACGGGCGTACGAGTCGGTCGGCGAATTTGCACGTGCTCGCATCGTACTCGTTTGCCCGGACGCATGTACGAATCGGTCGGGAATAAGGGCTCCGAATCGGATCCGGTTCAGCCGAATCCGATTCGGTGCCCTACCGGCCGAGATCGGAATCGGCCCCGAAGTCTTTTTCCAAGTACCTACTACCTATCCTGAAAACCGCAACGATGCATTTACTTATTTTCAAATAAACCCATTGCTTCAAAACAAAATCCAAAAACGATTTCTTTCTTAACACTTTTGTTTAATAAAATTTATCATTTATATAATGTCATAAATTTTAGTAAACAAAAAGTGTTACAAACGAAAGAAACCCGACGTGGGCCTACTACTTCTACCTATTTTGGAATGAATTGTTATGTTAATACACACAATATGTACAAAAAACACATTTCCTATATCTATCTACCTCCCTCCTCTCTCCTTACAATAAACTTTACCACTATTAATCTATCTTTATTAATTAAAATTCGACTTACCTGGACGGAGCTCTCACTTGCATCTGATCAGGTGCGTGACGATCCTCGCAATGACGAAAGTTACGTATACGCGGCAACGTCATGTCTTTCTGTAAAAACGGAAAAAGGACAATTTTACCCATTGACTTCAATGGTAAACCTTGGGAAAACCTACAAAGAAATTTTAAAATATATGTTACAATTCATAGTAAATTCTAAAAATATTTTTATAAAATAATATTGTTAATAAAATATTTTTGAACATTTTGTGCATATTTATTTATAATGGTTTATAATGTTAATAAATGCAATAAAACTTTTAACAATATCATTAAACTGTGTTTTGTTTATTTATTTTTTGTATTATATTTAATAATCAAAAATATGCTTTTTCAAAATTCTTAAATGTATCTTTTCATGCCTATGTTATACTTTTGAGCTTAAACATTTTTTAGATTTAAAAAATATATATATTTTATAAATATTTTTAATTCTATATTTTTCCATAATATTTTCCACAATTATTTAAAAAATATATTATATTTTTCCATTAACATCAAATCTTCCCCACTCTCCAAAATCTCCCTTTTATGAGTACATAATTTTTTTTAAATATTTTAATAATTATTTATTTTATTTTTTATTAATGTATATACTTATCAAATGTAATAATAAAATATACTCTAGTATTAAAATGATTACCAGAGTATTAAATTACTACCCCATCCTAAAACCCTGTTTTCCTAGCATCCCATCCCAGTGGATAGGTGCAAATCAATTTTTAAATATCTACAATTTTTTATTTCAAAATAATTTTCTAACTTATTTTTAAAATATTAAAATAAAATTAAAAGTAATAATTTTTATTACTTGTGTATTTTTTACCTGTGTAATAATGTTTAAATGATGAGTAATAAAATACTCCCCCCTTCTTATATTTTTTTTAAATTATAAAACTTTTAAAAAATATAACAAAATATATATATTTAATACACTTCAATTTATAAATAATTATTATTTTTATAACTCACCCCCACTAATAATTAAATATAAGTTTTAAAATTAATACTTTTCATTCTTAAATTATTGATAATTTTTATTGCTCACCCCTGTATTTAAAAAAAAAATCCAATTATGATTCTACATTTTTTTAGAATATAATAATTTGTGTAATTATAAAAAAGTACAAAATTAAAATTTTAATCATCAATGTATGAATATCATTAAATACTCTAGTATTAAAAATATTAACTGAGTATTAATAAACTCCCCACCAAATCCCAATTTACCATACATCCATACACCTAAAAAAATGTAAAATAATTTAAAATAATACAAATACTATTACTCATTCTATGTTAAATATTAAAAAATAACACAAATAATTTACCTCAAATACATAAAATACTTACCTTACAATGCATTGTAATGGCATGCGTTGTAATGGCATGCGTTGTAATGGCACATGAGTTGTAAAGACATGCGATCTAATGGTAATTGCGTTGTGAAAGTTGCATTATAAAGGCATTACATTGTAATGCCTGCATTGTAATGGACGTCTCCCTCTTCGGATGACGCTTTTTCTGTTTTTCGGGGGGACCCCCAGGTGCAGGCAGCGGCGGTGCAGTGGGCTCTCCGCCAGAGTCCACATCCCTCTCTGTGGCAGGTGCAAACATTGATACACCAGATGTTGTGGGCACACAGGGAGGTGTGGACATGTTGATGGCAATCTGGCGGATGCAGGTAAGAATATCCCTGTGCACCGCAGTCAGGTCATCAATTTTGGCCATGTCTGTGTCCATTTTGTCATAGTGGGCTGCCTGCTGTTGTTGCATGGTCCTGAGAATCCCAACTACCTGGCCAAAATCTCCTGTGCAACACTCATATGTATGGAGGATTCTGGATAGGTGTGGGGTATCTTCATCAGCAGCACCAGCTGCATGATGGCGCATGTCCCCATAACCCCTCCCACCACCCCTACCCACCGAGCAGGACCAGTTGGTGACACTGAGCCTCCTTCCTCGTTAACAGTGGTGGTGTTGTCCGCCAACTCCAGAGTGCCCCGTGTTGCTGTGCTTTCGGTGGTGGCTTGGGCTGGTGTGTCCGTGAGGGTAGGGGTCAGCTGGGTGTTGTCAGCTGAGGCAGGAGTGGTCGCAGAGGATGCTGATGTTACTGCTGCTGGTGCTGCGTGCTGACCCACACCTGATGTGCCAGGTAGTTCATCATAGTCTGAAGATGGTTGAGAGACCTCAACGCCGGCGAGCTCAAGGTCGACAAGAGTCTGGGACCGCTGTCCTGGTTTGTTCCAGAGGTGTTCCCAGCTTGCCCTGTGGGTACATGAAAGACACAATTATTGGTGTGAATGTCCACATCCCCTCAAATCATACCCATTACATAGGCGACTGAACCTAAGGATGAGTTTATGTACATCGATTGCCCTCTTTCGGCAAGGAGGGTGTTTTCAATGGCCATATCTCCCATCAGGCCCAGCATTACACACAGACATTCCAACATGCAAAAACGCCCCTGGAGCTAGCTATGCTATCCATGAGAGTGAGTGGATATGTACTGACAAAGAGGTCTGACACTGGTGCCTGGTGTTTGGAGCACAAGGCCCTGTTGGTAGTTGTGGCAACATCAGACACCAGTGACCAGTGAAATGCATCCTGCTAGTAGATTTGTACACACTATGGGTAAGCTTAGTTCCTGTTGGGCTGTTTGTACTGGGTGGGAAGGTGTATGTTAGACAGGGCTTGATGTGAGTTGTAGCCTTTCCAAATACTCCTATGCCCACCCAGCCCAGCTAACTCTTCTGAGACGATGGCTAACTGTCAGCAAGGGGAAGTGTAGTAGCAAGGAGGCTGACACTGCTGCATGTTGTTAAACTTGAAGGCAACTCCCAACAAGGCCTTTTGCACATAACACCATGCAACAGTGTCAGCCATCTTGCTGGTGCATTTAAATTCACTTTCAGTTAGCCATAGGCCCAGATGAACTGGTTGATTTGGGTGTGGGTAGGAGTGTTTGCTATTACTCCAACTCTCATCAGGCCCTGTCCTCCACACAACTTCCCAGCCAGCACATACAGACCAACATGAACTGTGATTACATGAAAGTGAGTGGGAAGTGTACTGTAAAGGTGTCTGTCACTGGGGCCTGTTGTCAGAGTTGACCACAACTCCCATCATGGCCTTGTGCTTAAAACACCATTCCCCAGTATCATTTATAATGTCAGTGCATTTCCACTCAGTATCAGGCAAGCAGAGTTCCATGAGTGCTGTTTGTGGTGGGTGGGGATAGTGTGTGAAGGACAGAGCCTGATGGTAGATGTAGTCAGTGCAAACACTCCTACCCCCACCCAGTCAAACTGGGTCATCTGTGCCTATGGCTACCTGACAGTGAATGGAAGTGTACTAGCAAGATGGCTGACACTGTTGCATGGTATTTTGTTTACAGAGCCTTGATGGGAGTAGTGTGCAAATCAAACACGAGGCCCCAGTGTCACCCTCCTTGCCAGTACACTTCCCGTTACTGTGATGCAAGCAGTAAGCCAGTGCACTTCTTTGGCCTGGGTGTGGATGAGTATTTGCATTGGCTACAACTCCCATCAGGCCTTGTCCCCCACACACCTTCCCACCCAGCACCAAAAGCCTACCTGTAACTCAGCTTCCCTGACAGTGAGTGGGAATGTACTTGCAAGAAGTATGACACTGATGACTGGTGCCTATTTGTCCACTACTCCCAGCAGGTCCCAGTGGTCCAGAACACCAGTCCACAGTGTCAGCCATGTTGTCAGTACTTTTCCACTCACTGTGAGGCAAGCTTAGTACCAGGTGGGCTTGTTGGGCTATGTGAGAGGAGGAGTATTTGCACTGACTTCAACTCCCATCATGCCCTGTCCTCCACACACCTTCCCAGCCAGCCCAAACAGCACACCTAGAACTTTGCAGTCCCTGAGAGGGAATGGAAAAGTACTGGCAAGATGGCTGACACTGTGGACTGGTGTTTGGATCACAAAGCCTTGCTGTGAGTTTATAAGAAGTATGTACATGTTGGGAAATAGCTGAATTTACTATTACATTGCAGGAATATTGTTTGTCAATCTGGCATACACATCACATGATTATTTACTCTAGATTTTTGTACCTTTGCTAACAGTCATTTGTATCACTGTATCTTTGACAGTGATGTCTGTGAATGTGTAATTGGTAACATTAGTGTACAGTTGAGTAGGTACTCACCAGACTCTTGTGCTCCTGTTATTCCATAGATGCCCTCCGGCAGAAGGATGGCATGCCCCTTCTCCTCCCAGGAAGTGAAGTGCACGGGTGGTGCAGGAGGGCCGCCGCCAGTCTGCTGACTCAGGGCGTGTTCTCTTGAAATCAGCTTCTTGACCCTTCTTCGCACATCATAGTACCTGTTCCTGATATCATCCATTGTGCGCAGGCAAGGTGCTTGAAAGTTCACCTTGTTGACTATCCTCTCCCACATTCTATTTCTCTGAGACAGGGGGATCTATTGGACCAGGTTCCCAAATAACTGTGGCTCTACTCTGACAATTTCATCTACAAGCACTTCCAACTCCTTCTCTGTGAAACTTGGCTGCCTCTTTAGGGTCACAGTGAGGGTGAGGGTGAAGATGGAGGTGGAGGTGAGTGTGAAGGTGAGGGTGAGTGTGAATAAGTAAAAGAGTGTGTGTTTGAGAGCGTACTTTAGCAAAATAAAAATGTGTGCAAGTTGTGTGATGGGTGAAGTGTGTGTATGAGGCAGAGAGCAGTGAGTCAGTGGCTATGTATGTGTCCTCTAAGCAGTTCTGTTGTTGCAAAGGATCATGGTCATCTGTTTAATTGCCTTTAATAGGTGGATTGGTGGGTGTGGCTAATGATTTTGAATTTTTTGTATTTTTATTTGGCATAGCCAGTGCTTGTTTTGACATTATTTGACATTTTCCAGTTGCCTTTTGTGACACAAACCGAAACAGTTCAAAAACAGCGTCGTAAACATCGTCATTTGGTCGCGGGGTAAACCAATTCTGATTCATGCCCGGAATGCTATATTTCAGCGTTTCCGGATGAGTCGGTCGCATCGGGCTTGTTTACGGAGGAATAGGTTGGACGGATTGAACTCCGTACGAGTCGGTGGGAGTTTACATTCAATGCATCGTACTCCGTCATTCGGGCAGCTCACAGTCGACTTGTTCGGAAAGCATCCCGGAACCGATTCGGTAGAAATGCTTTCCGAACGAGATCGGAATCGACCCCTTAGTGGTGGAGCTGCGCGTGGGGAGAGCAGTCAAACTGACCAGGGCAGTGGTCTTGCTCTTCTTGCCGTGCAGTGGCTGCCATTAAGTAGGGATCAGGGGAAGGGTGGGTCAGCTGGGAGGTGGGAAGGACACACTGGAGGGGAGAAGGGCCAAGGGGGCAGCAGCGGAGGGGTAAAAGCATGGGAAAAAAGCGGCACAGGAAAAAAGGAAAGAGAGAAACAGAAAGAGAAGGAAGAAATAATAAAAAGATGGAAAAGAGAAAAAGAGGCAAGAGGGGCAGAGCAGCAGAAGAGCAGAGTGCTCTCCCGATGAGCCACGAGGGATGAGACGCAGGCAGGAGCCTGCGGTGGAGGAGGGCCTCGAACACCCTGCAACGGAGCTCAGGGGGCTCAGGGGTCAACGCTTACTGGTGGAGCTGTGTGGAGGGAGAAAAGTCACACTGACCAGGTCACTGGTCTTGCTCTATTGTAAGAGACACTCTGGCTCAGTCTCCCCAGACGCTGTGTTCATTTCCAACTGTGGCCAGAGGTGTCCAATTGCAACGAGGCCAATGGGCAAGTCTGAACATATTTTCTGGCATCCCTCGCAGGTAGCTGGCTGGAAAGAGCAGTTAGGCCGTCCTTCTATCTTCCCTCACCTCCTCCATGGGGATGGGCTGCAGCTAAAGGTGGCAGACTACTGATATGTTTTTTGTTCATGAGTGAGGATTTTGGAGGGAATGTGTTAGCTAAAGCCCCACCTAGAAGGACTCATGCATATGTGATGCACTACCAGTGTGGAAAAAGAGAAAGATTTATTGAGAACCGGGAAAAGTGTACTATTAGAGACAAAAACATGTCATTTACGGAGAAAGGCAATTTTGATACGGAGCATTAAAATAACTGTGTAAGACTTTATTCTAGCTGTCTTCAATGACTGGCCTAGGTAAGGTAGACTTTCCATTTGTGGTACTTGTACAGGTTATTTAGGCCCTCATTTAGAGTAAGAGTGGGCGAAGTTGGCGGAGTACCACTACGCAGAATTCTGCGGAGTTGAACAAAAACTCTGTGAAACTCCGCTCCGTAACTCCGTTCCATCTCATCCCAGTTAATAAAACAGAAACCTCACATACCTTTGGTAAAACAAGTAACTCTATCTTTACATGCTAAAATGCATATAGTCATCTCACAAAAGTGAAAATGAAAATATAGCAAGCAGTGAGAGAGGTGATGATTTTCGGGTCCTCCCTAACCTAGGGAGAGATCCAAGCAGATGCCTTGAACACAAAGAGCACATCATGCTGAATGATTTGGTGGTGGTCCCATCCTCCTAGAACCACCCCAAGCACAGTTAGGGGCAAAAATACAATCCCAACCAAAGGCCCTGCAAAGCATTATGGGACGAGATTCTATAATGCAGTGAATATTATAGTATCCAATATCAAAACATTCCTCAAGCGGCAGTGGGTCTCTCCCGGCTCAGCTGAGAGCTAATACTATAATATTCACTGCACTCTAGAATCTCTAGGAGGATGGGACCACCACCGAATCGTTCAGCATGATATGCTCTTTGTGTTCAAGGCATCTGCTTGGTCCTTCCCCTAGGTTAGGGGGGACCCCAAAATCATCACCTCTCTCATTGCCTGATATTTTTCAAAGCTCACTTTTGTGAATTGGTTATATGCTTTTTAGCATGTAAAGGTAAAGTTGTTTTATCAAAGGGTTGTGGGTCCAGTAGCTAACTCTGCTACGTGGCGGAGTCTGAGTTTTTGCATGAATTCCTTGTTTTTAATGTAATGCGTAGTTAGCAAATCTACGCAACCTCCGCTAGCGGAGCGGAGTTCATTGCCCACGGTTAATTTAGTGCCTGCCGATAACATGACATTCACCCAAAATTTCTAGATGTCGCATCAACTCTGAGCTTAGTTCCTCTGCCTCTTTTAGAAGTCATGGATAATGTGAAATCTGGCAGTCTAAAAGCAATGATGAAAAAACACTGGGGCCTTATTAAGGCTGACCCAGTAATTGGTAACAAAGTGGGGGAAGCACCGTCGATAACATACAGACGACCCGTGTCCCTTAAGGACAAAATAGTTCGCAGCTATCAACAGACTCAACCAACTGAGACTTGGCTACATGTGAAAGACGGCTTTCACAAATGCACTTCATGCAAAGCCTGCACATACACTGTCAGTTGTAAAATTTACAAAACACATGATGGCAGGGACAAACCTATTAAAAAATTCATTACATGCACCACTGAATATGTAATATACATATTGGAATGCCCATGTGGTATGCGTTACATAGGGAGCACAAAACATCTGCTCAAGAAACGCATCCTAGAACATCAAAGGGCCATAACAAACATGGATTTCAGCTATCCGATAGCACAGCATTTCTACAACTCACACAACAGCAACAACAAACTGCTCACTTTCTGTGGAATAGACAGAATAATGAAACATATACGTGGTGGGGACAGAGAGAAACAGCTACGTATCCTTGAATCAAGATATATCATCGATCTTAATACCAGGATGCCTTATGGCCTTAATAGGGAGGAAGAATTGAATACACATATTGGTCGCTAATGCCTGGCCAATATTTACCGGTAACCCTGCTGTAACTTTACTTGGGACTATTGTCCATTTTATTATTCTATTTTCTATCTAATTTTCTTTACTAAGTCTCATTTCATTTCATTTATTTTTGTTTTCTCGGCGGGGGATGTTGGTTCCTCCGCCACATATGAATTTTACATTGGGTGCACATTCACATAGGTCTTGACTTGAATCTAGGTTGGTTGTACATGTGGGCATTGGTCCTTAATTATGGTTCTATTATTGTGAACATCATGACTTGCGGCCATGATGTGTATCTGTTGTTGATGCGTATATATAGGGCATTTGCCCTCCATTAGGAGTTCATCATTTTTTAGATTCCTCCATTGTGTCCCATTGGGGGCTTTGGCATCCATTCAGCGATACTTTTGTTTCTGTTTTTAACATGAACATGATCAGTTAGCTGCTTGTTGAGGAAGGTATCCAAACAGGGTATCCATTAAGCCGGTACCTGTACATTCTTGTCTTTTCCTTTACCTATATCACTGATTTATTCACATTTTGCACATTAATGCGACATGGCATTTTATCTTTCCAGGGTGTGTTAATCAGGATTCATACGTATTTATGCTATACAAGGAAAGTGTTACAAATTTATTACGTGACTCGTATTTATGTCGAATATAATGAATTTATGAATGATAAATCCAATGTTAAATGCAGAATGAATTTAGCATTCAAATTCGAGGCTTCCGAATTTATGGTTTTGATATTACGTTCTAAAGGTAGATTGGTAATATTGAGGGGATCGTATCTTTGCCCTTTGCAATCGAAATGCTGTGCGCACTAGCCATATCTATATGAACGGGTATGACGTAGGTTGTATATCCCAGATTTTCTTCATGCAAGGGACAAAATTTAAAAATGTAAAGATTAGAAATGATTATAATTTTAAATTTGATATCTTGTATATTTTAAACATGTCATTTCCGTTTGCGTACTCATTATCTATCATGTATATGAGTTCCGAATGATGTTTTCTTTTCTGTTATTATTGAATCACGTACGAAAAGTAACTCTTTCATGTCTATTATGACGCACTACTGTTTAAAATGTCTTCCTGTCAACTCTCTGGTAACTTGACAAAGGCCGTTTACGGCTGAAACGCGTTGTTTTTGTGAGCGATTAAAACAGTTGTAACATCAGGACAGTGTGCCGACTCAGTCCTGTGGGTCTGAACAGCTTTACGTTATTTGTGGTTACCGCTACCACGGCAGGCAGCAGCACATTGAGCAGGCGTGCGGCGTTTGGCAGACACTTCTTTGTAATATATATATATATATATATATATATATATCCAAGCTCCAAAGTACCCAACGTACAAGGAGCACTCGAATGGCAACATGCTCATGAAGAGCCTTTCTGGTATACAATCCGCCGGCACAACGATAACTTTAAGCAGTCCAATTTGCCATGGATGCCTGACGCGTTTGAAGTGTCCCTCTTCTCTTCAGAGGCTTTGGCAATTGAAGGCGCATAGGACACTGCCCTCATCATTTAAATGCTCCAATGCATGCCCTGAATGGGAAGCTCTGCCGCGACTAGCAGAGCATTATGGGCCTTGTAGTGTCCTTTGTCTCCAAATGGAGCGCGCAATGTTGCTGCTGTAACATTCATAGCCCCCAGATGGGCCTCGGTGTGCCGGAGGATATGCTAAATCCGTTGCTGCCCCACAAAGTCGGCCTGCTCGATAACAGACGACGTGGCCCCCACATCCTGGGGTGGTGCTCCTTCGCGGCAGGGTATGCCGCGTATTTATCCAAGCTCCAAAGTACCCAACGTACAAGGAGCACTCAAACGGCAACATGCTCATGAAGAGCCTTTCTGGTATACAATCCGCCGGCACAACGATAACTTTAACCAGTCCAATTTGCCATGGATGCCTGACGCGTTTCGAAGTGTCCCCACTTCTCTTCAGAGGCTTTGGCAATTGAAAGCGCATAGGACACCGCCCTCATCATTTAAATGCTCCAATGCATGCCCTGGATGGGTCGCTCTGCCGTGACTAGCAGAGCATTATGGGCCTTGTAGTGTCCTTTGTCTCCAAATGGAGCGCGCAATGTTGCTGCTGTAATATTCATAGCCCCCAGATGGGCCTCGGTGTGCCGGTGGATATGCTAAATCCGTTGCTGCCCCACGAAGTCGGCCTGCTCAATAACAGACCATGAAGGAGCACCACCCCAGGATGTGGGGGCCACGCGGTCTGTCGCAGCAGAGCGTCCCATCCAGGGCATGCATTGGAGCATTTAAATGATGAGGGCGGTGTCCTATGCGCCTTCAATTGCCAAAGCCTCTGAAGAGAAGTGGGGACACTTCGAAATGCGTCAGGCATCCATGGCAAATTGAACTGCTTAAAGTTATTGTTGTGCCGGCGGATTGTATACCATAAAGGCTCTTCATGAGCATGTTGCTGTTCGACTGCTCCTTGTACGTTGGGTACTTTGGAGCTTGGATAAACACGCGGCACACCCTGCCGCGAAGGAGCACCACCCCAGAATGTGGGGGCCACGCGGTCTGTTATCGAGCAGGCCGACTTCGTGGGGCAGCAACGGATTTAGCATTTCCACCGGCAAACCGAGGCCCATCTGGGGGCTATGAATGTTACAGCAGCAACATTGCGCGCTCCATCTGGAGACAAAGGACACTACAAGGCCCATAATGCTCTGCTAGTCACGGCAGAGCGACCCATCCAGGGCATGCATTGGAGCATTTAAATGATGAGGGCGGTGTCCTATGCGCCTTCAATTGCCAAAGCCTCTGAAAAGAAGTGGGGACACTTCGAAAAGCATCAGGCATCCATGGCAAATTGACCTGCTTAAAGTTATCATTGTGCCGGCGGATTGTATACCATAAAGGCTCTTCATGAGCATGTTGCTGTTCGAGTGCTCCTTGTACGTTGGGTACTTTGGAGCTTGGATAAACACGCGGCACACCCTGCCGCGAAGGAGCACCACCCCAGGATGTGGGGGCCACGCGGTCTGTTATCGAGCAGGCCGACTTCGTGGGGCAGCAACGGATTAAGCATTTCCACCGGCACACCGAGGCCCATCTGGGGACTATGAATGTTACAGCAGCAACATTGCGCACTCCATCTGGAGACAAAGGACACTACAAGGCCCATAATGCTCTGCTAGTCGCGGCAGAGCGTCCCATCCAGGGCATGCATTGGAGCATTTAAATGATGAAGGCGGTGTCCTATGCGCCTTCAATTGCCAAAGCCTCTGAAGAGAAGTGGGGACACTTCAAAACGCGTCAGGCATCCATGGCAAATTGAACTGCTTAAAGTTATCGTTGTGCCGGCGGATTGTATACCATAAAGGCTCTTCATGAGCATGTTGCTGTTCGAGTGCTCCTTGTACGTTGGGTACTTTGGAGCTTGGATAAACACGCTGCACACCCTTCCGCGAAGGAGCACCACCCCAGGATGTGGGGGCCACGCGGTCTGTTATCGAGCAGGCCGACTTCGTGGGGCAGCAACGGATTTAGCATTTCCACCGGCACACCGAGGCCCATCTGGGGGCTATGAATGTTACAGCAGCAACATTGCGCGCTCCATCTGAAGACAAAGGACACTACAAGGCCCATAATGCTCTGCTAGTCGCGGCAGTGCGTCCCATCCAGGGCATGCATTGGAGCATTTAAATGATGAGGGCGGTGTCCTATGCACCTTTAATTGCCAAAGCCTCTGAAGAGAAGTGGGGACACTTTGAAACGCGTTAGGCATCCATGGCAAATTGAACTGCTTAAAGTTATCGTTGTGCCGGCGGATTGTATACCATAAAGGCTCTTCATGAGCATGTTGCTGTTCGAGTGCTCCTTGTGCGTTGGGTACTTTGGAGCTTGGATATATATATATATATATATATATATATATATATATATATATATATATATATATATATATTCACTGAAAAAACCATAGGTTTTAGGGAAAGTTATAGTTAGTTGGACATTGCACTCGTACAAAACCCGTGAAATTCCCCGTTATAGTTAGTTCAGCTAACTATAACTCGCGCCCGCAATGCACTGCTGATGACGTCACATATTACATCACTCATGACATGGTCAGTGACATCACTGATGACATCCCTGATGATATCACTGATGACATCATCCAGTGACTGTGTGTTTGTGTAAAGTTTAAATATGTTTAATATATATATAGGGAAAGGCATATTGAAGAATGAGTGGGTGTATAAGAGTCTGAATGGATGATTTAGTAGGTGCGTGACTGAGTCTATAAGTGAGTGATTAAACGTATCTTACTGGATGCATGGGTGAGTGACTAAACTGTGTGAATGTCTGTATCCGTCTGTCTGTTGTTGTGTAAGCAGCTGCATGGGTTTCTGACTAGCTAAATGAGTGTCTATATGGGTTATGGATTGGTTCTCTGAGTATCTGTATGGGTGCCTCAGTGTTTGTGTGGGTGGGGTGTGTGTGACTCTGTGCATAGATGTGTGAGTGGGTGATTCACTGGGTGCATGGTTTCAAGAGTGCGTCTGTGATGGACTCTATGGGTGGGTGAGTGTGTGTATGGGTGTGTTAGTGATTGAATGTATATCTCAGTGGTACATGTGTGAGTAACTACATATGTGAAAGGCAGTATATATGTGTGTTGGAGTATATAAATGGCTATAAGTGAGAGTGTGTGATTGTGAGAGTGGCTATATGGATGAGTGTGTGCTTGCATCAGTGATTGCATAGGAGCGTAAGAATGTGCTAGTATTTTTATGAGTAAGTGAGCTGGTGTGTATAACTGTATAGGTGAGTAAATGGGAGTGTGATTAATTATTAGCATGACTGACTAGGTGTGTGAGTACCTCTATGGATGAGTTGCGTTGTGTGAGTGTTTATATAGGTGTATGAGTGCATATGATAGTCCTGTACTGAGTGACTGTAAGTATGAGTGACTGTACGGGTGAGTGAGTAGATGTGTGTGTGTAGACCTAAGAATCAGTGAGTGGGTATGTACTTATTGGTATTGGAGTGTGTATGGTTTTGAGAATGGCAGTCTGTAATTTAGAGTGGGTGTATCAAAAGTTATATTAGGGTGTGAGAAGATGCATTAAATTCTCACATGGATGATGTCATCAGTGATGTCATTTGAGATGTCATCAGTGATGTCATCAGTGATGTCACTGACCATGTCATGAGTGATGTAATATGTGACGTCATCAGCAGTGCATTGCGGGGCGCGAGTTATAGTTAGCTGAACTAACTATAACGGGGAATTTCACGGGTTTTGTACGAGTGCAATGTCCAACTAACTATAACTTTCCCTAAAACCTATGGTTTTTTCAGTGAATTTCAATGGTTTTTTAAATGCTAAACCCTAACTATAACAGGCCTGAAACCTATGGTTTTTTCAGTGAATTTCAAAGGTTTTTAAAATGCTAATTCCTAACTATAAAAAGCCTGAAACCTATGGTTTTTCAGTGAATTTCAAAGGTTTTTTAAATGCTAATTCCTAACTATAACATGTCTGAAACCTATGGTTTTTTTCAGTGAATTTCAAAGGTTATGTAAATGACAATTTTTAAATGTATTAATTGTTATATTTATTTATTTTTATACTGATTTACTACATTTTTTTAAACTATTTATTTTTAGATGTTTTATTTTTTAAATTACATTGTAATAACATTATACATTACATTACAAAATATACTTTCTCAGAATGAATTACTTTAGTTTAAATACTTTGCAAATAGTCAATAGACTTTTAAGTACAGTAGTTACAGTTGTTGCAATGGGCAACACAATTTCAAACACAATGCAACATTGAGCTCAATGTGAATTTCTAGTTAAATGCAATTAGTTACTTTATGGATTACTTTTCTAACCACAGGACTGGATCCTAGATTCAGTCCTGGGACATCTCCCGTAAACAGTTGAGTAAAAGCGTTTTGGTTACAGTAGTGATTTTTAAGGAATATTATTGTATTTTAAAAGTTGACACTTAGAAACTTTTTCACATAGAATCACCAATGTTATCCTATGGGAGGAAATTCACTTAGCAGGTAAGTAGTGTTATCGTTACTTTTTCTTACTCAGTGGTGGATCCTGGATCCAGCACTGGTGCATCTCCTGTAAACAGTTGAAAGAATGCGTTTAAGTCATACAGGCGATTTTTAAGGAATATTTGTAGTTTGTGAAAATCAACACTTTGAAACTTTTCTGCTGAAAACCAGACAAGGGATTCCTACGGAAGGAAATATAAGTTACTGGTAAGTACGGTTAAAATTACTTTTCAGGATCAGTACTGGGCTGAAAGATGCAGCACTGAGGTCTCTCCTGATAACAGGTGAGTAAATCGGAATTCGTATTTTGGCTGATTTTAGAGGAATATTTGTATGTTTCAAAAATCGACAGAAACTTTTTCAGCAAAAAGCAGGCAATGATATCCTATGGAAGGAAATTCAAGTTACTGGTATGTACGGTTAAAATTACTTTTCAGGATCAGTACTGGGCTGAAAGATGCAGCACTGAGGTCTCTCCTGATAACAGGTGAATAAATCGGAATTCGTATTTCGGCTGATTTTAGAGGAATATTTGCACAATGGTGAAGGGAGGGGGCGGGGCTTAAGGTGACATCTGTGCAAACGCGCCCCGTGGCGCGTTTTAAGTTGGGGGATTAAGTCACCTTGAATCATGAGGGTCCCTGGGGTCCAACTAGCCCACCCTGTACCTCCAGTATGCGCCAGGGAGCTGCGTTGCAGAGAGGTGTTCAGAGGCCATGCCCCTTTTTGCACCTCTCTGCAACGCAGCTCTGTGGCGCTTTCTGGATGTACCTGGTGGGCTAGTTCGCCCCCAGGGACCCTCAGGATTGAAGGGGATTTCAATCCCCATCTTAAAATGCGCCACGGGCCTGTTTGCACACATGTCACCTGAAGCCCCGCCCTCCCTTCACCACTGTGCAAACGTGCCCCGTGGCGCGTTTTAAGTTGGGGGATTAAGTCCCCTTGAATACTGAGGGTCCCTGGAGTCCAACTAGCCCACCATGTACCTCCAAAAGCGCCACAGAGCTGTGTTGCAGAGAGGTGTAAAAGGGCGTGGCCTCTGTACACCTCTCTGCAACGCAGCCCCTGGCGCATACCGGAGGTTCCTGGTGTGCTAGTTGGCCCCAGGGACCCCCAGTATTCAAGGGGAATTACTCCCCTTCTTAAAACGCGCCAGGGGCGCGTTTGCAGACTGCTGCAGGGAGGGGCGGGGCCTCGGCACGATGCCGGTCTTTTTGTTGCTTTTCTGCCCAGGGGGTCCTTGTGGGACCCCTGAGCAGACCCTAGAGGTCAGGGTGTTTCTACCCTGCCCCCTTTGCGCGTTTGCACACTTGTTTCTTGTGCTTTTTTTTTTTTAATCGGCGGGATCCGCGCACCCTAAGCGCATCCCGCCGTTTAAAAAAAAATGCTTTCTGCCCAGGGGGTCCTTGTGGGACCCCTGAGCAGACCTAGGAGGTCAGGGTGTTTCTACCCTGCCCCCTTTTGCGCTTTGCGCACTTGTTTCTGTCCCTCGGTTCTACCGAGGACAAAATAACTGCCAACACTTCCTGATTTGGAGTGTTGACAGCCACTTGACAACCAATTAGCATGCAGCTCGTGATCGGGACGGTGCGCGCAGGGTGCGCTCAGGATACGCGGACCCTACTCGCCCATGAGATATATATGTGACTTTACTTTTGATTTTCTCAGGAACTACTGAACGGATTTACACCATTTAAGCAAAAGGCACGACACTGAACCAAGGGCTACCTCTTTGCCAAATTTGGTGTAATTCCGTTCAGCAGTTCGGGCTGTAGCTGCGACTAAAGGTTCCTATGGAAAAATGAATGGGAAAACGCGTTTTGGGACCCCCTTTTTCTCGGCCCCCGCTAGACGAATCAACCCGAGACTTTCAGGGTACGAGCGGAGCGGAGCGCCCCAACAAGTTGGAAGCTTTCGCGAAGATTCGTCAACTGGCGCAAGAGTTATTTCAAATAGAATGTCGCGGATTTCCTATGGATAATAGGTCCTAACTATAACTATCTAATGGCGACCGCCAGTAGATAATATATATATATATATATATATATATATTACCTACTGGCGGTCGCCAGTAGGCAGTTATAGTTAGGACCTCGATTCTATTCAAAAAGCGTTTTTTATTTTGCCAATAACTTTGGCGCCGGTTGACGAATCTTCGCGAAATTTTCAAAACTAATGGCCCGCTCCGGCCAGCTCCTGTTTTTAAAGGTTTGGGGTGATTCGTCCAGCGGGGCCGGAGAAAAAAGGGGGGTCCCAAAACACGTTTTCCCCATGTTAATTTCCATATGAAATTTTAGACAAGGCTACAGGTTGAACTGCTGAACGGAATTACACCAAATTTGACAGAAAGGTAGGTCTTGGTTCAGAAAGCGCCCTTTATTTTTAAATGGTGTAAATCCGTTCAGTAGTTCCTGAGAAATTAAAAAAAGAAAAATATCGATATCTGAGCACCGAGGAGTCGCGACTCCTCCCGGGCACGAGCTTCACTCTGATTGGCTGCCAACACTCCAAACCAGGAAGTGTTGGCAGCCATCTTGTGACTCGGTAACCGAGTCACAAGAAAAGAGTAAAGAAAAAGGTGAAAAACAAGAAAAGGGGGCAGGGTACAAACACCCTGACCCCCTAGGCCTGCTCAAGGGGTCCCACAAGGACCCCCAGGGCCAAAAAAAGCATTTTTAAAAAATAATTTCGGCCGAATTTGCGCTGGGTGCGCGAATCCGGCCGAAATTATAAAAAAAAAAACAAGCTCGGTCTCCCACGCTTTGTTTGTTTCAAGCCCCCGGGTGGGCCAGGTCCCGGCGGCAATACTAAATTATGGTGTGGCCACCTCCCCGCATGCAATGAGTCATGGAGCAGGGGGCTCAGGACGCCGCTTCATCACCGGGCGGACTCTGCTGCTCACTGCAGCTGGATCATCGGGGGCTGGGAGGCTGCCACGGAGCGGCGCATCATGTGCGGGGCAGCGCAGGGCTCCCCGTGGTGGAGGACACCGCTCATCACCCGGGCTCTGCGGCTCTTGGCGGCCGCCCTCCTGTTGCAGCAGGTGAGGCACTGGGGCCACCGTGGGGCGCCCCTCGAGTCGTCCTGCAAGGGGGTCTGGGCGGGAGGCAGGGAGGGGTGCGTGGTGTCCTACTTGAGGGGGCTCACACATTTTACTCCCCCATCCCGGGCCGGCTCGGAAACCTTCGCGTCACCCTGTGCGCGCCTGAGCCCACTGTGACTGACTACGAGCACGTGTCCGTCCGCTACGAAGCCTTACTGTTGTTTCACAGAACGGCCCCTGCCCTGTGACTGTACGAGGCTGCACCCCTTCGTCCAGAGCCGCTGCAGGTGCATGCGGGGCGCAAGGAGAAATCCGCTCTCCCGGAGACCCCACCCCCTCTGAACCAGCAGCATCCTTCATGGAGGGTTTGAACGCGCGGGTGCTCTGCTTTGGAAATCTTTTACAAAATTGCTATATTTAGTACAATTCTGAATAGGGAAGATCGATTGGTGCTTACCATGATCAGCAGCATGCCACCACCTCCCTGGCCAGTGACCTCAAGTATTGGAGGGTCCCACGCTTCCTAGGCTAGCTTCCATACATCCCTGTGTTCCTTAGTGCCCCGCGCTAGCTCCTCTTATTATTTAATTTGCCAGTTGGAAATGCCCTTTTGTATTTCCCTGTAGTTTACATTAGAACTCGTAGGTGCCGCTTACTCTCGTGCGTGAGTGTCATCCTCTCCCACCATAGGTGCAATGTCCCAGCCCTCGGTGCCATATGACATGCATGCACCCTACAACTGGGTGTACTGTTGCACCCCAAAAGTGCCCGCTCACGCTTTGGAGTCCGCTCCCATAACAGCTCGACGCCCTCTCCTGCCCTGGAACTAGGCTCCCTTTCTTCCAGGGTGCCATGCTGCAGTGTGTGGCCCTGTGTCTGCATGGCCGCTCTGTAGATGTGCTGTGCGGGTCCTGGGCGCTGTACTCTGCCCACGGCCCCCTCGTTACTCTGCGCTTTTGTGGGTGTCGCACGCAGCCCGCTTCTCGGAGGAAGGTGTGAATGCCGTGTATATGTTAATCATTGTTTAAGGAACCGGAATTGGTGCATCCAGTGCAGCGAAGCACAGACAGGTTTCAGGGGTGTGCCATCTCTGATAGTGCCCTTCAGTCTGTGGTACGGAGTCCTGCTCCCAGGCGCCCGCTCTCGGCCCCCTCTTGATGCGGAGCGGGCCTGGTCCGTCTTTCGACTGCTGACGGCCCGGCCACTGTCCATGGTGTTTAAAGCTGCCGCAGCCTGGGATTGTGCACATACAGTTGCCGGTACAGCCTCAATCAGCCAACACCGCAGAGCGAGCTCGTGCTGCGCCTACAACAACGCCCCCACCCCTACCATGGTGCCACAGTGTGCACAAATGATTAAAAATTTCCGAACATACGTTACAAGAATTTTCAATTCTATTAAAGACAATGGAGGCGAGGATTATGCTTCTCATTTCTTTGCTTTATTTTCAGCAGCCAAACAAAACTTCTTTATTTAAAACTACAAATCCCATGAGCACTCAGTGCCCACCACAACCATAGAGTATAGCATATAAAAGGCACAACTGAGGTAACCACTTCCTCTTTCTTTGCCTAAACTCGGTACACACACAACCAACTCAGTCCGAAACTTCATCTTGAAACTGTGACTCTGGAGGAAGAGTCCTTCACGACGAACAGATACTTGTAACTTCAGAACGTGAAGACGATTCCTTGATTCCTGAATAACCAGCTGGTACCCGCAACGTAGCTCCGGAGAAAACAACACTCCATTTGACCAACGTGAATGCGTTATAGACCTCATTTGCCATCTGTACCTGAAACAGAAATAGGAATCCGTAATACCAGTAAACCCCACAGAGATCATAATAATGACATCTAGCCACAAGGGGGGGGGAAACAAAAATTCTTATACGGTGTAATGATTTTAACATGCATAATATTATCAACAATAGTGCATGACAACAATACTATAACTCTGGGTGGGATAATCCTCGCCTCCGTTGTCCTTAATAGAATTGAAAATTGTCACGTATGTTCGCAAATTTTTCATTCTATGTCAGGACCAGGAGGCTCCGATTATGCTTGTTCAAAGCTGAGCCACCACTATTGACGCTACATCCAAAATAGGTTTATAATAAAACGTCTTAAATGTAGACTCAGCTGACCAATCAGCTGCATTCATTATGTCAGAAAGACTTATTCCCATAGAGAAAGATTTGGATGCCATCCCCCCTAGCACAGAATGGGCGCCAAATTTTGAGACATCAATGCCTGCTTCTTCCATGAGCCAACGCACCCATCTAGATAAGGTGGCCGGGGTCACTGGTCGAAAAGGCTTTTGTAAAGCAATGAACAATTGACCATTCATCTCAGATCTGAATTCAGCAGTACTTACCTCGTACGCTTTCAAACATTGAACTACACAGTTTAGGATTATCCGGGAACGCCGGATAAGACATTGAAGTAGAATTACTTTTGGTCCGTCTGGAGATAGTAAAGGTTACTCCTTCAGGAGAGAAACGACGTCCCGCGAGATCGAGGGCGCGGATATCTGAAACTCTCTTGCAGGAAACCAGGCATAATAGCATGGCTAATTTCGCTGAAAGCTGCTTTCAAGATAGGTATTTGTTGGCAGGCCAGGATTCTAAAAACCGTAAAACCACAGACACGTCCCAAAGGACTGAATATTTAGGGCACGGGGTTTCACCATCCTAATACCCCTAAGTAATTTACAGACCAAAGGATGCTCCCCAACTGATTTACCATCTATTTGTACGTGCCCGGCCGAGATGGCGGATCGAAAGTTGGTAACAGTTCTGTAAGCTAAACCAGATGACGCTAAAGAGGCCAGGAAATTCACTACCATGGAGACAGTCGCTGTAGTGGGATCGGCGTTCCGTTGAGAACACCAGCTACACCATCTGTTCCATGCAAATGAATATCGTTTATGTGTGTTGGACGACCATGCCTCATTAATGAACCTGTGAGCGTCTCTCAAAAGACCTGGGATCTCACAGCGATCCCTGAAACTCGCCAAGCTACCAGAGGAAGCTGTCCTGACTCCATCAATGGATGAGGAACCTTCTGAGGATCTAACAACAGATTCCACCTCTGTGGGAGAAGAAAAGGTATAGCACAGGACAGTTCCAGAACCGTCGGGAACCAAGCCTGAGCCCTCCACAACGGGGTGATAAGAACTAATTCCACTTGTTGACGCCTGGTTTGGGCCAAGACTCTGGGAATCATCATAAATGGCGGGAACACGTAATTCAGAGTCTGGGGCCATATCTGGAGGAAAGCATCCGAGGCTAACGCCTCCGGGTCCGGACGCCAACTGTAAAACCCCGATAATTGCCGGTTGAGGCATGAGGCAAAGAGGTCTATGTGACACGGACCCCATAGGAGGTTCAGAGCTCGAAAAATTCGAGGGTGGAGCCTCCAATCGCTGAAGTCTCCAAGGTAGCGTGAGTGCCAATCGGCCACCTCGTTGCTTCGACCTGGGAGGTACTCTGCCACAACTGAGATTCTGTGGAGTAGGCAATAATGCCAAAAATCCTTGGCTATTTCTGCGAGAATCCTGGATTTTGTTCCCCCCAGTTTGTTGACATAGCGGACCACTGAAATATTGTCCATTCGTAAGAGAATGCAACAATCTGTCTTCTGGGGTGAAAAACTGCGGATCGCGATAGAGCCTGCCAGCAGCTCCAAGCAATTGATGTGCAAGGAGAGTTCTTGTTGGGACCATCGACCCCCAGTGGATATTGAGCCGCAACGCGCTCCCCAGCCCCAGCGGCTGGTGTCTGATTCGATCACAATCTCGGGACTGGACCCGAATATGGCTCTGCCGTTCCACGACTCCATGTGTTCGAGCCACCACAGCATCTCCCACCTCGCTTCCTCGGAGAGAGGAATCTTTTCTGCATATCCGAGGCCTTTGCAGAGATGTTGGATCTTTAATCGCTGGAGTGCCCGATAGTGAAGAGGGCCTGGGAAAATGGCTTGTATCGAGGAGGCCAGAAGCCCCACTATCTGCTCCACTGACCTCAACGACACAACTTGCTTGTACAATATAACCTGTAACTCCTTCTTGATGGTTCTGATCTTTTGGGATGGAAGTAACAGCTGGCAGCTCTGCGAATCGATCTGAAACCCTAGAAATTCTATGGACTGCGTGGGAGACATGATGGATTTCTGAGGATTCACCACAAAGCCTAAGCTCTGTAGGAGAGATATTGACCATTCCAGGTGAGTGATTACCACTCGAGGACAACTCGCCATGATAATGATGTCGTCGAAGTAGACGATCAACCGGACTCCGCGCGCTCTCAAGGATTCCACTACCGGGCGGAGAAGCTTTGTGAAGCACCATGGTGCTGAAGATAGCCCGAAGGGAAGGACCTTGTACTCGTAGCACATGCCTTTCCAGACGAATTGGAGGAACCGACGATGAGGGGCATAAATAGGAACGGAGAGGTATGCGTCTTTGAGATCTAGACGCACCATCCAATCTCCTTCTTGCAATAGATTGCGTAAAAGATGGATGCCCTCCATCTTGAAGTGATGATACACTATCCAGCCGTTGAACTCCCTCAAATTGAGGACTAACCTGGACCCGCCCCCTTTTTTCTGGACCAGAAACACGTTGCTGACAAAACCCCGAGGGTGGAGTTGCGATGGAGCGATGGCTCCTTTCCGCACTAGAGAATTGATCTCGTCCGTGATAAAATTCTGATCTTGTTGGGAAAAATATATAGGCGGGGGTAAAGAGCCCTGAATGGGGGTGTCATACATCTCTAGCTTGTAGCCCTGAACGGTCTGCAAGATCCAGGCATCTTGCGAGATCGTTTGCCAAACCTGAAGAAAAAACTGAATGCGTCCTCCCAACATTGCCTCCGAACCTAAAACCAGTCTCACCTGAATTCCCGGTGTCGTGCTGGCTTGGTTGCCGTTGAATCTGCCCCTACGGAACCTATTCCATACTCGTCTGGTGGGGTAGAAGGAGGAATTAGAGTCCTGATATCCTCCACGCTGTTGCTGATATTGGCCTCTTGTGGCGCCTTGGTTTCCTCGGCCGAACGACCGCCCTCTATATCGTCCGGCCCTATGGAAAACCGGACGAAAAGCACGTTTCAATGACTTCTGTGCCTTATCCAGACCACTGAAGGTCGCCACAAATTTTGTGAGTTCCTTTAGGAACGGCTGGCCAAAGAGGAGGCCCTGAGCGATGGGTCCTGCCTCTGAAGTGGATAATTCGGCTAGCTTGGGGTCTAGCTTGAGAAGTATGGACTGTCGTCTCTCGCTAGACATGGCACAATTAGCGTTGCCCAGCTGGCATACGGCTCTTTGTGCCCATCCTATAAGTTCTTCAGGAATGATGGATGCCCTGTTTCCTTGGCTCTGTAGCCTATCTCCAGAATTTTAGTGATGGGGCCCGACAAGTCAAGAAGCTTGTCTTGGCATGACCTCCAAGCCCGGTCAATGCCTTTTTTCGGGTCTTTTGAAAATGTCTTTAAATATGTTAGCATGGTGGGATCCACCTCAGGGGTATCAGCCACCTTCGCCGCCAGGTCCGGTCTAGGACATTCGGATCGCAGTCGAGCCCTGTAGTCTTTATCATAGGGCCGACGCAGGTGCGATTGTACATAGTCCGCCACCTCCTGCGACGGGAGCCACGCCGTTGAATTGGGGTGAATGATATCAGCCGGCTCAAAAGTTAGGACTTTAGGATGAGAGGGGGTTTCCAAATGGTGTTCCTTTTTCTTTTTCTTGGCTGGCTCAGCCGCCTCTTGGTTATCAGACTCCTGGTCCGAGGACGTGTCGCCAGGCTCTCCATAGAGAGAATCAGAAGGGTCGGCCTGCGCGGGTGAAGCTTGATCTTTTGCCAGAGAGTCGGCAAGTCTTGCAAAATCATCTTTATTCGGGTTAACCCCTTGCGCAGCGCTAGGCTTAGGAGTAGTCGCAGCGGGAATCCATCCCTGTTGCAAAGCATACTTGTTAAGGTGTCTCTTCAAGGGGGAAATAGCCTTCACCAGAGCTGTGTTAACAGATTTCTGGACCCCAGCATCTAAGGCCTCTACTAGGTCCTGCTCCAAAGAACCTGCAGGCTCAGCCTCATAATAGTATTCCTCCTCATACATACATTCTGCCATGTTAAAACTGTGGTAAGTAACCCAGTTAGCGCTAAGCTACTCACGTGAGGAGAGATCCTCAAACCAAAGGTTCAGGGCCTGGACAGTCACGGGGGAGAGGTACAACCCCAAGCAAGCCGGTAATCAAACAAAAAACCTTTCTTATAGTAGTGGAGGGAGGGCGTGCCAAAAAAACCTCTCTAGGCAAAGCCTATGCACCAATTATACAGCCCACCACGGTCAGACAACAGCGGGCGTAGGATGGGGGCTGAAAACGGGCTGTTTCACTTTCAAATCGGAGCCTTTTCCCGCTTCGTTATCTCCAATCTGTAAATGCGGTGAAAATGGGCTCAAAATAGCCACCGCGCATGCGCGGTTACGACCGCCCGTAGAAACCAAAAGAGGACTGCGCTATCGAACGACACGCAGTCCTCGCCCCCTTCACTCCCTCTCCACAGGTAATCTGCTGGAGGCGCGTCGCGCCCGGCAGGGGAGGCCGAAGCGCTCCCGAACAAAACAAATAGCGCGATGTACAGCGGACCGTCGGCGCTGCGCCCACAAGTCAGAACCTGCCAAGTGCTCACACTCTGATTGCGTGAAGCGCGCTTTCACTCGGTAAGACACTTTACAATAAGCGCTACGACAGAGTAAACTAACAGCATGCAGCATGCAGATTAAAGCAGTTATCATTTGAGTAGTAGTTATCATTCAAGTAGATTAAAAACCATATACTACAAATTGTAAGTCGGGAAAGTAAGAGGCACTTAACTGGCTGCGGAGCAGCAAAGAAAGAGGAAGTGGTTACCTCAGTTGTGCCTTTTATATGCTATACTCTATGGTTGTGGTGGGCACTGGGTGCTCATGGGATTTGTAGTTTTAAATAAAGAAGTTTTGATTGGCTGCTGAAAATAAAGCAAAGAAATGAGAAGCATAATCGGAGCCTCCCGTCCTGACATAGAATCCCCTTTACACACCATCCAGTTAGCTGCCCATAAGTAGGGGAAGTAAAACACAATACCCGAGTTGTGGATCCAGAGCGCAGGGTGGAGGGGTAGGGCTCTCTCAGCACAATGTGACTGCTCAGAGTGTGGACCAGTCTAACCTCCCTGCGATGCATTGCCTGGGAGGAGCGCGCACTATTTAGCACCTGTACTGAAGAGACGTGCACCGTACTCTACTTTGGGACGAACAACGATACGTTTGTACGTTTACATGGACTGCCTCGATCAAAGGCGCATACGTGCACTTTCATATGCACATACAATTCTGTCCACACACACCAGTCGCCCAGATTTACAAAATATTATTTACAGAAAGCAAACATACACGAGCTCACAATCACGTACAATTATGCACAAAACTGCGCACACACATTTTCCACGCAGTCACACAAAAACTGACATATGCACTCACCTCCGCCATTAATTATACATAACACATACAATGACAAGCAGCAATAACATACCAAACACAATCAAACAACATGCATCCCCTGGTCACTGCCTAAGTAAGCACCACCTGCATTACATCTATTGTTTAGTAAAATGCACAATAATTTGATTTTGATTATTGCTATGTAATTGAGCCTTGCTCTAATTTATTGCGTTGTGCTGCACATTGACACTCCCACCCTTCCCTCGCCCTTGGTGCTTTCACCTGCAGTACAGCTCCCCTTTGTGTTCAGGGAGTGGTGGAGATCAAGTTGAAGGGAGAGGGTGGGACAGAAACAAACAACCCAGACATGCTGTTGCTGTTTTTCACAGTTTTTACACTTAGATGATCCGTGCCAAGCCCTGTCGCTTTCATCCTCGTCCAATTAAATGTTCCTGAGACAATGTTGGCTATCTTGGTGTGAACAGGAAATGGCCCCGGTGCCTGTTCATCAGCCAGCATCAGTGCTGGTACTAATGTTACGGTTCAAGAATCCAATTTCCCCTTGGATGGTTTGGGTACTTATTAAAACGGGCTAGATGTTTTTGATGTGCTGTAACAGATTGCACCTTCTACACAAAATCGATTGCTTTATTTATTTGCATCCCAGAGCAGGCTCTGTTTTTAGATTTCAGTAGAGTGTTTCTGGTGGGTGGAGCAAGCAGCACCAGGTGGCCATCCCACTGTGTGTTTTTTCTGATTTACATTTTGATCGTTTTTGTGAAGTGCACTGTGGCCCTTTCTTCCACCGTTGGTTATATTCGTCCCTGCCAGTTTACGCCTTCCTTTGTGCACTGCGCAACAGGCATCAATGTTGTGAACCTGGGCAACCTGGGTCTGAAGCATTAGCCATGTAGGTCCTGCATGCTGCACCGCTGGAGACCGATGGGTGGAGTATTGGCCGAATGCTTATTAAGAACTGGCAAATCCTGAAAGGGTTAAACGCTGCCGCTGTGATGGACACGCCGATTTCAACGCACACACTTAGGGGCATATTTACGTTCCCTGGCGCATCCCTGCATATCAGCAGGGATGCGCCAGGGAAAATGCGTCACGCAAGTTTACCCTTGCGCCACGTCCGATGCGCCGCATTTACAATGCGACGCATCGTGGCGTAAGGATAAGCAGATGCGTGACGCATCTGCAGCGGAAGTTGGCGCAGTGCTGAAGTTGTGTCGCAAGCCCGGCGCAACTCCAGCACTGTTCCAACCTTCCCTATCCCTAACATGGTGCGTCAACCCTTACGCCTGCTTGAAGCAGGCGTAAGGATTTGACGCACCAGCGTCGGAAAAGTGACTGCGTGAAATCTTGTAGATTTCACTGTCACTTTTACGAGGCGTTCCTGCGCCGGAACGCCCCCCCCTGCGCCGGTACGCCCAGGGGTTTACTACGTGACGCATCTCCCTAGATGCGTCACGTTGTAAATATAGCGCAACGCGGCGCATGGTTTGCGTCGCCGCTGCGTCACATGCGTGACGCAACGGCGGCGCAAAAGTGGCGCAAGGGGCTTGTAAATATGCCCCTTAAAGTTTAGTACATCACAAACCAGAGGGACATTGGAATTAATCGAATCTGCCCATTCTGGTTATATTAATTTTCTCGCTTGTAAGAAGCCGCCACTGGGCCGACACATTTATTTACTCAGTGGAAATGCTACTAATTCAAGTGAACTCGGAAATACTCAAAAAGGCAGTCGACGCGTAGCAAAAACCAGTCACTAGTTTTATTTAGCTCCTGGTTGAATATCAAGTATGTAATGGAGGTGTTTTAGAATGTTTAGCAGTAATTCTACGTACAAGCTTATTAACAGATGTGGGTCCTGTTTATTGCCCCGTTTCTTCCCACATATCGACCTGCACCTCTTTTTATGTGTTTTTCACAATTGTGTGTTTGTGTGCCAACTCTTATAGCACCTGCATTAAAAGGGCAGCGCCTTTTGCAAGCACGCGCGCCCAGCTGTTTCTTGTGAGGGAAGTCTTAAGAGGTTCATGATGCGTTCCTTTCTTCAGAGACGTGTACAAACCCAGAACCAGTGCTCAGGTTGGAGAATCGTTTCTCACAGCAATGCCATATAACTCAGAACATTCATATGTGAAGCAGTTTGTGATTGCTCGCACTTCAGCGGTAGCACAACACGCATTTGCTTTCTTCAGGCACCAGCCGGTGACACTACCTGCTCAAGTGCACCCACGCTGCTAGTTGTAAAGACAGACACACTTCCCGAGACCCAACACAAGGGCAGTGGGATCGAGAACATTCCCTCTAAATCATAACTCCTCTCACTGCCACTGCAGAGTTGGGGGTCATTTCTAACTTGAGGAAACAAATTGATTGCTTTTCCTCCCCACATTATTCTTTCTGCCTGTCCTGTCACCGGTTCATAATTTCTGCTCTTTAGAGGTAGCTGACCATATTACAGACTTCACCTACATTGTTTGTTTGCCAGAGACAATGCTGCTTCTGGGGAAGACCGACATTTTGGAATATGGGCTGCGCGTTTATCAATGATTGTCTTTCCACTGGAGTCTGGGAAATACCACAATGGACGGAATTAGAGCGCGGGCCAAAACCGTGGGTACTTTGAAGTTACCTGTTTTCTTGTTTTCTTTTGAAAACAGATTTTGGTAGTGTGCGTTTTTAACAGAGACTGGGTCTTTTACCTATCCGGCGTGAGTGGAGCTGTAGCAGAGGAGATTATATCAAGACACTTTATAATCGACTGGCCAGGTGTTTTGAAATTCCTGGCCCAGATGACAGCGTTAATGCAGTCGTATCCCGCACCTGGCACACTCGTAGGGACCAGTTACCGCGCTCAGTCTCCTCATATCTCCCCCCCCCCCTGACAAACACGGAATGTGTGCGAATGAACAGGGGAAGGTGGAGCGAGCAGAGAAATGCCAGATTCCTTTCAGCTGAGCAGGTACCGTGGATCTGTTAAATTTCTACAGACACTTCTCCTGGAAAGGGATAAAACTAAACAAGCATTTGCAATGCAATAGGTCTCGCATTTACGCGAGTTTGAGCTATTGACAGTGCAAATGGCAATGCCTTCTATTTTTGTTTTCATTTTTATAACATAAATAAAAGGCATTGTCATTTACAATGCCAATAGCTTAAACTCGCGTAAATGCGAGACCTATTGCATTGCAAATGCTTGTATTTCTTTAAGAGCGCGCTCCTTCCCTACAAACAGATCTCGACACAGAAGAAATCTCCAACCCGAACACAAAAGGGACAAGGAGCATTCCACCCTTCTCCCATGTTCCCTCACTGACTTCTAAAGAGCTTCTTTCTATCTTGACTTGTGCTTTTACCTTCACCTACACTTCACGTGCTGACATGTTTGGGTCTCTACTTGCAATATGAAAAAAGAAACTCAAAGTCCCAGAATGCAAGCTGCTGTTGGCTAAAATGCCAGCACTGAGTGAAGGCGTCACACTTATCACGAAAACCCTCGGCAGCTGCGCTTCACCCCAGAATCAAGGCAGAGGTTACCATCTAGGAGCTGCAGATATTTCATTACAGTGACCCATCCCCTCAGCTGAAAGGCATCGGAGGCACAGCTGGGGCGGCAGTATCCTAAAGCGCAGACCAATTATTGCTAACAGGAGCCTCCCACTATGGGGCCTCATACTCGTATGGGATAAAAAATGCCCACTGGCCCCAGAAAAGAGATGCAGGCTCTCCAGGGAACGCGGAAAACCCTGGGAAGGCACAGTTCCTCCTTGGGAGATGTTCATGAAGTTGAGCTCCCTACGTGTCACCGAGCTTTTCCAATAAAAGTTATAAAACGAAGTATGACTTACTCCCTCTGTATGTCCCATGGTGCTCTTTCTGTGAAACACTATCATACAGGAGAGACGGACGTCAGTACAACGTGAGTTCACGCTTAACTCGCTAAAGTTAATCAAAGCAGCAACATCATAGTTATGCTCGTCCTCCACTATAAACCTGTGTTGTGAAGGAATACATCACCATAGACCCAAAGTAAACCCGCACACGCTGATGTCTCCGCGTACAACCTTAGAGCAGTGTAAATCAGTGCACTGAATCCCATCACACACATAGTCACATAAAGATAACAGGGCAGTGACGTCACACAAAATACTAGCGCCGGGTCCTCACACCAGTACCGGAATAAGAGCAGTGACATCACCTACACCCTCTACTGCCGCTCCCCACAATAAACCAGTGCAGGTGACGTCATACACAGCGCTTGCTTAATTGATAGCACTAACGTCACATAAGCAACTCCTTGAAGCCCATGCCCGCAACTGTTTCTCACCTTGCCGGTCCCAGTTTCTTTCCCCGGCTCTGCTCCACAACGGGGCGCTTGCCAACGGCGTCTGTGACATTTCTTGACGAGAAAGTGTCTTTCAGAAATGTGATAAACAAGGAGCCATATAAACCAGCAGTGAGTGCAGCGCACAGCTGATGGGGATAGGCGAAGCGACGGGAGATGGTGGTGGAGTGCACCACACGGAGAAGGGGTAAGAACAAACAGGGGCACGAAGACACGCAGCTGCAGCCATGTGGATAGGAGCAGCGACGGCGCACGGAGAGATTAGGTGCTGTTGAGCACGGGCACCGAACACACGAGATAGGCTTGTAGTGCAGGGAAGAGCAGCAGTACAAAACAAGGAAGTAGTCCCTAAATAAAAAGATAACATCACAGCAGCGGAACTAAACTGTAGTTGGTCGGTGCTGCTTCCTGCAAAATGGAAGCAAAACGGAAGTGAGGTATCGGACCACCAGCCAATCAATGAGCGAGATAAGAAGAGCAATGCCAGATTTAACCAATGGCAAGCGACAAAACAAATAGAAACGCAATGGGTGGAGTTTCACCACTAATACTGATCACTTGATGCCTCAGAGAGGCAGTGCATGCGCTGCCTATGCGAGACCTAAGATAAGAAGAGCAATGCCAGATTTAACCAATGGCAAGCGACAAAACAAATAGAAACTCAATGGGTGGAGTTTCACCACTAACACTGATTACTTGATGCCTCGGAGAGGCAGCGCATGCGCTGCCTATGCGAGACCTAAAAAGGATATGGAAGGGGCTTTGGGCTGACTTCACTTGCCTCACTCGTTTCTTGGTAGAATGATGGCACGTGATCAGGTGAAGTACTATGTCTGCTGATTTAAGTAAAGCATCTCCTGGGCAGCATCCTGCTTCTCTTTATTTAACTTTAGCACCTGGGGACCCTGGGGGATGGGGTCCCCAGGGCCCCAAAAATAGTAAAAGAAGGGGGGCCACACAGCCCCCCTTCTAAAACAAAAATAAAATAAAAAAGCCGGCATCACGCCGGAGGCCCCGCCCCCTCCCTGCACCACTCTGCAAACGCACCACCGGGCGCATTGTAAGATAGGAAATTAAGTCCCCATGAATACTGAGGGTCCCTGGGGGCCAACTAGCCCACCAGGTACCTCCAGTAAGGGCCACATAGCTGGTTTGCAGAGAGGTGGTCCGAGGCCACGCCCCTTTTTACACCACTCTGCAAACGCGCCTCTTGGCGCACTGCTGGTGGGGCAATGAGGTCCTCTTGTGTCCTGAGGACCTCAGGACACAAGTGGACTTCATCCCCCAAGCAGCAGTGCGCCAGGAGCTGCGTTTGCAGAGTGGTGTAAAAAGGGTGCGTGGCCTCAGACCACTCTCAGTAATCCAGGTGTGTGGCGCTTACTGGAGGTACCTGGTGGGCTAGTTGGCCCCCAGGGACCCTCAGGAATGAAGGGGACTTAATATCCCAACTTAGAAGTGCCAGGAGGCGCGTTTGCAGAGTGGTGGGGAAAGGGGGCATGGCCTTTGTCCACCTCTCAGCAATCCCACTGTGTGGGGCTTACTGGAGGTAAGACGTAGGCCAGTTGGCCCCTAAAGGACCCCCAGCAGCGAAGGGGACTTAAATCCTCATCCTTGAGCGTGCCAGGGAGCACGTTTGCAGAGTGGTGGGCAAAGGGGGCGTGGCCTGCTATGAGAACTTAGCAATCCTGCTGTGTGGGACTTACTGGAGGTAATAGGAGGGGTAGTTGGCCCCCAAGTTTGTCCTTGGAGGCCAACTATCCCTCTTGTTACCTGCAGTAAGTCCCACACATTGGGATTGCTAAGACGTCTAAGGAGGACATGCCCCCCTTTCTCCGCCACTCTGCAAATGCGCCTCCTGGCAGACTACGGGTTGGGGGATGAAGTCCAATTTACTTCTGAGGGACTTTGGGGGCCAAGAAGCCCTCTTGGTACCTCCTCTAAGTCCTATGCAGCGGAATTCCTGAGCGCTGGTTGGAGGCCCAGCACCCTTTCTCCACCACTCTGCAAACGTGACTACTACTTAAACAAGCATTGGCATAGCCAATAGGTCTCGCCTTTGGGGCCTTAAGTATTTAGTTATGCAGCACAATATCCTTGGTGCAACAACATCAACTGTTGCATGGTTAAACACTTATAAGGTCCCAAAGGCGAGACCTATTGGCTATGCCATTGCTTGTTTACTTTAAGCCCCACTGGGGCAGCACTTTCAGGTTTCCTAGGTCCTTGTGCAAGTCCAGTTTTTCTTTGCATTCTGGATTATGTAGTTGTGTGTATTACATTATCAAATCAGAACTACAAGGCCCAGAATTCAAATAAAAAGGCAGGGGTAGATGAGCTACTAATAAAAGTACCTAGAAAACATGAGCTATTCTGACAGACTCATAGCTATAACCCACGCATGTATTTTAACAGAAATACTGCTGATTTAATAAGCCCACCCACTCTTGCCACTCAAGCTCTCTCTGCTCTGGACCCTAAACTGTTAGAGAGAGAGAAAACACACCTAGTGGCGTTTTGCAGCAACGAAGAGGAAGCCCAGCTGTGACGAAGGGGCAACATCCGTCGCTGGACGTTCGTTGGCAGAGGAGCCCAGCAGTACCACTGCCGCAGCCCGGGATCGAAGAGTGCAGCCCGGGATCGAAGAGTGCAGCCCAGCAGAAGAGCCTGAGGGAGAACAGAGTGTCGGTAGCCAGCCCGGAATTCCACCATCGCAGCCCGGACAGTGTGTGTGAGGGGAAGACCCCGCCAAGGACAAGGCAGCACATCAGATCACCACCAGCCCGGAAGCCTAAGGCGAAGCAGGCCGAGAGCAAAGCCACGCCCAAGTAAAGACTGTTGGCCCAGCGGTAAGGTGAGGAGGAAGTGCAGGCTTGCCGATAGTAAGCACCACTGTGAGGCACCGGGAGCCGCTGTATCCAATAATTTAGCGGGAGACGTTCCCGCCTGAAGCCATGCCCATGTTAACCCCAGGCAACCCGGGACATAGACTCCAGCTCAGGAGAGAGGGCACGCGGAGTGCAGGCAGTGTTGTTGCTTAACTAGCCTGTACGCGAGCCCTGCCCCCACCCAAATACCAGCTATGTTTTTGCAAGCGGCTGGCCGCATAGAGAGGAGAGAGATGAGAGGGGAAATGAATATATGGGGGGGTGAATTAGGAATGGCGAAAAGACATTCGAGGGAAAAGAGGAGTAGGGCATGCAGAGATGCTTGATAGGAAGAGGGAAGAAATAGGAGGGAACGGGGAGCGAGAAGGAGAACAAGCATTGGCCGCGCGGCGTAAAAGTAACGCCGCGCGGCTGTGAAAGCGAAAGTCATCGCGATGACGCGTTCTGTGCTGAGGACGCGAGGGATGCGCGCGCAGCAATGATTAGAAGAGGCGGAGCGAGGCGCGCGTGCTTGTGCGCGTAACCGCACGCTGGTGGCCGCTTTGGGAGCACTTTTAAAAGCCCCTTACTAAAGTCTCGCAGAGCAGCGCATGCGCGCTGGCTCACCGAGACCTAAAAAGCATCTTTCTGCACCTCTGACTTAGAGGTAGTTTTAATCCCCCTGCCCTATTATGTACTAGGGCCTTACTGAAGAGGTCATGCCAATCACAGGGGTACCCCAACGCATAGTGTTCCCTAGTGTATATAGGTGTTTTCACTGTATTCTAAGTGTCTTTTAGCATAGCACTGGCTTTAGGCCTGGTTAGTCAGAGCCAATTACCACCAGTACCCGTCAGCAAAAGGTTGGGGGCACAGGATGAATTTGCAACAAGGCCTCTTTCTGCTCCTCTGTTGTTTTTTTGTGCACATCTCTTGCTTCTTTCTGCACCTTTCTTCGTCTTTCTGGACTTCTGTTGCCTCTTTCTGCATTTTTCTTGCTTCTTTCTGTGCCTTTCTTTCTCTTTCTGCACATGTCCTACCTCTCTAGCCATAGTTAGAAATTAGCATTTAAAAAACCTTTGAAATTCACTGAAAAAACCACAGGTTTCAGGGATGTTATAGTTAGAAATTTGCATTTAAAAAACCTTTGAAATTCACTGAAAAAACCATAGGTTTCAGGGACGTTGTAGTTAGAAATTAGCATTTAAAAAACCTTAGAAATTCACTGAAAAAACCACAGGTTTCAGGGAGGTTATAGTTAGGTGGACATCTCACTTGTACAAAACCAGAGAAATTCGGTCGTTATAGTTAGTTAAGCTAACTATAACTATAACTTGTGCCCCCGCAATGCACTGCTGATGACGTCACATATTACATCATTCATGACATGGTCAGTGACATCACTGATGACATCACTGATGACATCTCAAATGACATCACTGATAACATCATCCACGTGATAATCTGATGCACCTCCTCATACCCTACTATAACCTTTGATACCTCACACACCAATACCAGTTACTACATACCCACTCACTGATTCCTAGTTCTACACACATATCCACTCATTCACCCATACAGTCACTCATACATTCAGTCACTCATCAATACAGCACTATCATATGCACTCATACACCTATACAGACACTCACACACTGCCACTCTCCCACAGAATTACTCACACACCTAGTCAGTCATGCAAAGAATCAATCACACTCCCATTTACTCACCTATACAGTTATACACACACCACCTCACTTATTCATCCAGATAGTAACACATACTTACTCTCTTATACAATCACTGATACAAGCACACAATCATCCATACAGGCACTCTCACAATCACTCACTCTCACATATAGTCATTTATATACTCCAACACTCACATATACTGCCTTTCACATATGTAGTTACTCACACATGTACCACTGAGACATCCATTCACTCACCAACACACCCATACACACACTAACCCACCCATACAGCCCTTCACAGATGCACTCTTGATCCCATACACCCAGTGAATCACCTACTCACACATCTATGCATAGAGTCACACACCCCCCACCCACCCACACAGACACTCAGGCACTCATACAGATACTCAGACAACCAATCAATAACCCATATAGACACTCATGTAGCTACTCACCAACCCATGCAGCCACTTACACACCAACTGACAGACTAATACAGACATTCACACAGTTTAGTCACTAACCCATGCATTCAGTAAGACATGATTAATCACTCACTTATACAGTTAGTCACGCACCTACTAAATTATCCATTCAGACACTCATACACCCACTCATTCTTTAATACACCTTGGCATATATATATATAAAACATATTTAAACTTTACAGACACACAGAGTCACTGGATGATGTCATCAGTGATGTCATCAGTGATGTCATTTGAGATGTCATCAGTGATGTCATCAGTGATGTCACTGACCATGTCATGAATGATGTAATATGTGACGTCATCAGCAGTGCATTGCGGGGGCGCGAGTTATAGTTAGCTTAACTAACTATAACGGCCGAATTTCTCTGGTTTTGTACGAGTGAAATGTCCACCTAACTATAACCTGTGGTTTTTTCAGTGAATTTCTAAGGTTTTGTAAATGCTAATTTCTAACTATAACGTCCCTGAAACCTATTGTTTTTTCAGTGAATTTCAAAGGTTTTTTAAATGCAAATTTCTAACTATAACGTCCCTGAAACCTGTGGTTTTTTCAGTGAATATATATATATATATATAGATAAATAGATATATATATATATATATATATATATATATCACCTAACATTGCTCCTTCCAGACAGCGGACACCCATGGAAGGTGGCGCACACGCCAGCAGAGCGCGCTGGCAGTAAAATACACATGAAACAGTCACAAATACGTGCGCTCTCAGGATCAAGAAATAACCATCCAAGTATGCTTGCAACCAGGTTTATTCCACCCCAACGCATTTCAACTGCACCCGCAGCCTTGATCACGTGTACTACGTGCACAAAAGAAAAAATGTCTTATAACACCAGACGTGAGATCATCAACATAAACAAAGGACATCGTATTTAGCGTTTGGCAGCCATGTTAGAGTGGTAAAATAGTAAAATGCGAGCCACAATAATACTAATACATCAAAACCACAATTACATGAATACGTGGGATAATCCACACTCTCACATGTTTAAGTTGATGTAAAACAATAATAATACAAATGTATAAATAAAGAAGCGCTCGGTTGTGCATGAATGTTAACTCTAACACATGGAAATAAAACACAGAATATGTGGCTGGTCCGTGAAAAGAACAGTGTCTTGGCCGGGAACAAGGTAAAAAATTCCTTATAATGCGTGTAAAGCCGGAGAGCTCCATGGATACGGTGCGTATGTCCATAAGTATAGAGAGTCTATTACTGGCAATGTGTATGCGCTAATAATTGTGCTAGGAGACATCGTTCGCATAGTGCTCTCGTGTCGGTATCATGTGTCAAAATCGGGTGCATGTAACGCTATTGAAAGCACCACAATGTATGTTTGGTGGAGAGACATGTTTAGCATGGTGCTGCGCAACAATAGAACGCAAAATGCATATGATCCAGTGTGGTATCTCACACGGTAGGCGTAGAAAGCGTCCTGGAGTGTCGGTGTCAGACTACGATGCATGGTGCGTATAACCCTGTTAGATACATCACAATAGAGCTTGTAGAGATTCAATTCAAAAACTCATTAAAAACACAGACCAGTCTTGCTGCAATTCTGCCATGTTTAGATCCCCGATCTGGTGCTAATATCTCCAAAAAGGTGTGCTCCCAAAAGTGATTTCGAAGAAAAGGTTAGGTGACCTGTGTAAGTGGATAGGTCCCTTCCTTCTCTCCAGCAAAAGAAACAAACAAACTAAAAGTTAAAATACGGCGCAACAATGTCACATCGTAACACAAATAGTTTCTTATGCACAATATTAAGAAAGAGGAGGTACATAGCAGGTCATCTAAATCACTAGGGCAATGAGGTAAGACGAGATAAAGTCTAACAGAGAAAAAGAGAGAACATAATATCGAAAAAAATGTCAAAATAACATTTGTAAGTGACAAAGGTAATAAAAACATGTGGAAAACATGTGGAAAACAAAGGGAAGATATGTAGATGGTGTTACTGAACATATCTATGTAGTAAAAAACTATTCTTTCTTAAGGTGTATAGCGAGTACTTCGTCCTGGTTCAGACCCCATGGTGCCCTAGTCTGTAAGTCCACAATGTATTTTGACTCTCTCTGCCTGAGCCTGAGAACCCTATTACCTCCTCTATGATCCAGCCGGATCTGTTCAAGTATAAAATACTTCATCAGTGAGGAGTTCGAAAAATGATTGTCCTGATAGTGTTGTGCCACTGTATATTTGGGATCTCTGTTCGTAATGGCGCGTTTGTGTTCTAGGATTCTCTTTTTTGCCATCAGCGTAGTACTCCCTACATAGTGAAGCTTACAGGGACATTCAGTCACATAAACCACAAATGTGGTGCTACAGGTCAGAAATTGGGTTATAGTCTTTCTGCCAGTACCATGAGTAAACTCGTTGCGGAAACTGCTAGACAGACAGGCCTTGCAATGTCCGCAAGGAAAGAACCCTTTGAGATCATGTACTCCCACATCCTGCTTCGTGGTGATGTCGCTGTGTACCAACATATCTCTTATATTCCTACCCCGTCTGTAGGTGATGTTTGGTCTATCTGAGATGGTATGACCTATACTGTTGTCATTTCTTAGGGTTTCCCAATTGCGTGCTAAGATACGCCTAATGTTGTCTGAGTCAGAATTGTAGGTCATGACGACCCTAGTGCTGGTTTCCACTGACTCTTCCTCAATGGGTGCCTTGTCTGCAAGTGTGTCAGTTCTGCTTACGCCCTCTGCTCTATCTATGGCTTTTTTAAGTACCCATGTGGGATAACCCCTAGCCTTAAATCTCTCGATCATGTTAGTACTCTCTGTTCTGTACGCCTCAATGCTGCTGCAGTTTCTTCTTGCCCTCAACCGTTCCCCATAAGGAATGCTCCATTTGAGTGATTCAGGGTGACTGCTGAGGGCATGCAGGATGCTGTTACCAGCCGTGCTTTTGCGGAATAGGGAAGTGTGTATATGGTTCTGTCTAATCTCTACTTTGACATCAAGGTATTCCACACTGCTGTCGCTGATGTTGCCTGTAAGCTGTATGTTGCGATCATTCCTGTTGAGTTCATTTATAAACTCATTAGCTTCAGTTTGAGTGCCCTTCCATATGATGAACAAGTCATCAATATACCTGAGCCACAGTTCAACCTTATTCAGGTTGTTGATGACAATGTTGCCTGAGAAGATCTCCTCCTCCCAGAGGCCCATGAACAGGTTGGGAAAACTGGGAGCAAAGCAGGAACCCATCGCTGTTCCTGTCGTTTGTCTATACAGAATACCATCGAACAAAAAGATATTATTAGTAAGGCAGTATTCTGTCATTTCATAAATCATGCGACTATGTTCCCAGTACTTGATGTGCCTGTTTTTAAGAAAATGAGAGCAAGCAGCTAGTCCTTGCTGGTGGGCAATGATGGTATAGAGTGAGTGTACATCTAATGTTATCAAAAGGAAATCACTCTCCCATTTGACGCTTTCCAGTCTACTCAGAAAATCCTTGGTGTCCCTGATGTAACTGGGAAGTCTGATGACAAAGTCCCTAAGAAAGTGATCCACATATTTGGATATGTGTTCGGCTACACTCCCTCTAGAAGAGACAATGGGGCGGCCAGGTGGTGTGACTGGGTCTTTGTATACCTTAGGTAATAGGTAAAGCACTGGCATCTTGGGATAGTCTCTTTTAAGATAACAAAACTCCTCCCACTCAAGAATGCCCTTGTCTTTCCACATGGTCAGTTTATCCCATATGTTGGTAATGCTGTTGTTGTACATGTCCCTGGTGATCTCAGTGTAGTATGTAGTGTCTCCCAGTTGGCGTAGTGCTTCTGTAATGTATTGGTCCCTGTCAAGGATGATAGCATTGCCGCCCTTGTCAGCAGGACGAATAACTATATCATTGTCTTCGGCCAAAGATCTCAGAACCTGTCTTTGATTGTAAGTCAGATTAATATTGCGTTTGTCTTTGTTATACGATTTGTGTCTGTAATTGGTCAGAGCCCTAGTGACACTCTCATGAAAGGTGTCTATGCTGTCATGAGGTAGCGATGGTAGGAAGGTGGAGCAAGGTCTGAAACTGGTGGAGGCTGCTGAATCACCCATAATACCCAGTTCATCTAGAATCTGTTGTTCGTTCAACACAGAGACACTGGTGTCAGTGTCTTGATGTAGCTCGAACATTGTGGTCAGAGTGTCAATATCTCCTATATTCAAGCTGGTTGTTTGGCTGTCCTGTCCACTTGTGTCTACATTGGCCCTAGATCTTTGTCGCCTTAATGTGTGCCATTTTTTTAGTTTGAACTTTCTCACATACTTGAAAAGATCGATCCTAGTCTCAACATAATTAAAAGAGGATGAAGGACAGAAAGATAGTCCTAGGCAAAGTGTATATTTTTCAATGTCACTAAGTTGTCTTTTAGAAAGATTAATAATGGTTCTATTAACCATGGCAGGATCCATTAATATGTTTTTTTGGAGCGCGTCTTGTTGCTTCCCATGCGGCCCCTTCCTCTGCCTCTTTTGCCACTGTTGTCGGATTCGTTGTCGTCTGTTCCTCCGTCTCCTCGTCCTCTGCCTCGGCCCCGTCCTCTCTGTCCTCTCGTTCTCGGTGTTGGGGTGTCCCTCGTCATTTGTCGTGTTTTGCGCATTGTCCTGTACTTGTCTAAAAAAGTCGCCGGACTTGCGTTCCGTTCTTCTCCAGAAGTATCACCCTTGGATATGTCAGATTCGCTTTCGCTAGCCGTTGATACCTCGAATGCGCCACCCTCAGTGATATTGGTTGTGGTTGTTCCACGTGGGTCTCTCTCCTTGTATAAGTGATCATACTTTCTGCTGAAAGTGAGTATTCTCCCACTTTTATAGTCACCATAGTCCCTGTTCAGTTTCCTTTGTTTGCGCCCTTTAATGTCCTCTTCATGTTTATACAGTCGTTCCTTCATGGTTTGCAAGGATTTATTGAAAGCCTCAGTGTCCATGATTGTTAGCAGTTCTTCTTGTAACTCTTTGATTTGTGAGATCAATATCTCGCGATCACTCCAGGCGTATTTAATTAAAATCTCCAGCATCCGCCTGGAACTTAATGTAGAGTTCATGGACCATTCCTCGAGCATTTTGGGATTTGGTTTTTCATATGAGGGAGTGATGAAAATTCTCAAACCTCGTGGGGCCATTTCCTGATCAACATAATTCTGTAGTGAAATGGCCTCCCACCACTTCAATATCTCAGCTCTTTTCAATTTCTCTAATTTTTTCAATTTATCTTCTGTTGGTTGAACCTCAGAGTTTTTATTATCCTTTAGGATTTTCTGTCCTGGTTTCCTTGTAAATAAGGTGAGAGCAGCCGCTCTCCTTTCCGCCTCCTCTTCCATCATGCACCTCCCTGGTTGCACTGAAAATTACCAATTTCGGATGGTATCTTTTGTCCCCCTCGTAAATACAAGGTTCCTTCTGCCGTGAGATCGTATTTCCACAAGAGTAAATACCCAGCAGACACTCACTCGAGAAACTTGGGCGTACCTCGGACAAAAGGCGCGCTGCCAGCCACTGCGTTGCAGCCTATAGTTCGAAGTGTTATAATTGCATATGCAACTGCTGTCAATAATACGAAAAGTAACCACCCGCTGAAAATCACCGCTGCCCCGGTAGGAGAGAGAATCCCGCGCATCCGCCGATGCGTGACAAGCCTAACCCACACCAGGGACGGATAATATTCATGCAGGCTTACCTCCGTGTAGTCCTTGTTTTCGCTGATCGTTTGTCCTCATGGTTGAATACCAATGTTATCTTGTGCTTTCCTACGGCTGATGAGATGCTGTCCTCAATTGTAATCACCTAACATTGCTCCTTCCGGACAGCGGACACCCATGGAAGGTGGCGCACACGCCAGCGGAGCGCGCTGGCAGTAAAATCCACATGAAACAGTCACAAATACGTGCGCTCTCAGGATCAAGAAATAACCATCCAAGTATGCTTGCAACCAGGTTTATTCCACCACAACGCGTTTCAACTGCATCCGCAGCCTTGATCACGTGTACTACGTGCACAAAAGAAAAAATGTCTTATAACACCAGACGTGAGATCATCAACATAAACAAAGGATATTGTATTTAGCGTTTGGCAGCCATGTTAGAGAGGTAAAATAGTAAAATGCGAGCCACAATAATACTAATACATCAATACCACAATTACATGAATACGTGGGATAATCCACACTCTCACATGTGGTGCTTTCAATTGCGTTACATGCGCCCGATTTTGACACATGATACCGACACGAGAGCACTATGCGAACGATGTTTCCTAGCACAATTACTAGCGCATACACATTGCCAGTAATAGACTCTCTATACTTATGGACATACGCACCGTATCCATGGAGCTCTCCGGCTTTACACGCATTATAAGGAATTTTTTACCTTGTTCCCGGCCAAGACACTGTTCTTTTCACGGACCAGCCACATATTCTGTGTTTTATTTCCATGTGTTAGAGTTAACATTCATGCACAACCGAGCGCTTCTTTATTTATACATTTGTATTATTATTGTTTTACGTCAACTTAAACATGTGAGAGTGTGAATTATCCCACGTATTGATGTAATTGTGGTATTGATGTATTAGTATTATTGTGGCTCGCATTTTACTTTTTTACCACTCTAACATGGCTGCCAAACGCTAAATACGATGTCCTTTGTTTATGTTGATGATCTCACGTTTGGTGTTATAAGACATTTTTTCTTTTGTGCACGTAGTACACGTGATCAAGGCTGCGGATGCAGTTGAAACGCGTTGTGGTGGAATAAACCTGGTTGCAAGCATACTTGGATGGTTATTTCTTGATCTCGCTCTCAATTGGGCAAGATGGAGATCTAGTGGTATAGTGCACATGCCTTCAATCCCGGAGTAGCCGTACGTATTACTACTAGACTTCCATCTCGCTCCATCGGGAGCGCCCTCAAAGACAATCAAGGGACCAGGCATCGACCCCCCTTAGATGTGCCTCCACTGTCGGAGAAGCTGCTTTAATTACCACTAGATCTCCATCTTGCCCAATTAGGAGCGAAATCAAGGGATTAGGCATTGACCCCCCTGATACTGTGTGCAAGCTCTGCTCATTACCGTCACGTCCCCGTGCAGACCGGGCTCCATGGGCAGGACTTCGTTCTCCCACTCCTACTACCAGTGAGGTCCCTAGCTTGGACCTACAGCATCTTCTCAGGCATTCAGATTTACTTGTCCTGATGATGATCCCATAACCACTGATGGGGATCGAAACGTCGTCGACCAATACATATTAACTCTATTTTACACATATGACCAATGTGGAGTACAAGATGTTCTTTCTATCGTGACTGTAATCTCGATATCACTTAAAAGTCACTTTACATGCCTGAGGTCAGGAAATCTTTTGATTTGTATGTTGTCTAATGTTTATTGAATATGTAAATAAATACAATACGTCGTGTTAGACCTGGCATCATTGGCGAGGGTCTCCCTTACTCTTTTCGCTTCCTATCTTTTATGTTGGCTGGATTTAGATGCTCTGGGCGCTGTGCCACTGCCAATCAGTGCCACAGCGCGAATGCTCCTGTGTAAAGATAACTGTATGAATTGGGATAACCATAATTGGCTCGTTTGGTTTACCTGTCAGTCCCTAGTATAAGTGCACTGTGTGTGCCCAGGGCTGGTAGACCAAATCCTGCTGGTGGGCCTGCAGCGCTGATTTGCGCTACCCACCGAAGCAGCTTTTAAAGTATGTCTGTGTAGCATGTTCTAATAGCGAGTTACCCTCCATTTCCCTGCTTACTATTGTGAGGCTATCCGTTCTCATAGGCCAGAATGGGCAGTCTGAGTATTACATCCCATAATCCTACCTGCCCCCAGGAACCCGATAGGAACTTCGAGTTTGATATGTTTAAGCTCAGGACATTGAGATACATATTTTAGTAAGGATCATTTGCGTAGTCCGTGTTCGAAAATGCCGCTGCTAGAAACGAGGTATTTTCTGGCCTAAGCTTTCCTGTAGGCTTTGCTAGCGTGTGTATTGGCCGTCTGGTTTTGGAGCAGCAGGGCCAGCTGGGTCAGACCTGGCTGGAGAGAGAGATCGGCATTTTGAGTATGGGGAGGGGTGACTCTTTGATCTGAGCAGGGCCGTGCCTGGCAAGGTGAATGATGGCTCCACCTCCCACTGGGCGTCTGATAGCAGACCCCCAGAGTCTCAAAGGGCAGGATGTCGCCTCGTAAACCAAGTGCTCCCCAACCCCACCGAACTAGTTCTGGCTGGATGCAGTGATTTGTGACTGCAGAGAACAAAGACTTTTTAGGTATAAAACGCTGCGCTGAAACCTTGTTCAGGTGTGTTCCTTCTGGATGTCAAGACGAAACTCTGTCCGAGTGAACAGAGGAAAGGACTTTGAAACTTTCACCAAGCTTGCTGAAGAAACTACCCGAGGGTCTGAATTGAGAGCGCCTCCTGCTGAAGTCTCAGGGACATTAGACTTCACCCCGTCAGCCGTCTGAATTCCTGTGCTAGGGATTCTACTTGCAGGTGAGGCCTCCGTCGAGTAATCCGGAACCTCTAGTTCTACTGTGAGGAATGCGGACTGGTAACCCTTGTTAACTCTGTGTGTGGGCCGCTGCAGCTAAGAGAGAGCTGCCGCCGTAGAGCGCCCGCCTTAATTGGAACCTCCGGAACTTTTGCTGAATCTGTGTGGGCCACCGCAGTTAAGAGAGAGCTGTAGCCGCTGAGTGCCCGCACCTTTGCCAACTTTGCCTCATCGTGATTTGTCCTGTGGGCCGCTGCAGCTAAGAGAGAGCTGTTGCCGCTGATTGCCCGCACTTGTGTCAGCTGTGCATCATCGTGATTTGTCCTGTGGGCCGCCACAGCTAAGAGAGAGCTGTTGCCGCTGAGTGCCCGCACTTGTGTCAGCTGTGCATCATCGTGATTTGTCCTGTGAGCCGCCGCAGCTAAGAGAGAGCTGCTGCCGCTGAGTGCTCGCACCTTTGCTAACTTTGCATCATCGTGATTTGTCCTGTGAGCCGCCGCAGCTAAGAGGGAGCTGCTGCCGCTGAGTGCTCGCACCTTTGCTAACTTTGCATCATCGTGATTTGTCCTGTGAGCCGCCACAGCTAAGAGGGAGCTGCTGCCGCTGAGGGCTCGCACCTTTGTTAACTTTGCATCATCGTGATTTGTCCTGTGAGCCGCCGCAGCTAAGAGAGAGCTGCTACCGCAGAGTGCTCGCACCTTTGCCAACTTTGCATCATCGTGATTTGTCCCATGGGCCGCCGCAGCTAAAAGAGAGCTGTTGCCGCTGAGTTCCCCCACCTTTGCCAATTTTGCATCATCGTGAGTCGTCCTGTGGGCCGCCGCAGCTAAGAGAGAGCTGCTGCCGCTGTGAGCCCACCACTGAGCTGCGCGACAAAATTCATCGCCACCACCAGCCCGGGCCGCCGCAGCCGCGTGCTGCTGCCGCTGGGAGCCCGCCTTTCCCCGAGTGCCCGAATCATTGTGAGTGCACGTTGCAGACCACTGCAGACAAGAGTTGTGGTCGCTGGGAGTCCGCCTGTCACCGTCTCCGCTTCTTCGAGAAGCTACGTGCTGTGTCCCCGTCCAACGGCAGGTATCTGGTGCGCAACGGGTCGCGTAGACCCAGGCCTTGAACTCAGTCAGTGCCACATTCTGGTGAATACGTTATTGCCTTTTTAAGTCCCTACTGATTTACGTGTATTGTGACTGGTTAAAACGCTTTTGAGAGTCTCGTGCTAAACCTTAGATAAAGATACTATTTTTTCTATACCTACTTAAGTTGTGTCCTTTTGTGGTGTCGTTACTGCCTTATTGTGCATGGTCATAAATGCTTCTCACACTGCCTCTGAGATAGGCCTAACTGCTCGTGCTACGTTACCACAGGGTTGAGCAGGGGTTATCAAAGGGGGTAGCCCACGTGCCCTGACTTAGGAAGAAGGGTCCTTATTTGGACAGTGGCACCAGCCATTGCCAACTAGAGACCCCCATTTCTAACATTGGTGGCAGCGGTGGGATCAGGACTTGCATTTATGATCCACGTACAATAACTGGTAGACGCCACTAGTGAGTACAGACCAAAGCGCAGCCACGCACGTTTTTTGTTTTCCTTCTTCGAATTTTTGTTGTTGTTGGTTGCTCTAGTATTGAATCGTTGATCGCAGCCATGAGTACTGCTAATATGGGAAGGCCAACATCCAATGCTTCGGAGGATCTCACCTTTGAGGAGGAAAGATTAGATACCTATACTGCCAAACAGCTGAAGTCATTTTGTAAACAATTCGCAGTCCCCGTGATAGGTCTCTCTAGGAAGGAGGAGTACCACAAGGCGCTGAAGGCCTGGTGGGAAGCCAGAGGGTCCGCTGGGGATGAGGAAGAGAATGCTGGAGGGCAGCAGGATGATGCAGTAGAGGGGGGGAAATAGAACACCCTCCAATCCAGGTACTTGTGTATTCCAAAGGAGCCTGACCCCAGAAGAGCTGGAGGACAGGTAGAGAGATAGGAGGCATAGTTTGGAGATGGCTAAATTGGAAGGTCAGAAGGACCTTGAGAGTAAGAAGTTAGACATTGAGAAGAATCGATTGTCAATTAAACTTGAGAAAATGAGAATGGAGCATGAGAGAATGTTGAGGGAGATAGAGATCAGGGCGAGGAGTGTCCCGGTCTCCCCCTCTGGTGGCAGCATACCTTTAGTAACTCCTGAGAGTAGAGTTTATATTCCTAAGGATGTCATTAAGGATTTTCACAATAGTGAGGATATTGGGCAATGGTTTGCCGCATATGAGATAGCAATGGTGTCCCACTGGGTCCCTGAGCAGGATTGGGGAGCGGGATTGTGGGGGCGCTTTGTGAGTGATGGTAGGGATACCCTGTTGGACCTGCCTGAGGAGAGCAGGATGGTGTATGCCCATATGAAAGAAGCTTTGATGACCCGTTATGGTTTGACCCCAGAAATGTACAGGCAGAGGTTTAGGACCTGTAAGAAGTTAGAGGGTACCACGTGGGTTGAATATGTGTCTTTTTCTGCAGAGCAATGGATCGCTGGGTAAAGGGTAGCAAAGTGGAAACTTTCGAGCAATTGTATGATTTGTTTGCGTGGGAGCATTTTTCTAGTAACTGTTTTCCAGAGCTACGCCAGCACCTGATTGATAGCAAGCTGACTAACCCTAGGAAGCTTGCTGAGGAGGCGGACCGCTGGGTGAACACCCGGGTCCGCAAAGGTTTGTGGGAGACTTCGCCAGAGGTGGGCAGGGTCCCCAGCAGAGAAGTGGGGGGACAAGGGTAAGCCGAGGGAGTTCCAGAGAGGGCCCCAAAGTAATTCCCAAGGGAACCAAGCAGTGGTGTCCCAGCCTCCCCCTGAGAAGAAGCCAGTGTCCCCAACAGAAGGGCTGTTCAGAGGGGGCCACTCACTTGTTTCAAGTGTGGTCAAGTAGGCCACCGGTATTATGATCCCCAGTGTCCCCAGAGGGACCCCAATGCATTCCCTCGTGCACCACCCCGTGCACCATCCCGCCAGATTGCCAGTGTAGCCCTGGGGGGGTAGGAGGTAGAGGTCCAAGGTGGGTGGGATCCCATAGAGTTAACCCTTGTCTCGCTAGGAGATTTTGAGAAGGTCCCTAACCCCACACTGCCTAATAACACTAGGAAGTACCGGCAGTGGGTGACCATCAATGGCCATAGGGCGGAGGCTCTCAGGGACACCAGAGCTAGTGTGACTGCTGTCAGCTCCCGGTTGGTGTCCAAAGAGCAGGTTGTCCCCCATGCATTCTGCCCCGTAGTGTCAGCAGACAACTCAGAGAGCCAGTGTGAAGTGGCTCAGGTTCCCTTCGAGTGGGGGGGGTCTCAGGAACTCTTCAAGTGGCTGTGAGGCCCGCCATGCCGGTAGACTGTCTGTTGGGCAATGATCTAGAGAACTCCCCGTGGGCTACGGTGGAGAGAAAGTCTCATTTGGAAATGTTGGGTCTGCCTGAGTGGGCGTGTGCGACCACTCGGTCCATGACAGCTCAGAAGGATGTTCAGGAGGGTCTGGAGTCTGAAAGTATGGCCCAGGCCCCTGCCTTAAAGAGAAGGGGTAGGGGGCACAGGAAACCGGCCCCCGTGGTTCCCACGGTCCCGGAGGGAGCAGACCTTGAGGGGGATGCCCTGGAACCTACAGGGAAACAAGTGGCTGAACTGGGGGACCTACCGGAGCTGACCCATTGGCAGCAGGAAGGGCCCTCCAGGGAGAAATTTTGCGAGCAACAGAGAACCTGCCCTTCTCTTGAGGGGGTGCGGCGACAGGCCGCCGCCCAGGCAGCAGGTGATCAGACAGGGTCACATTGGATCTATTGGGAGAATGATCTCCTTTATAGCGAGCCTAAGGTTGCTGAGCCTGGGTCAGCCCGTGTGCTGGTGGTACCCCAGCGCTTCAGGACCTTCCTACTGGGGTTGGCTCATGATGTGCCACTGGCCGGACATCTGGGGCAGACCAAGACCTTTGAGAGGCTGGTCACCTACTTCTATTGGCCCCAGATGCGCAGGAGCTCAGATGCTCACTGCAGGACATGTGAGACTTGCCAGGCAAGTGGGAAGAGTGGGGGGAAGATTAAGGCCCCACTCCAGCCCTTTTCCGTTGTGAGCACCCCATTCGAGAGAGTGGGCATTGATATTGTGGGGCCTCTGGATCCCAAGACAGCCATGGGCAACAGGTTCATCCTGGTCTTGGTGGACCATGCCACCAGATACCCTGAGGCCATCCCACTCAGGACAGTGACGGCCCCCGTGGTGGGACGGGCACTGATGGGGATTTTCTCCCATGTGGGATTCCCCAGAGAGGTGGTGTCCGATAGGGGAACTAACTTCATCTCCAAGTACATGAAGTCTCTGCAGGAGGAGTGTGGGGTAACATATAAGTTCACCAGTCCTTACCATCCCCATGGTAATGGGCTGGTTGAGAGATTCAACCGGACCCTCAAGGGCATGATTATGGGCCTAGGTGAGCCCATGAGGCGTAAGTGGGACATCCTCTTGCCATGCCTGTTGTTTGCTTACCATGAGGTGCCACAGAAGTCCTTAGGGTTCAGTCCCTTTGAGCTGCTCTATGGGGACCCGGTAAGAGGGCCTCTGAGTCTGGTCAAGGAAGGCTGGGAGCAATCTCCCAGGAAACCTCCCCAGGATGTGTTTAGTTACATGCTGGCCTTCAGGAACCAGACTCGGTGTTTCAGGAAACTTGCTGAGGCAAACCTGGAAGCCAGCCAGGAAGAGATGAAACGCTGGCACGATCAGAATGCCAGTCTGATCGAGTTTCAGCCTGGACAGAAGGTTTGGGTCATGGCCCCGGTGGAGCCCTGTGTGCTCCAGGATAGGTGGACCGGCCCCTTTGAGGTGGTGGAGCGCAAGAGTCCTGTTACCTACGTGGTGGACTTGCAGTCTCCCAGGAACCCCTTGCGGGTCCTGCATGTTAACCTCCTGAAGCCCCACTTTGAGAGGTCTGAAGTGGGCATGCTTCTGGCCACAGATGCTGGGATGGAGGAGGAGAGCGAGCCCCTTCCTGACCTCCTGTGTGCAGGGGAACGAGATGGGTCAGTGGAGGGTGTGGTCCTCCCCACCACACTGACCCCTGAGCAGCAGGGTGATTGTCGCCAACTGTTGGGGCAATTCAGTGATCTGTTCTCCCTGGTACCTAGTGTCACTGATTGGTGTGTCCATGACGTGGACACTGGGGACAGTCCTCCCATTAAGCACAAGGCTTACCGAGTGACTGACCGGGTAAGGGCCTACATTAAGGATGAGGTTACCAAAATGTTTGCCCTTGGGGTGATTGAGTCCTCTAGCAGGCCTTGGTCCAGCCCAGTGGTCCTGGTACCAAAGCTGCAGCGCCTGGTACCACCCCAGAACTCCGGTTCTGCGTGGACTATCGGGGCCTCAATTCAGTCATGAAGACTGACGCGCACCCCATCCCCAGAGCTGATGAGCTCGTAGATCGGTTAGGGGCTGCAAAATACCTCAGCACATTTGATTTGACGTCTGGGTATTGGCCAATCGCCTTGGCCGAGGGAGCAAAGGAGAGGTCAGCATTCTCCACACCCGATGGGCACTACCAGTTCCGGGTGATGCCCTTTGGAATGAAGAATGCCCCTGCCACCTTTCAGAGGCTGGTCAACAGGGTGCTGGTTGGGCTGGAAGACTTCAGTGCCGCCTACCTGGATGACATTGCGGTGTTTAGCTCCTCTTGGGAAGACCACCTGCGCCACCTCTGGGAGGTATTGATGGCACTGCGGAAGGCAGGCCTCACAATCAAAGCCAGTAAGTGCCAGATTGGGCAGGGTTCTGTAGTGTATTTGGGACACCAGGTGGGGAGCGACCAGGTGGCGCCCCTTCAGCCCAAAATTGAAACTATCCTGGCATGGGAACCCCCCAAGACTCAGATGCAGGTGAGAGCCTTCTTAGGACTCACAGGGTACTACAGGAGGTTTGCCAAGGGATATGGCAACATTGTTGCACCCTTGACTGAGCTGACTTCTAAGAAGCAGCCAAAGAAGGTAAACTGGACTGACACCTGTCAGAACGCGTTTGACGCCCTGAAGACTGCCATGTGCACCGCACATGTGCTTCAGGCGCCCGACTTTTCAAAGGAATTTGTTGTCCAGACAGACGCCTCAGAGCATGGTATAGGGGCTGTTCTGTCACAGATCAATGAGGAGGGACTAGACCAACCGGTAGCCTTCCTGAGCAGGAGGTTACTTCCCCGGGAACAGAGGTGGAGTGCAATTGAGCGTGAGGCATTTGCTGTGGTCTGGGCGCTGAAGAAGCTGAGACCATATCTGTTTGGGACTCACTTCTGGGTTCAGATAGACCACAAACCCCTTAGATGGTTGATGCATATGAGGGGTGAGAATGCCAAGTTGTTGAGGTGGTCCATTTCCCTACAGGGTATGGATTTCACGGTGGAACACCGCCCTGTTACAGAACACGCCAATGCTGACGGTCTGTCCAGATTTTTCCGCCTTAGTGATGAGAACTCCCAAGGGGATGGTTAGTTCTCCCCACATTTCAGCTGGAGGGGATGCGTGTTAGACCTGGCATCATTGGCGCGGGTCTCCTTTCCTCTTTTTGCTTCCTATCTTTTATGTTGGCTGGATTTAGATGCTCTGGGCGCTGTGCCACTGCCAATCAGTGCCACAGCGCGAATGCTCCCTGTGTAAAAATAACTGTATGAATTGGGATAACCATAAATGGCTCATTTGGTTTACCTGTCAGTCCCTAGTATAAGTGCACTGTGTGTGCCCAGGGCTGGTAGACCAAATCCTGCTGGTGGGCCTGCAGCGCTGATTTGCGCTACCCACCGAAGCAGCTTTTAAAGTATGTCTGTGTAGCATGTTCTAATAGCGAGTTACCCTCCATTTCCCTGCTTACTATTGTGAGGCTATCCGTTCTCATAGGCCAGAATGGGCAGTCTGAGTATTACATCCCATAATCCTACCTGCCCCCAGGAACCCGATAGGAACTTCGAGTTTGATATGTTTAAGCTCAGGACACTGAGATACATCTTTTAGTAAGGATCATTTGCTTAGTCCGTGTTCGAAAATGCAGCTGCTAGAAACGAGGTATTTTCTGGCCTAAGCTTTTCTGTAAGCTTTGCTAGCGTGTGTATTGGCCGTCTGGTTTTGGAGCAGCAGGGCCAGCTGGGTCAGACCTGGCTGGAGAGAGAGGTCAGCATTTAGAGTATGGGGAGGGGTGACTCTTTGATCTGAGCAGGGCCGTGCCTGGCAAGGTGAATGATGGCTCCACCTCCCACTGGGCGTCTGATAGCAGACCCCCCAGAGTCTCAAAGGGCAGGATGTCGCCTCGTAAACCAAGTGCTCCCCGACCCCACCAAACTGGTTCTGGCTGGATGCAGTGATTTGTGACTGCAGAGAACAAAGACTTTTTTAGTATAAAACGCTGCGCTGAAACCTTGTTCAGGTGTGTTCCTTCTGGATGTCAAGATGAAACTCTGTCCGAGTGAACAGAGGAAAGGACTTTGAAACTTTCACCAAGCTTGCTGAAGAAACTACCCGAGGGCCTGAATTGAGAGCGCCTCCTGCTGAAGTCTCAGGGACATTAGACTTCACCCCGTCAGCCGTCTGAATTCCTGTGCTAGGGATTCTACTTGCAGGTGAGGCCTCCGTCGAGTAATCCGGAACCTCTAGTTCTACTGTGAGGAACGCGGACTGGTAACCCTTGTTAACTCTGTGTGTGGGCCGCCGCAGCTAAAAGAGAGCTGCCACCGTTGAGCGCCCGCCTTAATTGGAACCTTCGGAACCTTCGCTGAATCTGTATGGGCTGCCGCAGTTAAGAGAGAGCTGTAGCCGCTGAGTGCCCGCCGTTGTGCCAGCCTGGTCGAGGTCATCCTTTGTCCTGTGGGCCGCCGCAGCTAAGAGAGAGCTGCTGCCGCTGAGGGCCCGCACCTTTGCCAACTTTGCCTCATCGTGATTTGTCATGTGGGCCGCCGCAGCTAAGGGAGAGCTGTTGCCGCTGAGTGCCCGCACTTGTGTCAGCTGTGCATCATCGTGATTTGTCCTGTGAGCCGCCGCAGCTAAGAGAGAGCTGCTGCCGCTGAGTGCTCGCACCTTTGCTAACTTTGCATCATCGTGATTTGTCCTGTGAGCCGCAGCAGCTAAGAGGGAGCTGCTGCCGCTCAGTGCTCGCACCTTTGCTAACTTTGCATCATCATGATTTGTCCTGTGACCCGCCGCAGCTAAGAGGGAGCTGCTGCCGCTGAGGGCTCGCACCTTTGTTAACTTTGCATCATCGTGATTTGTCCTGTGAGCCGCCGCAGCTAAGAGAGAGCTGCTGCCGCGGTGTGCTCGCACCTTTACTGACTTTGCATCATCGTGATTTGTCCCGTGGGCCGCCGCAGCTTATAGAGAGCTGTTGCCGCTGAGTGCCTGCACCTTTGCCAATTTTGCATCATCGTGAGTCGTCCTGTAGGCCGCCGCAGCTAAGAGAGAGCTGCTGCTGCTGTGAGCCCACCACGGAGCTGCACAACGAGAGTCATCGCCACCACCAGCCCGGGCCGCCGCAGCTGCATGCTGCTGCCGCTGGGATCCCACCTGTCCCCGAGTGCCCGAATCATTGTGAGTGCACGTTGCGGACCACTGCAGACAAGAGTTGTGGTCGCTGGGAGGCCGCCTGTCACCGTCTCTGCTTCTTCGAGAAGCTACGTGCTGTGTCCCCGGCAGGTATCTGGTGCGCAACGAGTCGCGTAGACCCAGGCCTTGAACTCAGTCAGTGCCACGTTCTGGTGAATACGTTATTGCCTTTTTAAGTCCCTACTGATTTACGTGCATTGTGACTGGTTAAAACGCTTTTGAGAGTCTCGTGCTAAACCTTAGATAAAGATACTATTTTTTCTATACCTACTTGAGTTGTGTCCTTTTGTGGTGTTGTTACTGCCTTATTGTGCATGGTCATAAATGCTTCACACACTGCCTCTGAGATAGGCCTAACTGCTCGTGCTATGTTACCACAGGGTTGAGCAGGGGTTATCAAAGGGGGTAGCCCACTTGCCCTGACTTAGGAAGAAGGGTCCATATTTGGACAGTGGCGCCAGCCATGGCCAACTAGAGACCCCCATTTCTAACACGTCCCATTTGGACAATAAGACACCCAACCCTGATTGCAGTTTTGTGGTTATGGTTATATACCAGTTTTACCAGTTTAATTATGTGGTTATGGTTATATATATTTTTTCCTTGAAAGGAACGGTTGTCTCTAATAATATTATACTCCTTCAAGACTAAGCCTGAAGGCTGCTCTCCACAGCTACCGCTTGGATAGCTTCCTAAGGTTGTCTGAGACCTCCTAAATCACCATAAGGGTTGTCTGGACTGGTGCAAGGTGTCCACTTACATTGGTGGACATTATATACCAGGATGCTGAACCTTTTGAAGTCTGTAGAAGCTCGGGATCAGCAGACCGGTCAGCAAAGTTGTGGTGCCGCGAATGCAAGGGAGTGACTCCTTCACTCCAAGGGAGATTATCTTCAGGTGTCTTGGATGCTCCACAGGTCCTACACGGATCCTGTATGGTGCACAGACACAGACGATGCAGCAGATTGAGAAGGAGACGAAGTCAGGCCCAAACGAACTCCTGCAAAGTCCAGAGTGCCCAGACGGTCGAAGTGAAGTGGTTTCAGTTCTGAATTTGTCCTACAACCAGGTAAGCCCTTAAGTACCCATGGGAGAGGGTTGGAAAGATTCAGGGGACCCTCCCAGGGCAGGGAGGAGGTTACTCCCATGTCCTTTGTCCAGTTTCGTGCCAGAGCAGGAGCCAACGGCTCCCAGAACTGGTTTGAACTGGACTATGCACTGGGACACCAAATGTGACCTTCCTGCACTTTTTCAGGTGCTGGCAAGCGCACCCACCCAACCCTAATACACTAAATCCTGTCTAGGAGGTGGTCCTCCCTGTGACAGGATGCCTATTGTTCTGCCTTCCCCTGCTTGAGCTTGGCACAGCAGCAGGAGGGCAGAAATGTGTCTCTGGTCGGCAGCAACCATTTTGTGCTGTCTGGAGCTAGAAGGCTGATAACGGGAACATCGAGGGCCCCACGAAGGGCCTTCCTGGTGGGTGGAATCATACTTCCAACACTGGTTACCTGTGTGGGGGTATGATTCCAACATGTTTGACACCAAACACGGTAGGGTTGGTTGCAGCCATTTTCGAGATGGTCATTTATATTAGTATATGGCTGCTTCACTGACAACCCAGGAAAATGGACTCCGTAGGCTGTAGGGGTGTCCTGCTCATGCAGGGGCACCCTCTCACTTAGAACCAAGCACCCTGCCTTCAGGATTGTAAAGGCCTGCTATAGGGGTGACTTATAGGTTTTAAGTGCAGTGACCCTTATATATAGTAAACCTATATCGTAAGTAAGTGGTGCATGCACCGACTTACACAAGCTACAATGGCAGGTCTGTAGTTCCATGTTGAATGGTCTCTCATGGGTGGCATAATACATGCTGCAGCCCAAGGGAGACTTCTGGGGTATCTATGCCCTGGGTACATGTGTCCCATATACTAGGGACTGACAAGGGTACCCCAGTATCCAATCTGGGATATACCTAAGTACATGCATAACAGTTTAGGGAGAAAACAGATAGACTGTGGTCCTGATTAGCAGGATCAAAGTCAGACTAGTCAAAAACAGCATTACATCCAGCAAAAAGTGGGGGTAACCATAAGAAGCAGATCCTACCTTCCTACAGTATGCCACTCTCTGAGGCATCCATTTGCACAATACATTCTTGAGAAAATTCAGGGGCCTTGAGTACAGGGCTACACACATGGCCTGTTTGAGGGAGTCAAAGGCTTTCTGACAGGTTTCTTTCCAGAGTACCTTCTTTGGCTACTTGTCCAAGGTCAGCTCAGTCAAAGGGGCAACAATGGTGTCATACTCCTTGACAAACCTCCTGCAATATCCAGTGGGGCCAACAAAAACCCTCACTTCTGTCTGCATTTTGGGGGGCTCCCAGGCCATGATGATTTCTATCTTGGCCTTGAGGCGCTGCACCTTACCATTAACCACCTGGTGTCCCAAGTACACTACTGAACCCAGCCCTATCTGGCACTTGGTACACTGACAAAATATCGACATCCAAAATATCCCCATACAAAAGTATTGTGACCAAAATATCGATGTCAAAAATATCTACATCCTATACTTATAATGGTAAGTACAAAAATATTGAGAGAAAAAATATCGATGTCATAAATATCGTTGTACAAAATATCATTTTTATATATATATATATATATATATATATATATAAAAAATAAATTATTAAATATTAAATATATTAAAGAATAACATTTATTTAAAAAATAAATTAAATGTAATATACATTTGAACAAATATAAAAAATAAACTTAATTTAAAAAAGTTAAATACACATATATAAGAATTAATATATATATATATATATATATATTTACTTTTAAAACAATTATTAAACTAATAATTTTAATGTATTTTATAATTTTAAAATAATATGCAAATTAACAATTAAATAAATATATATATATATATATTATCTACTGGCGGTCGCCAGTAGATAGTTATAGTTACAACCTATTATCCATAGGAAATCCGCGACATTCTATTTGCAATAACGTTGGCGCCGGTTGATGAATCTTCGCGAAAGCTTCCAACTTGTTGGGGCGCTCCGGTCCGCTCCTACCCTGAAAGTCTCGGGGTGATACGTCAAGCGGGGCCGAGAAAAAGGGGTCCCAAACGCGTTTTCCCCATTCATTTTTCCATAGGAACCTTTAGTCGCAGCTACAGCCCGAACTGCTGAGACGGAATTACCCCAAATTTGGCAAAGAGGTAGCCCTTGGTTCAGACTGGTGCCTTTTGCTAAAATGGTGTAAATCCGTTCAGTAGTTCCTGAGAAATTCACAATTAAAATCACATATATATCTATGGGCGCGTCGGATCCGCGTACCCTCCCGATCACGAGCTGCATGCTGATTGGCTGTCAACACTCCAAATCAAGAAGTGTTGGCAGCCATTTTGTCCCTCGGTAGAACCGAGGGACAGAAACAAGTGCGCAAAGCGCAAAAGGGGGCAGGGTAGAAACACCCTGACCCCTAGGTCTGCTCAGGGGGTCCCACAAGGACCCCCTGGGCAGAAAAAGATTTTTTTTTTTTAAATCGGCGGGATGCGCTTAGGGTGCGCGTATCCCGCCGAGAAAAAAAAGAAACAAGTGCGCAAAACGCACAAAGGGGGCAGGGTAGAAACACCCTAACCCCTAGGCCTGCTCAGGGGTCCCACAAGGACCCCCTGGGCAAAAAAGCATTTAAAAAAAAAAAAAATCGGCAGGATGCGCTCAGGGTGCGCAAATCCTGCCGAAAAAAAAATCGAGCGCGGTCTCCCGCGCTTCAATGATAATTGGCCCCGGGTGGCCCAAGTCCCGGGGGCATGGTGGGGGGGATAATTTAATGTGTGGGGGCCTCAAAGGGCCCCCAAGCCCCGGGGACCGCCACCCCTTGGGGCTTTTTAAAAAATGGTGCGGGAGGGCTCTGAGCCTCCCGCAGCCCCGAGGACCACCACCTCCCGGGGCTTTTTTAAATTAATAATAAAACCAGTGTGGGGGGCTCCAGCCTCCCCACACGCCCCGAGACCGCCACCTCCCGGGGCACTAAACATTTTAATATGGGGGTCCGTTACGGACCCAGAGCCCCGGGGACCACCACCTCCCGGGGCTGTGTAAAGAATGGGAGGGGGCCGCGCGGCCCCCTCCTGGAGCCCTTGATGGCCCTGGGGACCACCACCCCCCAGGGCCGGCTCCTGCAGTGTCCCGGGGTGCCTACCCCGGGACACTGTAGTTTGCTATGGCAGGGACGGGAGCCTCGCGGCTCCCGTCCTGCCATAGCAAACTGCTTTGGATATTGGAAGAGAGAGCAGGGAAACCTGCTCTCTCTTCCAATATCCAAAGCGATTGCTTTTCCACATGGGGAGCAGCATGTCAGCTGCTCCCCATGTGGGACTAGCAATGCCGGCTCCCAAGGGACGTGGGGAGCCGGCGGGACTGTGGGGGGATTGGGGACCCCCCACAGTCCCCAACGGAGAAGGGCCAGCCCCGGGGGATGGGGTCCCCGGGGCAAGTAGTGGCCCGGGAGGAGGCCACGCGGCCCCCTCTCCAAAAAATGTAAAAAAAATGTCAAAAAAAAAATGGAAAGGCCGGCCCCGGGGATGGGGTCCCGGGGCCTTAAAATGGCCAGAGGAGGGGGCCACGCTGCCCCCTCAAAATAATAAATATAGAGGCCATGCCCCGGGGATGGGGTCCCCGGGGCCAATACAGGCCCAGGGAAGGGGGCCACGCGGCCCCCTTCCCGTTTTTTTTTGTAATTTAAAAAAGGAGTAAGGCCCTGGGGATGGGGTCCTCAGGGCCCAAAAAGAAAAAAAGGAAGGGGCCACACAGCCCCCCTTCAGGAGACAAAAAAACCAAAAAAAAAAACGATCGGGCCCGCAGGCCCCGCCCCTTCCTTCACCACTCTGCAAACACGCCCCTGGCGCGTTTGCAGAGAGAGACGAATTCCCTTGAATACTGGGGGTCCCTGGGGGCCAACTAGCCCACCAGGAACCTCCAATATGCGCCAGGGGCTGCGTTGCAGAGACGTGTAGAGAGGCCACACCCCTTTTACACCTCTCTGCAACGCAGCTCTGTGGCGCTTTTGGAAGGTATATGGTGGGCTAGTTGGACTCCGGAGACCCTCAGGATTCAAGGGACTTAATCCCCCAGCTTAAAACGCGCCACGGGCGCGTTTGCACAGTGGTGAAGGGAGGGGCGGGGCTTCAGGTGACATGTGTGCAAACAGGCCCCGTGGCGCGTTTTAAGATGGGGATTCAATCCCCTTCAATCCTGAGGGTCCCTGGGGGCCAACTAGCCCAACAGGTACATCCAGAAAGCGCCACAGAGCTGCGTTGCAGAGAGGTGTAAAAGGGGTGTGGCCTCTCTACACGTCTCTGCAACGCAGCCCCTAGCACATATTGGAGGTTCTTGGTGGGCTAGTTGGCCCCTAGGGACCCTCAGGATTCAAGGGGACTTAATCCCCCAACTTAAAACGCGCAACGGGGCGCGTTTGCACAGATGTCACCTCAGGCCCCGCCCCCTCCCATCACCAATGTGCAAATATTCCTCTAAAATCAGCCGAAATACGAATTCCGATTTACTCACCTGTTATCAGGAGAGACCTCAGTGCTGTATCTTTCAGCCCAGTACTGGTCCTGAAAAGTAATTTTAACCGTACTTACCAGTAACTTGAATTTCCTTCCATAGGCTAACATTGACTGGTTTCACTTGGAAATTCTTCAAAGTGTGGAGTTTTGGAACTTTAAAATATTCCTCTAAAATCAGCCGAAATACGAATTCCGATTTACTCACCTGTTATCAGGAGAGACCTCAGTGCTGCATCTTTCAGCCCAGTACTGGTCCTGAAAAGTAATTTTAACCGTACTTACCGGTAACTTGAATTTCCTTCCATAGGCTAACATTGACTGGTTTCACTTGGAAATTCTTCTAAGTGTGGAGTTTTGGAACTTTAAAATATTCCTCTAAAATCAGCCGAAATACGAATTCCAATTTACTCACCTGTTATCAGGAGAGACCTCAGTGCTGCATCTTTCAGCCCAGTACTGATCCTCAAAAGTAATTTTAACCGTACTTACCGGTAACTTGAATTTCCTTCATAGGCTAAGATTGACTGGTTTTCAGCAAAAAGTTTCAAAGTGTTGATTTTCACAAACTACAAATATTCCTTAAAAATCGCCTGTATGACTTAAACGCATTCTTTCAACTGTTTACAGGAGATGCACCAGTGCTGGATCCAGGATCCAACACTGAGTAAGAAAAAGTAACGATAACAGTTTTTACCTGCTAAGTGAATTTCCTTCCATAGGATAACATTGGTGATTCTATGAGAAAAAGTTTCTAAGTGTCAACTTTTAAAATACAATAATATTCCTTAAAAATCACGACTGTAACCAAAACGCTTTTACTCAACTGTTTACAGGAGATGTACCAGGACTGAATCTAGGATCCAGTCCTGTGGTTACAAAAGTAATCCATAAAGTAACTAATTGCATTTAACTAGAAATTCACATTGAGCTGAATGTTGCATTGTGTTTGAAAATGTGTTGCCCATTGCAACAACTGTAACTACTGTACTTAAAAGTCTATTGCCTATCTGCAAAGTATTTAAACTAAAGTAATTCATTCTGAGAAAGTATTTTTGTAATGTAATGTATAATGTAATTACAATGTAATTTAAAAAATAAAATATGTAAAAAAAAATTGTTTCTAAAAATGTAGTAAATCAGTATGAAAAAAATTAATATAACAATTAATACATTTAAAAATTGTCATTTACAAAACCTTTGAAATTCACTGAAAAAACCGTAGGTTTCAGGCACGTTATAGTTAGAAATTAGCATTTAAAAAACCTTTGAAATTCACTGAAAAAACCATAGGTTTCAGACACGTTATAGTTACAAATTAGCATTTAAAAAACCTTTGAAATTCACTGAAAAAACCATAGGTTTCAGACACGTTATAGTTACAAATTAGCATTTAAAAAACCTTTGAAATTCACTGAAAAAACCATAGGTTTTAGGGACAGTTATAGTTACTTGGACATTGCACTCGTACAAAACCCGTGAAATTCCCCCGTTATAGTTAGTTCAGCTAACTATAACTCGCGCCCGCAATGCACTGCTGATGACGTCACATATTACATCACTCATGACATGGTCAGTGACATCACTGATGACATCACTGATGACATCTCAAATGACATCACTGATGACATCATCCACGTGATAATCTGATGCACCTCCTCACACCCTAATATAACCTTTGATACACCCACTCTAAATTACAGACTGCCATTCGCAAAACCATAGACACTCCAACACCAATAACTACATACCCACTCACTGATTCTTAGGTCTACACACACACATCCACTCACTCACCCGTACAGTCACTCATACTTACGGTCACTCAGTACAGGACTATCATATGCACTCTTACTCCTATATAGACACTCAAACAACGCCACTCATCCATAGAGATACTCACACACCTAGTCAGTCATGCAAATAATTAAACACACTGCCATTTACTCACCTATACAGTTATACACACACCAGCTCACTTACTCATACAAATAGTAGCACATTGTTACGCTCTTATACAATCACTGATACAAGCACACAATCATCCATACAGCCACTATCACAATCACTCACTCTTGCTTATAGCTATTTATATACTCCAACACACATACATACTGCCTTTCACATATGTAGTTACTCACACATGTACCACTGGGACATACATTCACTCACTAACACACTCTTACACACACTTACCCACCCATACAGTCTATCACAGATGCACTCTTGAAACCATCCACCCAGTGAATCACCCACTCACACATCTATGCACAGAGTTGCACACACCCCTCCCACACAAACACTCAGGCACCCATACAGATACTCAGACAAGCATTCAATAACTCATATAGACACTCATTTAGCTATTCACAAACACATGCAGCCACTTACACAGCAACAGACAGACGGATACAGACATTCACCCAGTTTAGTCACTAACCCATGCATTCAGTAAGATACGTTAAATCACTCACTTATAGAGTCAGTCACGCACCTACTAAATCCTCCATACAGACACTTACACACCCACTCATTCTTCAATACGTCTTTTCCTATATATTTTAAAAATATTTAAACTTTACAGAAACACACAGTCACTGGATGATGTCATCAGTGATGTCATTTGAGATGTCATCAGTGATGTCATCAGTGATGTCACTGACCATGTCATGAGTGATGTAATATGTGACGTCATCAGCAGTGCATTGCGGGGCGCGAGTTATAGTTAGCTGAACTAACTATAACGGGGGAATTTCACGGGTTTTGTACGAGTGCAATGTCCAAGTAACTATAACTGTCCCTAAAACCTATGGTTTTTTCAGTGAATTTCAAAGGTTTTTTAAATGCTAATTTGTAACTATAACGTGTCTGAAACCTATGGTTTTTTCAGTGAATATATATATATATATATATATATATATATATATATATATATATATATACCAATAACATATAATCTATTTAAAAAAAACATTCTATTATAAATTAAAACATCAAACTATTTAAAAATCTTTAAACTTAAATTTCCCACTCCAGTGAGTGCAACAGTAGGGAAAGTGTTGGATAGCGTAGGGGTAAAAATTACTATTCCCACTCCAATGAGTGCCACATTAGAGAAAGTGTTGGATAGCGGAGGGTTAAAAATTACTATTCCGACTCCAGTGAGTGCAACAGTAGGGAAAGTGTTGGATAGCAGAGGGATAAAATGTACTATTCCCACTCCAGTCAGTGCAACAGTAGGGAAAGTGTTGGATAGCAGAGGGTTAAAAATTACTATTCCCACTCCAATGAGTGTAACAGTAGGGAAAGTGTTGGATAGCGGAGGGGTCAACATTACTATTCCCACTCAAATGAGTGCAACAGTAGGGAAACTATTGGATAGTGGAGGGATAAAATGTACTATTCCCACTCTAGTCAGTGCAACAGTAGAGAAAGTGTTGGATAGCGGAGGGGTAAAAATTACTATTCCCACTCTAGTGAATGCAACAGTAGGGCAAGTGTTCCAACTCCAGTGAGTGCAACAGTAGGTAAAGTGTTGGATAGTGGAGGTATAAAATTTACTATTCCCACTTCAGTTAGTCCATCAATAGGGAAATTGTTGGATAGCGGAGCAGTAAAATTTGTCATCCTCATATTATGCACATTTAGTCTATTTACTTCCTACCCTATAACACCACACAACTCACAACCCACATTGAAAAAAAAAAAAAATTATTTGCATAATTATCATAATTATCAATTAAACAAATATTATTATTAAAAAACAAATTAAAACAAATAAAATGTAATTAGCTTCCCACCCTTTATACCTATAATCCCCACAACGCACGCCTAAAATTAAACTGTAAAAAAATGAATTGCACAATTAAAAAACTTTTTCATTTAAATAACTAATAGTATTTAACAATTAGTGGAGAAAATCTTGAAGGAGGCACACCAATTAAATGCCTGGGGAATCCAATTAAAGCTCTATCAAAAAATCGGTTACCCTAAGCCACTGCTCAGATATCAACAAGAGCAGAATGACAACAGGCCCAGAAACACAAGGACCTCAGGGACAATCCAATTCGTGCTCAAAGGGGCCCGCAGTACCTCTGTCCTGGCTATGGAGAACAACATCCCGAGCCCTCGGCACGTAGGTGATAAGGATATAAAAAATGATTGGTCCTGGATAGAGAGAACCATAAACGCCAGGCCCAAGAACCTATGACAGGTCACAGAACAGCCAAAAGACGATCCACAGCTAAAACTCTGCTCTTGGAACATAAATGGTCTGGGAACTAAAACTACGGACAAAGAACTACTCATGTACTTCCAACAATTCGACCTCATTTTACTCCAAGAAGCCTGGTTGGAAGAACCATTCCACTTACAAGGCTATAAATCATACCACCTCCCGGCAAGCAGAAGTTTGAAATTTGGACACTTAAAAGGAGGTCTCGTGACCTACACCTTGATAAAAAGTATAAGCACAGTCAAGGAATTGACATGTAAAAGCACATCAACTAACGGCATAAAAGCAATAAAGATGAACATAGCAGGCCCCAACAATAACCAACAGTTAATACTTGTAAATATTCACTTACATCCACGCGAGAAAAAAGCTGGCGCAAAACTTCTGGTGGCCGAGCTGACGAGGCTAATTACAGAAGAGGTAACCCCGAATCACATTGTCTCAGGGGATTTCAACATGTTCTTCTCAGGGCGATAAGGACCAGCCAGTGGAAGACTAACTGTTAGCATGGGGGTTCCGCACCAGGAAGAGTGCAAGTGGGGCAAACAAACCAGGACATCCAGAGACCTCTTAAAGGACTTAGAAAGTCTGTGTCTGCTAGCAGTAAATGGTCGATTTGCGGCAGACCGCCCGCAAGCAGCAACCTTTCACAATGCTTCAGCAAACACAGCAATAGACTACACCTTTTCATCATTATCACTTTTCAAAACAGTTAAAGACTTTAGGATAGGAACGTTAGACCACAGCGACCATTTACCGCAAGAGCTTACACTCGCCGTACAGGGAACAGCAGTCACCCATCCAACTGGGGACCCAAGCACAACGGTCATATCGAATTACAAAAGAATCAAATGCAAAACGAGCGACCCGGAAAAGCTTTTAGCAGAGGCAAAAACTCGGTGGGAGGAAAGTAAGCTGCCGAACGACAACATCTTCATTGGCTGAGAAAAATTTACTAAAAGCCTTGGTGCAGCTAATTCTAAAACAAAAGCGACAAGTGCAACTGCAGGACTAAAGGCCCAACGGGAAACACTGCTCAGGCCGTCCAGTAAGCAAAGAATCCATCTCTTGACATTTCAAACCGCCCAACTAAGGCGAATAAAGAGTGAAATAAATAGAGCAATTCGCAGTCTCTGTCAAACGGGCCCAGTCAACAACATACAGACGGAATTAAGGAGGTTAAAGACTAGCAAGAAGAAAATTATCTGGCAAGCAAAACAGGAAAACGCTGACAAGGCATGGACCAAATTACTATATGACGCAAAAACCAACAACAGCGCCAGGTTTTGGCACACAGTGAACAACATAGAGAATCCAAGGGCCCCCGGAATCAAATCTCACATGACTGAAGAAGCCTGGGCAAAGTATCTATGGCACCACTTTAACAAGGAAGAAGACGGCACCAAACAAGATGCCGCGGTTCGCCGACACCACTGGCCGGCCCTAGAACGGCAAGCTTTGGAGACCTACTATTACTTCACAACTAAACGGATCGAGAATAGAATTGCGAAAGGCAGAATGGAGGGTGATCCCGGGCCTAACGGTATTCCTCCAATTTTATACAAGCAGGATCCGAACTACTGGGCTGAAGCATTATTTACCCCTCTTCAGACACATTATGGAAGTTGAAAGAATTCCAGATTCCTGGAAGGGATCAATTATTTCCCCCATCCATAAGAAAGGCAGTAAGAATGAAGCGAAGAATTATAGGCTCATTGCGTTAACTGACATCGGCGCTAAATATTATGCAGGACCTTCTACTGGAAGAACTCATAGAGTGGGCATCGGAAAAAGACTTAATCCCCATTAACCAAACAGGATTCCAAAAATGTATGGGGACAACAACAAATATCCTTGCCCTTTCACTCTTAATAGACACTGCCAAAAACATCAATAAGCCGTTATTTGTCTGCTTCATAGACTACACAGCCACATTCAACAGCATTGACAGGGAGAAACTTTGGGCGAAACTATCTGGCTGGGAAATTGCCCCAAGCCTCCTAAATCAGTTATTTTTACTCCACACCAACACATGGGTTCAAATAAAACTGGGGGCAGGCGACTGCCGATCGAGGAAAATACCGACTACCAAGGGGCTGAAGCAGGGTTGCGTCCTGGCCCCAACCCTGTTTAATCTTTTCATGTCAGATCTCACAACAGAGCTAGATAACTGTAACCATCACGCCCCGAATTTGGGCGGTTTTACTCTTTCAAACTTACTGTACGCCGATGACCTAATATTAATCAGCCAGACTCCAATTGGCCTACAGCATCTGATAAACACTACAAACAACTTTTTGGCCAAGAATGGGATAAGCATAAATCTAGACAAATCCAAAGTGATGGTACTAAACCAGAGAAGGAACAAATACCAGTATCGTTGGGAGCTGGGAGGTCGCCGACTCAAGATGGTTGAAGAATTTAAGTACCTGGGCATAATCTTTGATAGGAAATTTACATTCCTTCAACAAAAAGCGGTCATTAGAGGAAGAGGGACTTCACTGGCTGTTGCATTAAAAAATATCAAACACAAAATAACTGGTCTCAGCCTCACCCCTCTACTACAGGTGCTTCGAGCGAAGCTGCTACCGACTATCACCTATGGCAGCAAATGCCTGAGAGGGAGAGATGAGGGCACTCTGGATAAAATGGTGTCCAAGGCCAAGAGAATAATATTTAATCTCCCACAGTATACTTCGCCAGCACAAATAAGGTTAGAGTTTGGCCTCTAAAAGCAGCAAATAGCACGCAAGGGTGTCTACTTTAAATGCTGGCACAAAATAAAGGGAGCCGAGACTGGATCACTGAACTCATATTTATGGAAGGAGCTCAAACAGAAAAAAGACAGTCCCGCCATGGCCTACCTTCAATCCACAATAAGCAGTCTTGCCTTACAGGGCCTTTGGGAAACCGCCGGGTCCCATAAAAGTTTCAAGGAACTAGTAAATAAATCAGTAAAATCACTGTCCCTTGGAGAAGACAAAGCTGCATTAAAGGAGAGGGCCCATGGCTGGTTTGTCATTCAGAGCTATTCCAGGTGCTCACCACAATCGTACCTTGGCATAGGTTTTTCGAGAGCAGCGAAGGAAAGATTCCTGCATCTGAGACTGGGTATCCTACCAGCAATGCAGCACCTTCCACCATGGAAACGGTCAGATACAATAATAGAGTGCAGATCATGCAGTGACGCCAAAGAAGATGTACTACACCTACTGTGCATCTGTAAGGGTCTAGACAAGGAACGAAGATCATTACTAAAACCGGTCCTGAATGAAAGACAGATTCGAACATGCAGACAGGCAGTGAAAGCCTGCTTCGAAGGAGGAGATATCCAGCTAGGCCTGCAGCCTGGTCCGCTTTATGAGCGCAGCAGGAACAAAGCTAAACCCAGCAGCTAACTGATTCACTGGACACAAACCTGCGATTATCGCTTATTTTAGAAAAAGCTGGAAAAGTTTGTAATTGCAAAGGTCCAAATGAACTCTAACCTCCACGATGAAATCCTAAGTTTCACCATAGATATTATGGCATTCATTGTTTAAAATCACTGTGTTTTTTTAGTTTTATTAACATGGTTTTATGTATTTGGGGATAGATACTACGGGATACGTTGTCTAAAATTACTGAGCTTTTTTAGATTTATTAACATGGTTTTATGAATTTGGGTATTTTTAGTACGGCTGTAGCTCTGCAATGGTTTTAAGTAACCAGGCAAATAAAGATTGATTGATTCCAGTTAACAACTAATTATAAAGTAAGTAAAATTAATTTACTCCCCACCCTTCACCCCTATAAACCCAAAACCCACTCAAAAAAATAATGAAACATTACACTAATTAATTATCAATTAATTAATTAATATTAATTATCAACTAATCATTAATTAATTAAAAATAAATTACTTCCCACCCTTTACCCCTACACACCCCACAACCTGCACCTAAAATGAATTACACAATTACCATAATTAACTGCCTATTAATTAATATTAATTAACAACTAATTATTAATTAATTAAAAATAAATTACTTCCCACTGTTTACCCCTAAAAACCCCACAACTCGCACCTATAATTAATTACACAATTACCATAATTTATTGTCAATTAATTAATTAATATTAATTAACAATGAATTATTAATTAATTAAAAATAAATTACTTCCCACCCTTTACCCCTATAAGTCCCACAACCCGCACCTATAATTAATTACACAATTACCATAATTAATTGTCAATTAATTAATTGATATTAATTAGCAACTAATTATTAATTAATTAAAAATAAATTACTTCCCACCCTATGCTCCTATAAACCCCACAACCAGCACCTAAAATGTACCAAAAAAATTTAAAACACAGTTAACATTATAAAATCTCAATTAAAAAAATATTAATAAATAAATATAGTCATTCATTTATTATGATTAAATTACTTCCCACCCTATTCCCGTATAAACCCACAAACCGCTACGGAACTAAAAAATGCAAATTGTAATTAAAATTAAATTAATAGCTACTAAAAATGTAACATATTAAACAACATAAACAATACATCACTTACATTTCAAATATATACAAAAATACATAGCACTAATTAAAAAATCAATATTTTAAACAACTATATTTTTGCAAACGATATTGATGACTTCTATACTTTTTAAATCGATATTTCTTACCCTAAAATCGATATTCTTGACCACGATATTCTTCCTGTTGATATTTCTGTGTCATCATATTTAAAACTCAATATTTGTGTAAGTCGACATTTCATACTCTATATTTTGACTGAATACCCTGCCACTTACTGGCATTGATAGTCAGGCCTGCCTGTTGCAGAGCCTGAAGCACTTCCTAGAGGTGGAACAGGTCGTTCTTCCAGCTGCTACTGAAGACAGCTGTTCCATCCAGGTAAGAAGTACTGAAGGCCTCATTCCCAGCCAGGACCCGATTTACTAACCGAAGGTGGCAGGGGAATTCTTCAGTCCAAAGGGCATTACCTTAACCTTGAAGTGGCCCACAGGAGTGGAAAAGGCAGATCTCTCTTTTACCTCCTCAGCTTGGGTGATCTGCCAGCACCCAGACATTAGGTCAAATTTCCTAAGGAACTGGGCAGTCCCCAACTGATCGATAAGCTCATCAGCTTGGGGGATGGAGTGAGCTTCAGTCTTCATGAATGAATTCAGCCCTGGGTAGTCCACACAGAACTGGAGTTCTTATGTGGTGCCCGGTGGGACGGCCTCTGAGTTGGACCAGGGACTACTGGAGTGCTCAAATCTGCAGTTATAGTCCTAAGAGGGATGGCATGGTCCTCCCAAACTAGGATAAACCTGTTACCCAGGGCCATTTTGGAGTCCAGGGGTCGAACAATGTTGATATGCACCCACTCAAAGGGGGTGCCATTGGCAAGCATTGGAATCAGGGGAGCCTTAAGCTTCTATACCTCTCTACCTACTGGCCTGGTAGGTGAAACAAGTCCTACAGTAAGCATCTGAGACTGTCTTCATCCAGGGGCAATAGAAGTGGGTGACAAGCCTGTCAAAGGTCTTGACCTGCTCCAGATATCCTTTCTGGGGTATCTCATGAGTCAAACCCAGTTGGAATGCCCTATAACACTGTGGGACCACAGGCACATGTGCCGCTCCATGCACAGGCACCCTGGGCTCAATGCAAAGGAGGTTGTTCTCCTAGCAAATAAGATGATCTCCAGAGGTGTATTTAGCTGCCTAGGCTTTGCCTGCCATCACAGCCTCTCTAGGGTTGGGCATTCTTTCTGTACCTTGCAGAACTTCTCCCTGGATCCGCCACCCTCAACTTGCCCTCCAGCAAGCTCAGGCAGGTCTCCTAGAGGCTCTAGGGCTGCCTCTTCCAGCACCCAATCCACTGATACCATGAAAACGTGAGGGGCTGGTTTCCCACTCCCCCTACCCTTCCCCTTATTTGCAGCTGCCTGGGCCATTCTTTCAAGTTCCAGGCTCTCTTTACTCTCCTCCTGGGCAGCCATGGACTGAGTAGTCACGCAGACCCCCGCAGTCAACCCCAACATTTCCAGGAGCGACTTGAGCTCCATTTACTTTCGGACAGTGTGCTCCAAGTCATTCCCTAGCAAACAATCCACTGGCATAGCATGGCTCACAGCTACCTTAAGAGAACCTGAGAACCCCCCAACTGGAAGTAAAGCAGAACCATCAGGTAGTGGCTCTCATGATTGTCTTCTACGACACCCTGCTGTAATGTACTGAGGGTAGCCATACTGGCTCCTTTGTCTCTCAGAGCCTCCACCCTTTGATGGTGACCCACTGACTACACTTGGAAGTATTGGCAGGCATGTGGTCCTTAGGCACCATCTCTCTGTCACCCAGGGACATTAAGGTAACCTTAGCTGCCCCCCAAGCTAACTGGCAACATTTCCTCCCCAAGCGCAACACTGGCCAATCCCGGGGACTACCCATCACTGGGGGGCTGTGCCCTTGAGATCACTTGGTGTCTCCCTCGATGTGCCCATACTGATAGCACTGGAATTATGCATCAGGAGAGGGCCAAATTATGTGGCAGGGTTGAGTAAATTATGCAACGAGAAAGGGCAAATTATGTGGCATAATGCGCCACATTTTGTAATAGTATTGCTTCACCATTTGGACATTTTTAAAGTTGGTTGCACCTCATTAGTACTAGTTTAACACCCAAATATACAATAAGCAACAGAAAGGGGACCAGTCCAGCTTTGCAAAGGGTCTTTCACTGCACAGCAACAAGTGTCATCGCATTCTTAGTAACTTTTGAATTTTTCAAGCTAGACATAATTTTTGGGTTAAAATCTGCATATTTTGAGGCAGATGATGGATTATATGGCAAATGTGGCAAATCTATAATTATGCCAAAATCGCAGCAGCCACATAATCACATAATTCTGGTGGCCCTGCTCATAGCACTTGTGGACAAAGGGGCTCATTACGATGGCGGGCGGATTGCCACCGCCGGCCTGGCGGTGGCGATCCGCCCCCCATCGTAACGTGAATTACCCACCGCCATATTATGATGGCGGTGGGTATAGCGGCGGACGGAAAGTCCGTCCACCGCTTTTCCGCCGGTCGGCAATCGTTACGATTGCCGGCCGGGCGGAGCTGGGGCTCATATATGGTGGCGGTGCCTAGCAGGCACCGCCATCCATATTATGATGTTTTGATTTCAAGGCCTTTCCATGGCGGCGATGCCGCCATGGAAAGACTGGCGGGGATTTGCTTTGGGGGCCCTTTGCGGGCCCCCGGGGGGGTAGGGGGGTGCACCTGGGGGGTACATATGGTACCCCCCTACATGTCCATGCACAAGGTGGCAGGCACCGCGCGGTGCCTGCCACGTTGTGCATGGAAATGCACAACATGGCATTTTACCATTGCGGCGGGTGCTGCAGCCAGCAGCACCCGCCGCAATGTTTAAATGCCAGATGCGACCACCGCGGTGGCGGTCGCATCATGATCAGGGGTGCGGGACTGCCGCATGGCAGGCGGGCGGTCCCGTTCCCGCTGGGATGGCGGGCAGACTCAGGTCCGCCCGCCATCCTAATAGGCCCCAAAGTTACCAGTATTCTTATCTGTGAAGCCTTTCTTTTTGGTGACCAGATTGGGAATGTCTCCCTTTCCACTGGAAACTATGTTAGCAGCCTTAAGAGAGCTCTTTCTTGTTTTTAGCTCCCTCTTTCTTCTTCTGGTGGGAACCCTCACAACCCTTTAGGGAGTCCCCACCAAAAATGGCTTTTTGAATACTCTGGTACTGACCCAGAGGTCCACCTCCTCAGCAAGCTTCCCAGGATCAACTTGCTGTCCACCAGGTGCTGGTGCAGCTCTGTAAAACAGGTATTGACCATGTGCACCCTTAAAATCAAATTGTAAAGACCAATATAATCATTCACTTTGCTGCCCCTCATCCAGCTATTCAGTGCCTTGCTGGAATAATCCAAGAAATCCACACAAAACTGGTTTGGGAGTTTGTGGCTGTTTCTGAACCTCTGACACTACTACTCAGGTATCAAACTAAATGTAGAACAAGTATGGCTTTCATGGGGGCATACTTTGTCTGGCCATCTACCTCTAGTATGAAAAGAGTATCCAAACACATTGTAGGCATATGTTTCCACAATATACCCCCCTAGTACTCCTCTGGGATCTTGTGTACCCTTAGAGCTAACTCATAGGCACAAAACTACTTGTCTATATCATCTCCCTCCACATAGTTGGGTGCCAGATCTTTAGGGATGCTGACTTTCTTGTCTCCCTCAGACATTGCAAGTGTGTTGACACCAATACTGCTGGATTCTGCTTGTCTAGCTCTTATATGAAGCTCCCTCAGACTTCGCTCATGGACCATTCTTCTCTGTTCCATCTTGAGCTTCACAATTTGCCACCGGAACTCCTTTTGTTTCTTCCTGTTCTCCAGCTCCTCTGGGGACAATTCCTTGAAGACATATTGCTCCCTGCCCTCACACTGGACTCACTTTCAGTGGGCAGATGATCTCTCTCCTCTGGGAGTTCCTGCTCAGTGCCCACAGCCAGGCCCTCTACCACATACAAATCAAGTTCCCCTTCCTCAGGATCATCCTCATTAAGATCTTCCTCCTCAGACTCCTCAGAATTGAATTGCATCGTTGTGACCTCCTAATGGGTTCGTAAGGCTATTTGAAGGTCCAGCTTTGTGACCTTTTCTCCTGCATGTAGCCCCTCTCCTTGCAGAGTTTCTGCAGCTCAGCCCTGCTGAGGGTATCCAGATTGAGAATTTCCATTGTATAAGACAAAGAGGTAGGGAACTTACATTTAGAAAAAGGAAAACTAACCAATCAGAAAACTAGGGAGAATTTAAAAAGTCACAAATTGGCCTTAGGTTATTTATGTGGAATTTTCAATGTAATACAAAATCACAGTATGGCACTGCACAAAGACAAGTCCTAATCCTCACTACTAAACACCAATGTAGTAAATTGGACTTTTTGTTGGGGTGGTGAAACCTTACTCTAGTAGTAAACAAAATTCATGTGAGGGTGAAGCCACAAGCAATCGCTAAATTATCCTGTGCTTAACCTTCTGCTTGCTTGGCACAACATCCGGCAGGCTTAACTTAGAGGCAATGTGTAGTGTATTTATGCAGCACTTCAAACAGTAATAAAGCAAAACAAACCACAAGAATAATCCCACACCAATTTAGAAACATAGAGTAAAATGTAATGCAATTTTTAAGAATGAGTAAAATCCAATTATTTGGACCAGAGTAATATGCAATTTTAACGATGTAAGTGAATATAGCGCCAAAAAGCACAAAGCAGCAACTGTGGTTGTCTGGCCGTGCCGGATTGGAAAAAAAGTCACAAGTTTAGGCCAATTGCGATGGTGCATGGACCAGCTACCGGGATCCAGCTTGGCCCAGTGAACAAGAGTACCTTAAATCAAGGATGTGTCATGGAGTGGCAGTTCCTAGGTTTCTTTGTCGTTGTCGAGGGTGCCGTCCACGAGTGGGTTGTGATGCAAAGGCCTGCATTGAGGATGTGTTGTGCAGAGCTGGTTCCTGGGAGGCTGCAATTTGTGGCACAAAGTCCTGCTCCGAGGATGCGTCTCACAGCAGTCCCAGTAGCGAATTTGGTGAGGTGATGTTGCGCTGTGGCTCCAATGCTGAGATTTTGGGACATGATGCACCATGATGCGTAGGTTTTGTTGAGAAAGACCACAACAATTACAGTACTAAACATTATATGAAAAAAGTAATTGGAAATTACACCTCAGTAGACATTGAAAAATTGCCATGTACAGGTATATAAAAAAAACGAAATTAAAATTCCATTAAACCAAGATTGTTAATGTGAAATCAATAGAGATCAAGCTCCTGAAACTAATATCAAAGTAAAAAATGTTTTAAAACACTTCATATGGAATCCCATCTGCCATGGCATTGCCAACATTACTACTGTTATCAGTAGCCAATCCTCAGACTCCAGGAACTAGCTGGTGGAGAAGGCGTAATGTAGGCACTGAGGACTTGGTCAATCAATCAATCAGTATTTGTAAAGCACAACACTATCCCGCCTAGAGGTGGTGACCTCCATTTCGAAACCTGTGATCTTAATCGTAGGAACACCTCTGAGTCTGAAGCTGTCAGAGAGGGAAATTGTATAGTAGGTGGAAGGGAAGAAATTGTTTGAATAATTAATGCGTCTGTGTGGTGCTAAGCAGTTACTTTCAGAAGGGAGTGTCCAGGCACAAAGAAATTGCTTATCATATTAAGTGTAAGAGAAAAGAGACCATATTAGCTTCCCACATCAGAAGCTAGGTCATATTGGTCATTCAAAAAAGTTTTAGATAGTGTCTGAAAGGAAGTATGTCTTCCTATGAATGTAGATCCAGTGGAAGTTATTCATGTCACAGATACGGTGTTTGGCTAGCTGTTCAGGTCATATCAGTGTATGGTTGTCCAGGTAATAGTCTGACAGAGGTGTGGGCGACCCCTTTCTGGACACTAGGAAGTGCCAAGCAGGCTCCTCCCACAGCCCAGAACACCACTATGTGGCATGCACAGGTGGACCCAGAACAAGGTAATCCTAATACAGGGAAGCGCCGGCCCATGGGTGCAGTCAGGAAGCTCCCAACAGCCACGCTCCAAGAATTTTGCAGGTCTCACTCGCCTGAGGCGTGGCTCGAGTTTGCAAAATTTCCAGGAAATGACAAGGGTAAAGGTGCAACTTGCCCCCTAATTGCCCCCCCCCCTGATTATTGCTTTCCTGGAGGTTGGTATCTTTGCCAAACAGGTGGCTTGTGACCTCAGGACACGAGATGGGCAGTACCAAGGAAAAAGAGATTCCTTGTAGGAACCATGCATCTTGTTATAGATGGATTTATGACATAGGCAGATTGTCTTAAACAAATATCTTTTTTTTAACTGCATGCCAGTGTAACACCTCTAATTCCTAGGATCAGTCTGACTGCAGTGTTTTGTTGAACTTGTACTTTTCATATTAAATATTTGGGTGAACCCATCAAAAGGGAATTATGGTAATCCATTCTTGAAAGGATTAAAGCTTGTATCAGGTCCTTTCTTAGTGTGGTCTTAAGCAAAGGAAGCATCTTTCTGATAACTCTTAAAAATTCAAAATCAATTGAGCATAGTTTATTGATGTGGGCGGTGAAGGATAATTTTGAACCTACAATTACCACAAGATTCCATAATTGCTGAACAGGAGAGGGTGTTAAGCCCAATTTTGCCTGCCACCTATCATGAGCTCACAGTGCCAAAGAGAACCAACTCTGTCTTTTTAGCATTTTGCCGGCTGCGCTAGGGCCCAAAACCCACAGCTAGGCACATTGCAAACAAAGGGTCAGTTTTCAGTGGAAAAATGTGATGTGTCCATGTTGCGTTTTGGTCCATTTCCTGCCACAGGCACTAAGCCTACCCACACAAGTGTGGTACCATTTTTATCGGGAAACTTGCGGGAATGCTGGGTGGAAGGAAGTTTGTGGCTCCCCTCAGATTCCAGAGCTTTCCAACACAGAAATGTGAGGAGAATGTGTTTTAGACACATTTTGAGGTTTGCAAGGGATTCTGGGTAACAGACCCTTGTGAGAGCCACACAAGTCACCTCATCCTTCCTATCCCTGGGTGTCTACTTTTCAAAAATGTACAGGTTTGCTAGGTTTAAATAGGTGCTGGCTGAGCTAGGGTCCAAAAAACCCAGAGCTAGGAACATTGCAAAAAAAAGGTCAGTTTTCAGTGGAAAAATTTGATGTGTCCAGGTTATGTTTTGGACCACTTCCTGTAGTGGCACTAGGCCTACCCACACAAGTAAGGTATGAGGTTTATCGGGAGACTTAGGGGAACACACAGTAGTAGAATAAGTGTTATTACCAATTGTTTTTCTATGCATTTCTGCCTTCCAAATGTAAGACAGTGTGTAAAAAAGAAGTCATTTTGAAAAATGCTCTCTAATTCACATGCTAGTATGGGTACCCACAAATTCAGAGATGTGCAAATAACTACTGCTTCTAAACTCCATATCTTTTTCCCATTTCGGAAATACATAGGTTTCCTTGATACCTATTTTTCATTCTTTATATTTTACCAAATGCTTTACTGTATACCCAGTAAAAAATAAAAAACCAGCTCAGTTATTGGCTCTGGGCACATTGGGTTCTTAGTGAACCTACAAGCCCTATATATCCCTGAAACTAAAAGGGTCCAGTGGACAGTATATTGCTTTCAAACATTTGCCATAGTTGGAAGAAGTTAGAGGTGAAAATGTAGGCACAAATACCTGTTTTCTTCAACTCAATTTCAATATTCTTTTTATTTCAACTGTTGCTTTCTATAGGAAAACCTTGAAGGATCTTCCTTGCTGAATTCACAATTGTGTCTACTTTACAGAAATGTATAGATTTTTGGGATCCATTATTGGTTTCACACCCATTTCTACCACTAAGTGGAAGGAGGTTGAAAGCACAAAAAATAGGAAAAATAGCGTATGTCCCAGTAAAATGCTAAAACTGTGTAGACAATTTTGAGTTTTTGACAAAAGTCTGCCTGTTCCTGGAAGATGGTGATTTGAGCACCACAATCCTTTCGTTGATAACCTTTGAAGGGAAAAAAACAGATGCTTTCTTCTACAGCACTTGTTTCCCATTTTCCCCCCAAAAAACAGAAGTTTTCTGTATTTTTACAAATTTCTCAGTCTCCTCCAGGGGAATTCACAAACCCTGGGTACCTTTAGAATCCTCAGGATGTTGGGAAAAGAGAACGCAAAATTGGCCTGGTTACCTTATGTGGACAAAAAGTTATGTGGGCCTAAGCGCAAACTACCACAAATAGCGAAAAAAAGGCTTGTCACAGGGGGGGAAAGGCCTGGCAGCAAAGGGGTTAAGTGGAATTAAAATAGTGTGGGGGAGCTCTAAAGTAGGCCAAATAAAGGTGTTTGCTAGTACATGTAGTACTCATGTAGTACTACTATACATAATATTAAATGCAATCCACAAATCTTCTAGCAGAGAATTATACCTATGCTGCTCATGGATGTGGCATTTCAATTGCAAAAAACCTAGCTAAATGACAGCGGAAGGTTAAACAGGGCCAAGGACAAGTGTAAAGTTAAGGAGCGATAGAAGAGGTAGCTGGTTAATGGGCAGGTAATGGATTGTCATGACGAGCATCATCAACTCTTTCTTGAGCTGTGGGGGGTTGGTCCGATGGGTACGGGGATGTTGTTTCAGATGGAAAAGGGCTGATGCCTTACTTTATCCTTTTTTACATTTCTTAGTCTGCAGTCCATTGGTGTTCTGAATGGACCACAAGAACCACAAGAGATGGGGTGCTTGTCTGCAAGGTAATCTGGGGTGCTAGTTGTTATGACTTTGTAAGGGAGCCAATGAGGTAAGAGGATGTGGTCTAGCGACTAGGGCAGTCGACCTCAAATCTGAGAAACCGGGTTCGAGTCTCGGCAATGACGCTCAACATCCTGTGATGCTGGGGAAATCACTTAATCTCCCCGTGCCTAACTAAAATAAATGTGTCCTTGTGTAAAGCAACTGGTGCTCATGTAAAGCGCTCTGATACCCGATACCTTCGGGCCAAGTTCGCGCTATATAAAACTCTGAAAAAATAAAAAATAAAATGAGGCTCTTTTAGGATGAGAAAGATGGGATCATATTTCCTTAGGCCTTGGATGAAATGTTCTGCTAAGGACTGGCAGTTTGGAGAGTGGGTGACCATGGTGCTGGGTGTTAGCACAATATAGGTGCAAGAAAAAGGCTTTAACAGAAGTTCTGTAGCAGCTTTCTGGAAGAAAGAGTTTCACTTACTTTAAAAGAGAAAGCTAGTACCAGGCCATATTTGTGTTTTGGAAATATGTTCCTTCAGGGTGAGTTTTCTGTCTATTGCGAATCCAAGTGAATTGCCATTGGGTAGAAGTGGGGGTTTGAAGACATCCAAGTTCATGTCACTGAGCAAGGTGTGTACTGTTTCATGTTTGTTGTTCTTGACAAATAACAGGAACTCTTTGTTTGGGTTGAGGTTCAGGTAGATTCTGGACATCAAGTTGATGATGTACAGGTGATGTTTGCAGTGTTTGATGCCTGATGTAGGGGTACCTTTAAACATATTTGTGTATCATCAGCATATGGGTGCATTTTGGTGCTATTATCTGTGAGCGGAGTGCTAAGCGGCTGCATGTAGTGGTTCAAGATGATGGAGCACACCCTGGTAGACTCTGTAGGTGACAGGGATTTTTTGGGTCCTGGAGGTATTCATGCGAACACAACTGGTGTTATTTGGAAACACAGGAGGAGAACCAGTGAATGATATTGCCTGTGAGTCTTATTCAAGATTCTGGGGTACGTATGAAATGAGATGGTTGGCTGGGCCAAAGGCAGCTGAAAGGTCTAGCAGTATCAGGAGGAAAGAGTCATCTTCATCTGTGGTCAGGAGTGCATTGTCTATGATGTGTGAGGTAGCAATTTCTGTGCTGCAGTATGAGCTGAAGCCAAACTAGTGGTCATGCAGAAGATGGTTAGCACTCATGCGGTATAGGAGTTGATCATAGACTGCTTTTTCAGTTATCTTGTCAACGAATGGTAGGTGAGTGATGGGCCACTAGTTGGCGAGGTCAACGGTGTGTAGTGTAGGTTTCTTTAGGAGTGAGAGTATCTGGCCTGTGTTAAGAGCTTCTGGGAAGAAGTTGCTTTAAGGGATTTGAGTATGTTGGCAAGATCTGCAAAAAGAAATGTCTTTGAAGCCTGAACATTTATAGGATTCTATGGGAAGGTGTGGGCGTCAGATATGGAAAAGGCTTGATGTTGCTAATATACTGTTGTATTTTCAGTATTTTTTCCCTGAAGAAGAGGTTGAAAGCATTTCACTTTCCTTTGGAGTGAGGAATTGGTGGGTCTGGAAGGTTTGATGCAGTGCTCGATTGCCTTAAACCATGTTCTGCTTCTGTTGGCGGCTTTATTGATGGTGATGGTATAATTATTTGCTTTTGCTGATGTGATGAGCAGAGAGACTTCAGTATCATGAGTTCATTGGGAGCTCTTTTTTCTTCAGCTTTCTTTTCTGTTTGCAGATGGATTGTTTGTTGTCAGCAAACTCTAGATGCCAGGGTATTGAAGCCTTCGGCTTGCACTTGAGTGTTTTCATTGGGGCATGAATGTTCACATAGTATTTAAAACATTTTAAACTTGTTTAGAAGGGTATTTGTGTCAGATGTGTAGCTGATGGGTAAGAAGTGAGTTCAAGCATTAGGTTATCTATCGAGAAGTCTTTGAAAGATCTGCAGGATTTGTCCTATCTTTTGTGTTGATCTTAGTTTGTTTGTAGGGCACTAAGCAGGAAGATAGGAATGGCAAACTGGTCAGTCCAATTAAGAGGTATACGTGGCTTTAATTGAATTTTTGGTTCTGTGGAAAAGAAAAGACAAGGTCGAAAATATAGTCTTTAGACTGTCATTGGTGTGTGAAATACTATACCATGTTGAGTGTGTCAATAAGGTTGTAGAGAATTCCTCTTGTTTTTTCAGGTTGTGTTGTCTGGGAGGTTGAAGTCATCCAAGAAGGTAGTGTGGGCATGTCAAATGGATGAGGCAGTGAAAAGATCTGAAAATTCATCAATGAAGTGCTTGTTCTGCCCTGGAGGCTTGTAGATAATCTGGAAGATTTGGTCTGAGTTGCAGAGAGTAAGAAGCATCATGTCAGCAGCTCCATGGAGTAAAGTGTTTCCTTACCTAGGGTGCTGGACAAGAAGGACTTATCGATTACAGTGATACCTTTTCCTTTCTCAAGTGCACATCCACACAATGCATGTTGGAGCGTTTAGAAAGAAAGAATAAGATGTGCAAGTAAGTGGTGGTGAACCCTGTTTATGTGATGAAGAGGACGTCTAGCTTGTGATAAGGTGATGAGGTTTGCTAAGTGTGGTGTATGGAATACTGCAGAGTGTGAATTAATGAGCATGAGTTGGAATGTGTGTTCTGTAGTCTGAGGGTGTCTGATAGTTAGTGGGATATGGATCTATGTGTTGTGTAAATGCAATGTGAGTGTTTGGGTTGTCTGTGTTTGGGTGTGATTGTGGGCATTGGCAGTATTGGGTACTGGGTGAGGCACATGTTTTTTTATTACCTTGTAAGAGTCATAGGAATAGGGACTCTGGCTCAAGGCCTTTCCTGGCCCTAACAAGCAATACCATTGTCTGCCCTTCACTGGGGACACCGGGGCGATGTGGTGCACTGACTTGTTGATTGAAGTAGCAAGCAGGTAGGAAGTTATACCACTTCCTGTACAGATGGATGATAGGAAATTGAGTCCTTGTCCCTGGCTTCTTTTAAAGCTTGTTCAGGCTGGGAACCAGTGATGTCACTTCCCACATCACAAGCCAACAGGCAGCCCTTATTCCACCAGGAGCCACCTGACTTTAAACCTCCGCCTGGACTAATGCACCTCTGACTGGCATGCAAACATTCGGGCCTGCCCACCTGCAGCTTGTACAAATACCTCTGCATACACTGGGTGTAGTTTTAAACCTGACATCACCTCTTCTTTACAGTATTATGTTTTAACAATGAGTTGTTTTAATTCACTTCACTCCTAGCAATTCTTTTAATCCTTTTTTGTATGGCTTGATATTGCAAAGATTTTTATTATTCTGTAAATTAAGATTTCCTTACTTATTTACAGTGATGTCTCTTCTTTTTAAGGTGGATGATGGGAAATAAAGTCTTCTTTCCTGGCTTTGTCTTTTTAAGATGATTTTGGTGGGAAACCAGGTATGCCACTTCCTCTGCAGATGGATGATGGGAAATGCACTGATATCTGTTTCTGTGCAGATGGATGATGGAGAATAAAAATCCTATCTCCCACATATGGATTTTACTGTGAAAGTGTACAGAACTGCGTATAGAACTAGTTTCATTTATAAATGTGGAATGGCAATTAGGAGTGGCTAGAAAATTAGGAATAATGTCTAAAAAGTAGTAGGAGTTTAACATGTTTGCCTATTTAGCTTAACAGTAATCAACACTGCCATGCTTTGTTTGTTAATGCTAACTTAGTGTTACCAGATCTGCCCTTCACCAAGCCACAAATGTGCTGCATCCTGACCATGAGCATTAAAAGTTTGAAAACTGGTTTGCTCTGTTGAATTTTTCCATTATTGTAACTAATGAGGGCCATTTATGGATTCTCAAGAGCATTGCACCTACTTGTTCTCTTAGTGGGAAGTTTGTCATTTGACCAATTCTATCACTGGTTCTGTAGTAGATATATATTGGGGCTTTTTTAATCTTTTTGGAGCCATTCGGTATTGGTGATATATGGGGGATTTTCTTGCCAGCAATCTCTGTATTTCACAGACTATTCATTTTTGTCACTAAACATTATCAGACTCATATGAAACAGAAGAAGGAATTTTGATTTGTCATAACTTGGAGTGTTGCCCCAGAATCCCCCACTTACTGTGATGAGCTGGAGCTATATCAGACCCCAACTCAACAACCTCAGACTTGAGGGGAAAATTAAGAAATCTCCATGAGAATCTTGGATGGAGGTAGGCTCAGTGTTCAGCTCGCCAATCAGATCATACAGTGTAGAGCAATGTATTGAAAAATGTTTACGTTTGTACATATTAATTACACATTGTACGTTTTTCAATTATTTTATTTAAAGATAATGTTGTGGGGGCAGGTGACAATGGGATGAAATGGTTGGGCAAGAATGAGCAATCTAGAGAGCTAGAAGGTAGAGTTGTGAATGAAATCCACATTATTAGAGCATGAAACTCAGAAAGGATGACAATAGTTTCCTAGGTCCTAGTGCAGACCATGTAAAATATATCTGCTGTAAGAGACACTCTGGTTCAGTCACCCCAGACTCTCTGTGTTCTTTTCCAGCTGTGACCAGAGGTGTATAGTTGCAACAAGGCCAATGAGCAAACCTGAACATATTTTTGGTATCCCTCTCAGGTAGCTGACTGGTAAGAGCAGTTAGGCCCTCCCTCGCCCTCTACCTTCCCCCACCTCCTCCATGGGGATGAGCTGCAGCTAAAGATGGAAGACTACTTATCTGTTTTTGTGTTCATGAGTGAGGTTTTAGTAGGGAATGTGTTAGCTAAAGCCCCACCTAGAAGGACTCATGCCTATGTGATGCACCACATGTCATTGATGGAGAAAGGCAATTTTGATAAGGAGTGTTAAAATAACTGTGTAAGACTTTATTCTAGCTATCTTCATTGACTGCCCTAGGTAAGGTAGACCTTCCATTTATGGTACTTCTACAGGTTACTTGGCCTTCATTTAGTGCCTGGCGCTAACCTGACATTAACCCAAAAATTTCAGATGTCATATCGACTCTCAGCTTAGATTCCTCTGCCTCTTTTAGAAGTCATGGATCATTGTTTTTCTTACATCAATGCTGCCACCAGCATCGCTATCGGACCATATGATCATGAGAATGAAGCCGAAAGATGGTCCTACTCATGCCAACTTCTGCGCATTTCTGCTTGCACCATTCTCATTGATGTCCATTGTGCCATGATACCCCCATGTGCTAGGAAAATAAGTCCCCGCAATTAATGTTATAGTCTGAAGAAGGACTCTTTCTTGGGTTTCTGTGCTTGGAAAAAAAAATGAGTGATGACTGGTCCACCAAGCCCACATAGAATGGAAGACAAGACACCACTGTTAATTCTCAGAACTAGCAACTACCATTAATGTTGAAAGTGTTTTGGGATAAACATATCTACTGATCAGCTGGACAGCCCTAGATTTAGCAGTGCAGTCACTGTCAGTGTGGTGATGCCAGTACCTTCAATGCACTAATTGCTATCTTGTCAAACCATAATGGATACACCTGGTGTTATATTGAGACCCAGGGCCACAAGTACGACCATTTTTTGCGTTCGCAAATGGAGATTTGGGCCATTTGTGACAGCTAAAAAGGGTTGTAGCATGTATCAACCCTATTTTGCGAGTTGGTAAACTGTTACCGACTCGCAAAATAGGGTTTGAGAGTTGCTATTAGGAAGGGGCATTCCAAGAGCGTCCCTTTCTTATAGTGAGTTTCATGAGCACGTACTATTATTTTAGAACCAGAATACAGTCGAAAAACAATCGCAGTTTACCATCTACTTCAAGTAGGTGGTAATCCCCTCGCAAACAGGAAGGATTCCCCATGGGACCCATTCCCCTTTGTGATTGGCAGCAAAAATGCTTTTTAAGAGCAGTCAGTGGTCCCACAAACCACTGCCTATTCTTAAAAAATGCAACTGAAAAGTTTCATTTTTATTTTTGAAATGCATCCCATTTTCCTTTAAGAAAAATGGGATGCATGTCAAAAAAAGTTGCTTTAATTAAAAAGCAAACACAGACATTGGGTCTGCTGTCCCCATTAGGCTTCATTACTGTCTTATTGCCCATTCCCAATGGGTCACAAATTGCGACTTGCCTCTTGAATATTGATGAGGCAGGTCATTTGCGACCCCATTGCGAATCGCAAAATGTGTCTGAGACACATTAGTACATGTCCTTTTGCGACTCACAAATTGCGAGTCACTAAAATTAGCAAATTGCAAGTCGCAAAAGGAAATGGTCATACATGTAGCCCTAAGACTGGCTACTCAAACATCTAGTTTGGTCTCTTTATTCTTCTTTTATTTCCTACGAATGATGCCTTTTGCAACACAATAACACTATTGTTGAAATAGGTGTGGCAGAAGGTATCATGCCTCACTAACTTATTGATGGCATCTTTCACATCTTTGTTTCTCAGAGTGTAAATTAAGGGATTGAGTACAGGAGTTACGACTGAATAGAACACGGATACTACCTTATTCATCTCTGAATATCGTGCCCTGGGTCTGATGTACATGAACATAACTGTTGTATAGAATATGACCACTATGATGAGATGAGAGCTGCAAGTGGAGAAAGCTTTGCCTCGGCTTTTGGAGAGGGGAATCTTCATAATCGTGCTAATAATGTAAATGTATGAGACCATTGTAAACATGAATGAACTCATTCCAATAATGAGAGCTAGAATAAAGTCAAGTAGTTCAATCAGTCTGGTTTCTGAACAAGACCGCCTCAACAATGGGTCGGCATCACAGAAAAAATGGTTGATTATATTTGAGCCACAAAAAGAGAGATGTAAAACTAAACCAACTGGTACCAGCATAGCCAGAAACCCAGTGCCCCATGAGCAAAAAGCAGCCAAAGTGCATGTTCTATGAGTCATAACTGCATTGTATCGCAGTGGATTACATATTGCCAAATATCTGTCGAATGCCATGAGAGCCAACAACAGACACTGAGTGGATCCAAGAGAGAAAAAGAGATAAAATTGTACGATACATCCATACAATGAGATGCTTTTACTCCTCATTAGAAAGTTGCCCATCAGTTTGGGGGTTGTCACAGTTGTGTATCCGATCTCCAGTACTGACAAGTTACAGATGAAGAAGTACATTGGTGTGTGGAGGCGACGATCCAGCCTCACCACAAGAATTATGACGGCATTAGCTGTGATAGTCCACAAGTACATAGCAGCAAAGACAAAGAAATACAGCTTCTCCAGCTGAGGTGTGCTTGGAAATCCTACCAGGATGAACTCGGCGACTTCTGATCGATTTGTGAAGTCCATGTTCAATTGTTGCCTTCCATTGTCTAAAAAGGAACATATTCCATATGCAAATCATTAATTCAACCAAAAACGCTTATCCTGAATAGTTCATGTCTATACTACATCATCCAAGTCAGGAGTAATTCATGTTTAGCTTTGTTCAGAGAGGTGTGCATGCCAAAGGAACATTTAAAGAAAATATACTATGTTGACTTTGGAGATGAAAAAAAAACTCTTGAAGGCAAGACATAATAACTGAAAGGCAGGTGCCTAGTGGAAAAGCTTGTGACAGGATGAATGTGTAACACAGATGATCTTACACTGCATTTCAAGACTCTTGTCCTTGTCCGACATTTCTGAACTAGAGTGTTTTGCACTCTGAAAGGCCCCTATAGCAGTCTTATCTCAAGCCCCAGCTTTCAAAGAAAATTCCTAAAGCTGAGTTTTTGATGTCCTTTCCTAAGGAGCCAAGCAATGTTTAATGGTTTATGTAGGATATCTTGTTCTCACAATATGAGTATGTATGCATGCAAGCTAGTGAGTGAGCAGCTTTTAGATCTGGCGTCAGCCAAGACTTTTTGATTTTACTAAAATACATATAACATGCTTTTATACAGGATCTTTCAGCCACCTTTCTTGACCCATTAGTCTGTTGTTCTGTCATTCACATTTTGCTCCCGCCCACTACAGCATATAGCATGTGGCAGTAGGTCAGCCTACCTAAGCCACTGGTCTTGTTTACATTGAGTGACTGTATTTTGCTCTCTCTCAGGGAGCACATCAGCACACAAGCTAGTTCCCTTCAGTGCCAGGGTTTTTGTTTTCCCTTTACAATTAGTTTAGTGTGGCATTTATGTTTAGAGCCCGTAATAATAGCAGATTGCTTCTGATAACCATTTAATTGTTAGTAGAGCCTATCCTCCTGTCAATGCTGTTGTAAATTTCCTTTTTGGAGTGTTTTGCTTGTCTGGCTGCTGCTGTTCCACAGCATACCAGATTGTGTCAATTTGAAACTGTTATGTATTAAGATATCCTCTTTTTACTTTTTTCTTTCTTTCCTTCTTTTGTTTATTCTTTCATTCTATACTTTGTTTATTTCTTTCCTTCTTTCTTACTTTCCTTCTTTCTTCCTCTTTCATTCTTTCTTTCATTGTCTCTTTCCTTCATAATTTTTCTTTCTTTCTTGTCTTATTTTCTCTCTTTCTTTCTTTCTTTTTTCTGTCTTTCTTGCTTTCTTTCTTTCTTCCTCTTTCTTCCTTTTGCATTCTTTCATATTGCCTTCTTTCTTTCCTTATTTCCTTCCTTCTTTCTCATTACCTTTCTTTCCTTCTCTCTTTCTGTCCTTCTCTTACCTACTCTCTTTATTTCCTTTTTATTCTTTCCCTTTCATTCTCTTTCCTTTTCCTTTCTCTTTCCTTTCAATTTCCTTTCCTTTCCTTTCGTTTGTTTGTTTGTTGGTTTGTTTGTTTGTTTCTTTCTTTCTGGAAATACCAGACTGATTGACTTGGTTAGGTCTGTGTTAGTCAAGACAATTGATTTTACTTAAAATTATGTATATAGCAGTTACTAATAAGGGTTTCAGCCACACTTCACACATTAGTCTGTGGTTGGTGTCATTCATTAAGGGGCAGTGTATCAGTCCACTTCAGCCATTGACTGATTTTACTATGGGTTACTGAATACCGCCCTTTCACAAGAACACATCCACACACAAAGTAGCTCCCTTTTGTGCCAGAAAGAACTATGGTAATGAATTGCACTTTTTTGCCTGCAGCAAATGATTTATCGTTAGATTGATGAGGCCCCGCATATTTCTAAACATTAAAGTGTTGCAAAAATTATGAAAAAACTGCCAGAAGGCTGCACGTCAATGACAGACCTATTGGCTGTGCCAATACGTGCTCAAAGTGCTCACAATGTAAGCTGCTTCTTTATTATACATGGGCTACACAGGCTTTGTACTAAATGGTAACATGGTGGCACAGTAACTGGAAATCAGCAGTTTTGGGGAGTCTGCAGGGGGATGTGAAATCCTGTGCCTGGGATGCATCAATCAGTGGTCCCTATGTGGACTTTGATGAGGTGATGCATCACACAGTGGCTTTGATGTGGAATTTTTGAGAGGTGATGTGTCGCGATGCTTTGGTTCTTGGGAGGACAGGTCTCACAGCTGGCAGAGTCCAGGTGCTGCATTCAAGATGGAGAAAGCCTGTTCTGTCCATGAAGCTTCTTATCAGGAGGTCAGTCAACTAGCCCTTGGAGTCACTCTGGTGGTCCTGGCTTCAAGATTCAGGTCCAGTCCTTTTCACTGAGGCAGGAGGGCAGTAGGGCTGCACAGAAGGGAACCAGAGTAGCAGTCCTTCTTGCAGCAAAGCAACACAGCAGTCTTCTGAGGCTTCCACAGGTCCAGATGTGCGCTGAAGATTTGGGGTCTGAGGTCCACTATTTATACCTGGTGCCCACTTTGAAGTAAGAGAAGTTTCTAGAGGCTTCCACCCTTCTGAGATGTCAGGCATCCCCTTCTCCCTGCTCTGGGCCCAGCTTGTCTGGGGATACAAATGACTAGCAACCAACCCTTTGTGAGAGTGCTCAGGTAGAGACTTTGTGTTGCAACTCAGAGTACCCCATCCTGGCAATACCTAGCTTCCCTTTGTCTCACAGTCTGGGAGCAGTACACAAAGACCAATTGCCAGCTACACCTAGTCATGTAACCATGAACAGGCTGCAGCCACCAAATGGTTGGGACAAGAAAATACCAACTTTAAAAGTGACATTTTCAGAATTGCGACTTAAAATCTGCCTTTGCCATTAAAGAGGGCTTTACATTACAGTTCTTTAGACGCCAAACTTAAACAGTCCACCTGCTCCCAATTGAAAGTTGGAACGATTAAGCATAATAAGGTATCCCAGTCTTATCCCATGGAAGAGGTTGGCCTTGCAGTAGTGAAAAATGAATTTAGGAGTTTTTCACTACCAGGACATGTAAAATTTAAAACTACATGTCCACTTTTTTAAACGCACTGCACCCTGCCTTCTGGGCTGTTCAGGGGCTTCCCAAGGGGTGACTTATATGTATAAAAATGGAAGGTTTGGGCCTGGCAAAAGGTTTATTTTTCCAGGTCGAAGCAGCAGTCTAAAACCTCACATACACATTGCAATGGCAGGCCTCAGACATGTTTGAAGAGCTACTTAAGTGGGTGTCACAATATGTGCAGCAGGCCCAGTAGTAGCATTTAATTTACAGGCCCTATTTACATGTATTACCACTTTACTAGGGAGTTACAGGTAAATTAAATGAGCCAATTTGGTGTAAGCCACTGCTCCCATATTTAGGCGAGAGGGCACAAGCACATTAGCGCTGGCTAGCAGTGGCTGGCAGTGGTAAAGTGCACAAAGTCCTAAGGCCAACAAAAAGGAGATCTTTTTTGGGGGGGACAAAACCTTAAGGCTGGCAGGTCTACCATGTATCCCCCCTCTAGCTGAAAGTGCGAAGAGCTGCCCAACCTAGAGGGAGTACTTATCACTAAGGTGGAAATACCTGGAGAGACCATCAGCATTGGCGTGGTTTGAGCCAGAATAGTATTCCACTGTAAAATCTATTCACTGTGTGTAGATTGACCTGCACATTCTGGGATTCTCAGCCCTTCATCTGCATAAAACATCTGAAGGGCTTGTGGTCTGTCTGAACCTGGAAGTGATTCCCAAATATGTATGGTGTCAGCTTCTTCAGTGCGCAGACCAAGCAAAGACTTCTCTCGCGATAGCTCTCCAGCTCTGTTCCCAGGCCATGATGGTTTCCATCTTGGCCTGGGGGCACTGCACTTTACCACTACCTACCTGGTGTACCAAGTACACCACTGAACCCAGCCTTATCTGGCACTTACTGGCATTGATAGTCAGGCCTGCCTGTTGCAGAGCCTGAATCCCTTCCTAGAGGTAGAACAGATTGTCCTTCCAGCTACTACTGGAGACAGGTGTGTCATCCAGGTAAGCACTACTGAAGGCCTCCATCCCAGCCAGGAGCTGATTCACCAACTGAAGGTGGCAGGGGAAGTCCAAAGGGCATTACCTCAAACTGGAAGTGGCCCTCGGGTGTGGAAAAGGCAGACCGCTCTTTTCCCACCTCAGTTTGGGTGATCGGCTAGCACCAGATATTAGGTCAAATGTGCTAAGGAACTGGGCAGCCTCCAACCGATCGATAAGCTCGTCAGCTTGGGGGATGGGTTGAGCATCAGTCTTCATTAATGAATTCAGCCCCTTGTAGTCCATGCAGAACCGAAGTTCCGAGGTGGTGCCCGGTGGGGCTGACTCTGTGCTGGACCAGGGACTACTGGAGTGCTCAAATCTCCCAACTCCAGCATCTTGGAGACCTCCTACTTGATACTGGCCCTCACCTTCTCCGAGAGTCTGTAGATCTAGTTTATGACAAGGGGTTTGCCACCCGTGTCAATGTCATTGGTACACAGGTTTGTAAGCCCAGCGGTGAAGAGTCCCAACAGCTGGTGATAGTTCCTCTGCTGCTCTGAGGTCAGGGTAGGGGAGAGGTTGATATCCTCCACTGATCCATCTTTCTCCTTGAATTACAGGAGATTCAGGAGATGTTCAGACACTGTTCAACACATAAATTTGTTTTGTGCCCAATTTCCTCAAGACATTCTATATCCAAAAAGATACGGATGTAGTCAATAGGCAAAACATTTGCTGTATCGACTTTAAATCCAGCATCTAAAGGGAATGGGTGAATTTGGGGCTGCACAAAATTTGGGGGGCTACCAAGAGAGCACTCGATCTGTGCTTGTCGCTACAGGTACCTGCTCTCTGTGCTGGGCATCTCTGGTACTGTTTTTCTGCTGCACAGATTTCAAAAGGGCATGTCAACGTCCATGACCATGTTTCTCAGAATCACTCAAGGACAAATCAACGCATGGATCTCCATTGGCTGAAAAATCACTTTGAGGTTCTGCTCCATTTTCTTCCCCCTCAGATGCTGTCTAAATTTCTGATCCTGCCTCGGAGCAGTCATCCATAACTCGAGTTAAGACCTTGGTAGCAGTCACCCACTTACATGCTATCTCTGTTGACTGTCTAAAACCTTCTTTCTAAATCATTGTCCTGCATAGAAGGAAGAAGTATGGTTCTAAAAGAGTTAGTGGGTGTGTGCAACTGTTAGATGTGTGTGACAAAGTATAAAAGCACTTAGCATATCAATGGGTGATTGTGTGAGATGTGTGTGACAATTGAAAAGCAAAAAGCACTTCCCTTTATCAATGCAGATTCTCCAAAGTCCTAACAATTGACAAAAACCCAATGATTACTTCTATTTGCTATATACCCAATACCCATATGCTTAAAAGTACAACATGCGAGCCCACTCCATCCACTGTTTATTTATGGCACTGGCATCAATCAATCAAGCATTTGTATAGCGCGCTACTCACCCGGAGGGTCTCAAGGCGCTTGGGGGGGGGGGTCCGCTACTGTTCGAACAGCCAGGTCTTGAGTTGCTTCCTGAAGGAGAGGTGGTCTTGGGTAAGGCGGAGGTGGATGGGTAGGGAGTTCCACGTCTTGGCAGCCAGGTAGGAGAAGGATCTTCCTCCCGTTGTGGCTCTTCGGATGCGGGGGACGGCGGCGAGGGCGTGGTTGGTCGATCGTAGCTGGCGGGTGGGAGTGTAGAAGGTCAGACGGTCGTTGAGGTATCTGGGGCCTTGGTTGTGGAGAGCTTTGTGTGCGTGGGTGAGGAGTCGGAACGTGATTCTCTTGCTGACGGGGAGCCAGTGCAGGTCTCTCAGGTGTCCGGCGATGTGGCTGTGTCGGGGGATGTCCAGGATGAGTCGAGCTGAGGCGTTCTGGATGCGTTGGAATCTTTTTTGAAGTTTGGCTGTGGTTCCGGCATAGAGGGAGTTGCCGTAGTCCAGTCGGCTGGTGACGAGGGCCTGGGTGACCGTCTTCCTGGTTTCGGTGGGGATCCACCGGAAGATCTTGCGCAGCATGCGTAGGATGTTGAAGCAAGACGAGGAGACGGCGTTGACTTGTCGGGTCATTGAGAGGGAGGAGTCCAGGATGAAGCCCAGGTTGCGTGCGTGGTCCGTTGGTTTGGGTGCGTTGCCCAGGGCAGGGGGCCACCAGGAGTCGTCCCAGGCGGAGGGTGATGATCCTAGGATGAGGACTTCCGTCTTATCTGAGTTCAGTTTCAGGCGGCTGTTCCTCATCCACTCGGCTACGTCCTTCATCCCTTCATGTAGGTTGGTTCTGGCGGTTGTGGGGTCGTTGGTGAGGGAGAGGATCAGCTGGGTGTCGTCGGCGTAGGAGATGATGTTGAGGTTGTGTTGGCGTGCGATGGCTGCGAGGGGGCTCATGTAGACGTTGAAGAGGGTGGGGCTTAGTGATGATCCTTGTGGTACGCCGCAGATGACTTCGGTGGCATGAATCAGAGACAGTTTTAGGTGGCATACAACTATAAAAAAAACATATCCAAGTCAGACAGGGCCAAAGACTAGGCTCTGACACGTCTACAAAATTGTCCCCCATTAACCAATCAGGGAGCTAAACAACATTTGCAAAGTCAATAAGTTTTGCAATTGCTGCTAGTCTTTTGGCTTTGTCAGTGCTTCTCTTGCCATGGGTTATGCAAATCTTTAGTGTAGGGGAGCTCCTGGGCCATTGCCAGTATAAAAATAATTTCCGGAAGACAAAAATCTAGCTTTCATCTCAAGAAGCGCATACTGAAGACTCCTACTTTGCATGTGGGCATGCTCTTTGTGAAAATTCCCAATGCTATCACTCATTCTGAAGTTAGCCAACGGCAGAAGTAGCCTGACCCATTGCCCCTTTGTGCAGTAGGCGGAAAAATAATGCGAATGACATAACAGACCAATAGATTGAGAGGGCTGTCTACAAACCCCTATTATTTTTTCATGAGCCCAAAGGCGGTTTGACCCGTATGTCAGGAGGGACGATCCCCTGACAATTTATTTTTATTTTTTCATTTTATTTATTTTACCTGGGGCGTGATTGCCCACCCAGGGGAAAACCACATTGATAATAAATAAATATGCTCCCAAGGGGGGTAGGTGTGTATACTAGAAGGGCTGACCCCAAAAACAAGAAAATCCCTAGTGCCGAGTGGGTTTCCTACATGTGGATTTCTGCACGACCTTGATCCACAAACAGGAAACTGTTTCAGGGACGCATCTCTAACCAAAGATGCTCCCCTAAAATCAGGGAGGTATCAGGCCTTGAAAAATAACAGATGAGCGGAAGCAATTCTGCCTCGCCCCCACCCAAGCACGGGAGGTTTCCTTTAAACCCTCTCCAGCTTGAGCCAATGGCCGACAAGTGAACCACACCAATGGGTCAATTTAGGATTATAGTGAATATTAAAAATAGTTGTTTAATCATTTTTCTAGGGGGTTCTTACCCTGAGATAGAAGAATTATTATTAAATTAATATCATACCCTATGCTGATGACACCTAGCTCATACACTCCCTCTCTGACAAGACGCCAAATATCTGGACCAATTTCTCTGTCTGCATGACTGAAGCAACCAAATGGATGAAACACAACTGCGTCAAGTTCAGCACAGACAAGGCAGAATTATTAATCTTTGGCAAGGACATTTTGTTCAGGTACCCACTTGTTGGCCTGTCAAACTCAGGCCCACAGCCCTCCCGGAATACATTGTACAAAAAACACTGAATAGAAATCTACAACCAACTCACTATGACTGCCCAAGTGAATGGAGTCTCGATCTTCTGCTTCTACATACACAAAATGCTCAAGAAGATCTTCAAATGGCTCCTCACCAACACTTGTAGAACCGTCACATAAGCCTTTATACCAGGAGCAAGCTAGAATCAGCACTGACCAGAAGACTCCAGACCACACAAACCTCAGCTGCAGGTCTCACCCTCAACCTCCCACCCCACACCTCAGAGTTCCACTGGCTCTCAATCCACAAAACAGCATTCTTTAAACTCCTCACACACACACAGAACTCCTTACTCAACAATATCCCCAAAGACCTCAACAACCGCATAAACCTCCATACACCTACTGGACTCCTTCGCTCAGACAGCCTCCTACTCACCAACAGTTGTGCCTTATCCTCCCTCGATCCTAAAGCTTGGAACGACCTAAATGTCTACATGTCCTTTTTCAAATACTATGCAACCTACCTTGTGGGCTACAACGACTGCCTATGGGTGATGTAATATTATTTAAAAGGGAAGTTTTCTCATTTCAAAAAGAGTCATTTGGACAGACAGCAGCCTGGCTATAGTGGTAGGCCTGGAGTTATGTTGTCTTTTCACTTTAGGGGATGGCACAATTGTACTGGAATCCATAGGGGACATTTAACTTTAAATGCCATGGGTATATTTTGGGACGCCATATACTATAGTCTAATGAAAAGTTAAATAGACCAGTTAGTAGCCTTAAATCATTGACATGGATCTTTTGTTCTATTGTGTTGTTGCAAATCCCCACACTTTTTTACAAACAGTTTTTGAAGTAACTTGAGAGTATTATTATAGTGCCTGTTGTAAAGTGTAAGTGTTTACACAATTGTTTATATAGAAGCCTCAGTGGTTGTAGAAGAAAAATGTTTCATCTCCATCTTCCGCATCAGCATACAAAACTCCAGGCTCCAAACTAGTAGATCCAATGGGTGTTTCAAGAATAACCAGAGAACATGGCATGGTACGAGAGAAAACATAAAAAGTGGAAGTTGAGGATGAAATACAAGCGTTGTTAGATGGCTGTAGTAAGAACGACAATCTTATATTTCTCCCTGAAAATAAATTGTCAGAGAGAGTGGATCATATCAATCACTCAGACTGCAGGTTGAGGAACCAATTTGAAAGTAGATGTAAAGAGAACCCTTAGCTCTGCGCTTCAATGGCAATTGTGGGTGTAAAAGAGTGCAGGGAGGTTAAAAAGTTTGCATCCAAAGGAATTTATTTTTGGGTGGGGCAAATTATTCTGCAAGAAAAAATATTTCTTCCTAACAGCTGCTCTTGTCACGAGAAGGTGCTGGCTATTTTGGAACTAAGGAATTGTGAAACAATAAAAATACAAACCAAAAAAAAAACCTTCAAGTACAGGAAGCCACATTACACATATTCAGAATTACTTAAAAAGCAGGCAAATATGATTGCCCTGATAATGATTTGCCTTTCGAAGTAAATATTGAAAAGGTGAAACACAGCTTTGATTGCACAAAGGGCCATATTGCTGAATGAGGTGAAAGCTGATTAACTGTTTCTTGCAGAATTAGTAAAAAATAACTGCTATGAGCACATTTAGTAAATTGATGTCAATAATTATTCATATAAGAACATATATTGATAAACATGATGAGTCTTCCTAGCAAACGCACCTTGGACATCTTAGGGCCCGATTCAGATCTCGCTAGGAAAGCCCTCCGTACGACTCGGATCTGGAGGGCTTTCTGAGCAAAACATGCTCCGGTGGTCCGAATGAGCAAGTACGATGCAGCCGTATGCTTACGGACTCGGTTAGCTCGGACTCCCATTGAACTCTATGGGAGCCTGTGTACAGACACATACACAGGCTCCCATAGCAAAAAAGGGGTTGGTGGGGAAAGGCGTACACCCTGTGGCAGGCACCCCATGGTTCCCACCACACTGTGCATGCCTGGATCAGGGGGACCCATGGGCACTTCCCCGTGACAGATTCAGAGGGCCCCGGGTGAAGGGGGGCCTGCTACGGACCCCCGAATACGCTTCCGACAGCCATTTCATCTCGCTGAGATCGAGGCAAAGCGGCTGTCCGAATCGTGCATCGTACTCGCTCAGTCGGAATTCGGCTCTATAGCGCGGCACGATGCGCTATGAACGAGTCGTACGGACAGGTTCATGTCCCGGAAACGATTCGGTTGGCTCGTACGCAATCTTCACATCGTACTTGGTCGTTCGGACCTGTGTACGATTCGGTCTTAAACAAGGGCTACGAATCGGATCTCCGGACAGCCAAACCCGATTCGGAGGCCTTGCGAACGACATCGGAATCGGGCCCTTAGCCGCATGCTTTCAAATAACTTTCCTGAGTATTTAAAAAATGCATTTGGTTTAGCTGGTAAAAGATGGTGTTTCCGATATAACAAGTAGGAAATCCGATTTGACAACTCTTCCTAAACTAAAATATTATCATCATCATCATCAAAGTACTTTATTTTGATTATAATATATAATCATAAAAGTGCAAAGAGACAAATTAAAAACACCAGGTTACATTCATCATTAAATTTAGCTAAAAGCAAAGTAATTTGATTCAAAATACCTGAGAAAAATGGTAAGCAAAAGATAGAAAGTGAAAAACAATTGAAAGTGCAATAGAAACTGTAAAAGACAACTCGGTGCAAACTCTAGTCACCTAGAAAAATCCTAAAAGGCTATAGAACTATGCCCATAAAGTGCATGTTTCAAAAAGGAGCCCACGAATAAGATTCGGAGCCTTCGCAGGAAATGTAGACCTAGTCCATATTGATGAGAACCAAAGTTTCTGCATATCGGCAGTGATTGAGATTTCCTCGGTGCCTCTTAAAATTTCCAGAAGAACATGAAATGTGCTAGGGTTTGGGGTGAGGGTTAATTGCGGGGACATAGCATGATGTTTATATGGTCAAATTGACCAAGGGGGAAGCTTAGATGACACCTAATGGTACCTAGCTGAAACTTCATCCATAAAGCTCTCTCCCTTATATTGTTGACATATAACAAGTATAGCTCTACTCCATCTGCTGATTGTAAGCCCATCACTTCTCTCATGTTGGGTCTCATAATCTGCTTGTCTTTCCTGTTTTATACTGCCTTTGTAAGGACAGGTCTTTTACTTTTGCAGATTCACCCTTTGAGTTGGATTCCCGATCAAAAAACAGGTAGGGTCTACCTATGTCTTCCAAAGTTTTTTGTAAATAATTCAGCCATGGGCTTCTTAGGCCATAATCACAGAACAAATAATCCTCAATGATCTCACGATTAAGGGAGGACTTTGGGTTACTCCAAATAGATATCCACAGAAGAAGAGGGGTGAGCCTCACCAGATCTGAGACATAGGCCAGACCTAGTTCATCATGTATAAAGTGCACTGAACTGCCAGGGCCATGGCCAAGTAACCACTTACAAAAATCATTTTTTCTCCATCTGAAGGTTACTGCAGTCTCTGTACCCCCAAATTCCAGCCCCAAAAGTGAGAACAGGTAGGCATTTTAGTTTATAGATTTCCAACTGGGGGTGATAGTTTTGCTGGCTACTCTGGTGGATACATTAAATAAGGCCCCCACTGCACTGGTAAATTGTGAGCATCTGTCAGAGAGACAGGGCACAAAGCTATTGTTAGAATCTAAAATCACACCCAGGTAGGGGAATTCACTGACCTTGGTGATATTAGCACCTTTGATTGCTATTGGTCTCACCTTACTGAGCTGTGGGCCTCACACCATATAATGTCATCCCCCCGTCACAAGCCCTTTGCGACGCCCTCGCTGCCTTCTTCCACCGCAAGATCACCGACATTCACGACAGCTTCAACCCACGCTCAGATCCCGCCAACCTCACCACCCCGGCCCCTCCAATACCCACCGACCACGAGCACCTCACCGTATGGACCAGCACTACCACCGAGGACACCAGCAAGACGATGAACTCCATCCACTGAGGCGCCCCATCCGACCCCCTTCCCCACCACGTCATCAACAAGGCCGACAGCTCCATCGCATCCCACTTATGCAACATCATCAACCTCTCCTTCAAGACCGCAACCTTCCCTGAGAGCTGGAAACACGCCGAGATCAACGCCCTACTGAAGAAACCCAAGGCGGACCCGAGCGACCTTAAGAATTTCCGGCCCATCTCCCTTCTTCCGTTCCCAGCTAAGGTCATCGAAAAGATCGCCAACACCCAGCTCACCCGCTACCTAGAAGACAACAACATCCTCGACCCCTCCCAGTCAGGCTTCCGCAAGAACCACAGCACCGAGACCGCCCTCATCGCCGCCACGGACGACATCAGACTCCTGCTCGACAACGGGCAGACAGCAGCCCTCATCCTCCTCGACCTCTCCGCTGCCTTCGACACCGTATGCCACCACACACTGCGAACACGCCTCTACAATGCAGGGATTCGCGACAAGGCCCTGGACTGGATCACCTCCTTCCTCTCCGACAGAACCCAAAGAGTCCGCCTCCCCCCGTTCCACTCCGAAGTCACCAAGACGATCTGCGGTGTCCCTCAAGGATCATCCCTCAGCCCGACGCTCTTCAACATCTACATGGCCCCGCTCGCACACATCGCCAGACTCCACGACCTCAACATTATCTCCTACGCCGACGACACCCAACTGATCCTCTCCTTCACCAACGAACCCCGCACCGCCAAAGCCAACCTCCACCGCGGCATGAAGGCTGTCGCCGACTGGATGAAAGAAAGCCGGCTCAAACTCAACACAGACAAGACAGAGATCCTCATCATCGGACCCAACCCATCAGCCTGGGACGACTCATGGTGGCCCACCTCCCTGGGCATCGCTCCCACACCAACCAACCACGCACGCAATCTGGGAGTCATCCTCGACTCGAAACTCTCCATGGCCAACCAGATCAACGCCGTCTCATCAACCTGCTTCTACACCCTCCGCATGCTCCGCAAGATCTACAAATGGATCCCCACCGACACACGAAAGACCGTCACACACGCCCTCATCAGCAGTAGACTCGACTACGGCAACGCCCTCTACGCCGGAGCCCCGGCCAAACTCATCAGCAGACTTCAAAGAATCCAGAACGCCTCCGCCCGCCTGATCACCAAGGTCACCCGCCGAAACCACATCACCCCCACCTGAGAAACCTGCACTGGCTTCCCATCGACAGAAGAATCACCTTCAAGCTCCTCACCCACGCACACAAGGCACTCCACAACACCGGCCCGGCCTTCCTCAACAACCGACTATCGTTCTACGCACCCAACAGGAGACTCCGCTCCGCCGACCTCTCCCTGGCCGCCGTCCCACGCATCCACAGAACCACCTCCGGAGGCAGATCCTTCTCCTACCGTGCCGCCAAGACTTGGAACTCCCTCCCCCTCCACCTTCGGCAGACAGAGGACCCACAGACCTTCAGGAGACTACTCAAGACCTGGCTCTTCGACCTCTAGCTGCAACCCCCCAGCGCCTTGGGACCCTCACGGGTATGTAGCGTGCTTTATAAATGCTTGATTGATTGATTGATTGATTGATTGAATGTGACTTTATTATGTTGGTATCCAGGCCGAATTTATCCATGAAGTATACAAAGTAGTCAACAAAGGTCTGAATCCCATTACGTGTGCGAGCAAGCAGCACTGCATCATCAACATAGAGAAGCACCGGCATGGGGCTGGCCTTAATTCTAACTAGGTCAATGCAATTTCTAATAAGAGAGAAATCAAGATCATATATATATATAGGAAGAAGAATGGGGACCATTACACACCCTTGATGAATGCCACGAGCTAAGGAGAACAGCGGGGTACATTCTCCATTTGTTCCATACCTCAACCTGGCTGAGACCTCCCGGAGCTGTATTGGAGGGGCTAATATTGATGGCCTCAATTACCTCCTCAAGATCAAGCTTAATTTTTAGAGGGAAGGTGGGACAAGAGTCCACAGACCCAACAGATGTTTGGTCCTCAAAGGCGTCGATACACTTAAATTTATCAGTCCAACTCTGATGAGTAATATTTGAGACCAAACCCTCATGCTTAATTATAGGGTGCTGCTTATCATTAACTATTGGCCAGAATTTTGGGGAATTCCTTTCCTCACATGCCATTACAAGGCCATTCCAGGCTTTTTCCTTGATATCTGCTTTATGTTTTTTAATGGCAGATTTATAATAATGTTTAGCAATAGTAATGTTAGCCTGGTCTCTGGGCCTGGAACTTAGGGCAACCTTCAGAGTTGCAACTGCACAAGTGGCGGTAGTTAAGAGAGAAGATTTGATATTATTTTTAAGCATTTTAAAGGAAGTAATAATTTGTAGGGTTGAACAATTTACATCCATGAGGTGGTCCATGATCAGGGTCAGATTAGCCATGACTATCTTGGCTGTGACACTGGGGATGTCTATAACCTTCCATCTCAGCCTTAGTCCCTTGTCCTTAATGGCCAGGTTAGTAACACCTTTCGGAGGGACAGGTTGTTGGCCTAGGGGGAGTTTGAGGGTCATTACTATAAGGTTCTGATCACTAAAACCACTTGAAGAGACTCCCCTGGACACATCCCAGTTGGCCATCTCATGGGATAAAAAAACATAATCTATGGTGGATTCTTGGCCCCAGCCTATAAATGTTGGGATATGGGGTTCTTGGCTCCTTCCAATTTCAGCCAAGTTGCAAAAATTTAAATCCAATAACTTTTCCACGAGGGTGTGCCCTGTGCACTCAACCTCCCTGCTAGGCCCTGCCGTGGTGGTCACAGAGAAAGGATCGGGTGGTGTCACAGAAGCCAAATTTGGCATTTAAATTCCCTCCCATAATTGCCAAAAATCCATTAAACTTACGTTCGGCTCTGTGCTTGAATATCCTAATAGCATTAAAAAGTGCACTTATTTGGCAGCCCATTTCCACAACAGCCTTATAAAAATTAAACACAAATAAATTTCAAGTAGAGAGGTGACCAACCCATAAGGCAATGGGGAAGGTTGTAAAGAATTTTGTGGTCCATACCATGGTCATCAACCCCCTTACCACCGGTCCACCCTTCCGTTGAATGTATGGTAGGTATGGTAAAAGATTCAAATCCATCCCAGATGATCTCCCCTGTGGTCCAAGTTGCATGATGATGTAAAATTTAGAGATGAGGGAAAACCTATCTGGATCGTCCTGTTTGAACTGTAGCCCTGCATTATTCCAGGAAATTAACATCAGTTGGTTGGTAACAGTTAAACCCTCAGAAGCAACCTCCTTAGTTGGGGCTGAGGAATCCCTAACTTAATCACCCCTGTCCAAATCCCCCTGCACTTGCCCCAGTCAATCCAGTTTCTCCATGCCTGACAAGGCGCTAAACATATTTAAGGTAGATAAATAGGGTACAGGGGTTTGGTACTCTGGGGCCAGGACCCTATAGAACGTATTTTGCCTTATGAGTTGAGAGGTTTTCATTCGCCAATCAAACGAGCCTCTATTAATGGCTTGGGGTTCATCAAAATGATATTATAAATAGCCCAATGGGAGTGCTGCTATGCGGTTGTGTTTGGTGAGCATAGGCAACAGAGGAGCAAATATTGTCTTGCACAGCACTATCTGAGATAACATGAACCGGGTTAACATCACAGTTAGCCATGGGCTGAGCGGGTGGAGGTTTAAATGATGGGTCCCCACCCCGCGCGGATTGGCAGACATCCTTGTTGGGTTTCATAGAGTGAGACGTTGTTTGCCCTCTTAAGTCCTCCTTCAGGGTCAAGACAGATTTAACAGAGGTACTTTCAGTGTTGGCATATACTGCCCCTATTTTAGAAGTAGAGATTGTGTTTGGAGGGATCTGAAACAAAAGATTTGAGGTTTGTGATTTTGTCAATTAGGGGTGCGATACAACCTTGGATTAGATCTTTCAATTTATCAAACAGGTGGTTAAACATAAATTCCTTCATTGGGTCCCCTGGGCAGGAGGAGTGTCCAGAACTAAGAGGATCACAGTTGTCATTTGCCTTCCCAGCTGCTTTAACTTTCCATTTATATTTGTTTCTAATTTCATTGGCCCTAACCTTAGAGTGCCCAATGGGCATGGCCTGCTATTTTCTTTTCCCAAGATGGGCCTTCCTCTGGTGGGGGACTGTGCTCCTGAGGCTTATACTGAGAATACTGGTGAGATTCCGCACAATTGTTAACTAGGTCTTCCAACTGTTCGGAAGTAATTTAGAGGTGATAGTGCAAACATTGTTCGCATCAGGAGGACAGGGTATGAGCAGCACTGGGCGGAGAGCCATCACTCAGCTAGATCTATTTCCCTGGTGACAACTCCCACCACTCTTGCCAAAAAAGAATCAAGAGTAGTATTGGTGGTTAGGGGCACTGAAGGTGCAGGCTTATCTCCCTCTCTTTGGGGCTGATTTACAGGAAACTGACGCATCTGTACAGATGCGTCAGTTTCCCTGCGCCTGCGTAAAAAACCCTTGCGCCACCATAGATGTGCCGTATTTACAATACGGCGCACTATGGCGCAAGGATTGACAGATGCGTCAGAAATTCTGACGCATCTGTTGGCGGAAAAGTCACGCATTGCTGGAGTCGTGTCGCAAGCACGACACAACTCCAGCAATACGTGTTGCGGCCTATTCCTAATACACTGTGTCACTCCTTACGCCTGCTTCAAGCAGGCGTAATGTTTTGACGCAGTGGCGTCCTGAAAGTCATGCAGTGAAATCTTGTAGATTTCACTGCATCACTTTTATGAGGCTTTCTTGCGTGGGAACGCCTACCCTGCATACATTATACCTGACGCAGGTATAAAGTCACGCAGGGCTTTACAACGTGACGCATCTCCCTAGATGCGTCACGGTGTAAATTTGCCGCATTTTTTACGCCGTCGTTGCGTCACAAAAGTGGCTCAACGGCAGCGCAAAAGTGTCGCAAGGGGCTTGTAAATCTGCCCCTAAGTTTTTGGCTTTGAGATAAACAATGTTATAGAAAAAAATGAAAAATGGGGTGACTATGGAAGTCTGAATCTGAGCAGCTCGGTGGCCAAATCGTGCCCCTCACCCAGGGACAGCATACACGACAAAATAACAAAACAAATAAAATAATCTAATACGTGGGTTTAGACAAAATCATTCGATAAAAATCCAAGACCAAAGGGGGTGGTTCTGTCCTTGCTCATCCTGGCGCTGACGGGTGCAAAACAGGCCTGGCCTTGGCCCGCATACATCCCACACAGCAGGATTGTTAAGCACCGAGAAGGGGTGGAAAGGGGGGTGTCCTTAGCCCACTAACTGTCTCTGGTGCCTCCTGACGCGATGGTGGCTGGGACACAGAGTCCTGGCTGCTGGCGTTGGCCCTCGGTAAGTGGCACTCCCCGGGAAGTGGGAGCCTGCAACGCACTTTGAAACACCAGGAAGGGGTGTGTCCTTAGCCCACTGGCTGTCACTGGTGCCTCCTGGCTGCCAGGCTGGCTCGATGGTGGTTGGGACCCAGAGTCCTGGCTGTTGGCATTGGTGCCCGGTAAGTAGGGTGACCAACTGGCCTGAATGCAAATTCAGGACGGTGAGTGGAAAAATTCAGGACAAAGGGTCAAAATTCAAGACAAAAATTAAGGACAGAAGGTCAAAATTCAAGACAAAAATTCATCCAATAAAATGGACTATTCATTACACGTTTACCTTATTCCTAGCAAGAAGTGAACCCCTAGCCCTCCCCAACCCTCTTTAAAATTGTCTTGTTAAATCCTATCAAGTTTAGGCAATTAATTAGCAGTCAGGTGTACTTTCAAATGCACTATTTATCACCAATGTACTGGCTGCCTGATATCGAATTGTCTGCCATTCCTTTGCATTCATCAATGATATAGGCCAAACGTGTTTTAAAATGAGCGATTTGCCATTCATGTCCCAAAATCATTGGTAGAAAAACCCACATATTCATGTAAAGGTCCCTTTAAAAATGATATACAATTTTCCCCATTTCTGCTGTCCCAGTTTGCCGTAAAATGCACCGTCTACCACATTATCTGAAATGTGGCACTGTACTACCTAAAGAACATAGCTGAGCGAGAGTGAGACTTTTAAAAAACAATTAATTATGGTGATTTGTCCCATTCTGACCCTGCTGTGAGGGGAGAGATTTGGTTGCACCAACTCGGGTTGGGACTGATGCAGGCCCTTAAGATCACAGCACATGCGCGAGCTGGCCCCTGCAGTGAGAGTTAAAGAACTCTCAGGCTGCTTGCAGGGCGACAGCTCGCGCTAATGACCGAAATTACGGACAAAAGGCGTCCGTGAAAGAATTCCTCACGGACAATGGACAAGAGGCCCAAATAACAGGCGGTCCGTGAAATTTACGGACGGTTGGTCACCCTACCGGTAAGCGGCGCTCCCCAGGCAGCTGGAGCCCATGACGTGCTTTCAAGCGCCGGGAAGGGGCATGTCCTCAGCCCACTGGCTGTCTCTGGCACCTCCTGGCAGAATGGTGGCTGGGACAAGGAGTCCTGGCTGCCTGGTAAGCGGCGCTCCCAAAAAAATATCCATAGATGTTTTATATGGCACTGTGCTAAACACATGCTGGAGCTTAGCACGGCGATGTTCATAAAAAATTCATAGGCATGAATCAATTTTTTGACAAGCTATAAGCCTCAGACAAAATCAGGGACAGTTGGGCGCCTGGTCTCTAGGAGTAGAAATAATGTTTGATGCATTTTGACTGTCCTCAAGTGAAAGCTCATGGAAAGCTGTGAGGAAAAACAATAACAAACTAAACTCTTAATGGAATCTTCCTAACACACTATGAAAAGTGATATATAAAGTTTTTCTTTCCGGGGAAACAGGAGCTGGCGGCAACTCAGGTTCACTTGGATCCAGAGAGAAGGTGTGAAAATCGATGAGCCAGATGCTGTTCGATCTATCTTTGGTAGCTCAGCAGGTTTAGTTGAACTGGCAGTTGACTCATTTTGAGGCATAGTCTCAAAGATATCGGTATTTGGCCGAATTGAGATCTGTGTTTCATTTGAATTTTGTTGTTGTTCAATTTCAACAAACACTAGTTCCATTCCATTGTTGGCTACTTCGTAGAGTAGAATCTTCGAATGTAATTAGTCTTTCTGCCTGAACTTCCTGTATGGTAGGGAGAGGAGATCGGCTGCTACCCAGGAGCACACGCGGCCTGCTATTCAGTATCGGCCACATAGTGTGGTTTGATCAGATCAATGGAGACGAATCTCTTTTCTTTCTTGCCGGAAATGGGGTGGAAGAAGTACGATTATATCAGCAATGGAGATGATGTAGTCTCCTCAATCGACATAATGAAGGTCCACCCGTCTCTAAATGAGGTAGAAAGACCTTTATTTTGGCAGAGAGTGTACTCTGTCACCATTGAGATGGAGTTCCCTTTCCAACAAACTATAAATCAGGCCCAAAGACACTTAAACTTTCGGTGCATGGGGAGGGGTTGACATCTGACTCAGTAAGGATGGTGCATCTCTGAATCACGGTTGGTCGATGGCTGGAAGGTGCACAAGTGACATTCTATGACTTAACTAAGATGTCAAAAAATAAGAATATGAAGAACACCAAGCCCCAGGGGCTAGAATGGGGCATTGAACACATTTGGAAGAGATTAATAATTTTCTTCAATGAGAGAAGTGGTCTATCTCGGAAACAACACAGTGGGGCTGAACTGAGCTGCATTTAGAAAACCCTGAGTCACAGATAACAAATTCACTGAAGGGCTACGCGGTACACTTCTTCTATCAGGGGAAGAGTGCTAGCTCTATTCAAACGAGTTACAACCCTACAATGACGATTGTGAGATAGAGAATGTCAGGGCATAATAAATCAAAAGAGAAAGTATGTAAGGGCTAACAGTGTCTAGATCTGGCACTAAAGGACAAAGAAAAACATGTTCTTCAACACATGAGTGGACTATGGTGCAAACTAGGGAGAGGCAAGATCAGAGAAAGCTTCCCTAGGGGTCATACTTAAGGAGATGAGAAAAGTGAAGAGGAAGTTATAGGTTTACAGAAAGAATAAAGTGACCAGTTGATCCCATTTGGCAGTCGAGAATGGTGAATAACGAGGCAGTTAAGGCAAGAGTTGATGATCTGGAGCAGAGGGTAGAGGATATTCCTGACCAGGATGTTTCTTGTGCTGTGTGTTCTGCAGTCCTGCCTCCACCCAGCCAATCAAAATGCTACAAAACCAAAAAGGCTAAAGGTTACATAAGCCCCTCCCACCCACCACCATGCCTGTTATCAACAAGACCCAGACACAAACACAGCGGGAGGGAGGGAGGGAAGAGGACTGGGACGGGGAGGACCCTAATCGGGGTAATGAAGATTACCGGTAAGTAACAAGACATTACCCCCTCATGGGTCCTCCCTGTCCCAGTCCTTACAACGTGAGAAACTCACAAGCAGAGAACCAAGAAGAAAAAACGCAGGACACCAGGGATACATGCAAAAAGTACAAAATGTTTAATCAAAGAAATGATCAACTAACAGCAGCGTTCAGAATGCCAACAGCAAAACTGTCAACAGATGCATGCAAAACATCAAGACGATAATGCCGAACAAACGTGTGATGGAACTGCCAAGTGGCCGCCCTACAAATCTCTTGAATAGAGACCCCCGCCGCCTCAGCCCAGGAAGCGGACACAGAACGTGTCGAACGACCCTGCACCTGAGACGGAGGAGGCAGATCCACAGATTTATAGGACTGGTAGACCGCCAAACGCACCCATCGACTGATCGTGGAAGTGGACACCTTCTTCCCCTTAGCCACACCCCCACAGGAGACAAACAGGGCAGGAGAAAGCCGAAACCCCAACGAACGCTGCAGGTAAATCTGAAGAGCCTTGCGAACATCCAAAGAAAAGGGAACAAGGGAATCCCCCTCCGTAGGCAAATCAGGAAGGATCACCTCCTGTTGCAAATGGAACCGGGAAGAAACCTTAGGCAGAAAAGCCTGATCAAGCCTCAAAACAACCCGATCCTGCAGGAACTGTAAATAAGGGAAAGAAATGAGCAAGTCACCCGACTCCCCCAACCGAGGAGCGGAGGTGATGGCCAGCAAAAGAGCCACCTTAGCGGACAACCACAACATGTCCGCATCCAACAAGGGCTCAAAACGGGGCAACTGCAGACCCCGCAAAACAGTAGGCAAATCCCAAGAAGGCACGATCACAGGAGAAAACGGCCGACGAAACATAAAGCTCCGAAGAAGCCGACTCACCAAAGGTGCAACAACCTCCATGGAGGCCCCAGAACCCGGCAAGCACGAACCGCCGCCCACTGAGCAGACAAAGTGGAAGGGGAAAGGCCCTTCAAAAAACCATCCTGGAGAAAATCCAACACAGACGCAGGATCCCCCAGCACAGGATCCATCCCATGGGAAGAACACCAAGAGACAAAAGAGCCCCAATGACGACCATAGCATTTAAGGGTCGAAGGTCGACGCGACAACTGGATGTCACGAGCCACCACAGAAGAACAGCTCAAAGACTCCAACATCAACCGCTCAAGAGCCAGGCCGTCAGCTGCAAACGATGAAGACAAGGCAGAGACAGGAGCGGAAACTGAAGAGGAGCCGGAACCAAAGGAAGCCGGACAAACCGACCCCCGCCAGCCGCAACAGGAGAGGAAACCAAAGGCGGCAAGGCCAGAAGGGAGCAATCAACAGGACCGACACCCTTTCCCCCCGAATCTTCTGCAGCACCCTCGGGAGGAGGGGAATAGGAGGGAAGGCATACAGAAGGCCCGAAGGCCAGGGAATCGAAAGAGCATCCACCGCCCAAGCCTGAGGACACATCACCTCTGAACAAAACCGGGGCAGAAGAGCATTATGAGGAGAGGCAAAGAGATCGATCCAGGGAGTCCCGAACCGAAGACAAAGGGACTGGAACAGAGGAAGAGAGAGATGGTACAGAACAGAGGATACAAGGTTGCGGCTCAAAGCGTCCGCATGAAAATTCAACTGTCCCAGAATGTACACCGCCCTCAAGGCCAACAAGTGAGATTCCGCCCAAGCACAAATCATGGAGGCCAACAGATTCAGAGACGCGCACTTGGTCCCCCCCTGACGGTTCAAGTAACAACAAGCCACCTGATTGTCGGTACGAACCAACAGATTCGTCCCGTGGAGATGAACCTGAAAGAACTGCACCGCCTCCCAGATGGCCGCCAACTCCTGCCAGTTCGAGGAACGGCGCTGGAAAAAAGACAAGCCCTTCCGCATAAACTGTCTGTTTTTTTCTTGCTCCGATGGCGGTCGGAACGCTGGTGCTCCGTGTATCCTGTTGCTGTTTCCGGTGGTTGCAGGTCGTGTTGCGGTGCCGTGAGTTTTTGTAAATTTTTTTGTTGAAGGTCTTAAACATGCTGTTTATTCTGGCTTTGTTGTTTTCATCTGCGTGGCCGTGCCGGTGCTCCGGTCGAACGCGCTCCTGCTCCTGGGTCAGGACGATCCCCGCGCATGTGCTGGGCTGGGGTGGGGAGTTTTCCTGATGTCCTGGCCCCGGGTCGTTCTGGCGCTGAGGTCTTCCAGCAGCGTCCGGCTCCCGCGGCCATGGTGCTTTGTTCTATAGCTGGGGGGGTGACTGCAGGGCTGTCCTTTGTGATTTCCATGTCTTGTGTTTCACAGGACTTGGTTAATTGGGGACAGTGTTCACGTGGAATAGCTGGGCACTTCCTGGTGTGTGCTGGGCTTCCTGAATGGTTTGCTCTTCCTGCTTGTGGCCATGGGTGTTGAGTGTTCCTCTCAAAGTGCCTGCAACATCTTTCTCTGCGCAGCGTAATGTCCTTTTGCGACTTTCATGGTCTGTTTGCAGGATTTCTTTCATTCCGCTGTGCGGGCTGCGCTGCTTGAGCCTTTTGCAAACTGGGCTGGGGATGTTTGTGTGGCCTGGACTATTATCCTTTGGGGACGTCCTTCCGAGGCAAGGTTTTTCAGGCATGTTGATCCCTGTTCGTGCTGTGCTGGGATTTGACCCCTGGTCCTTGTCTGATGCTGGGTTTTGCTCCCTGTGTAGTTCCTCGGTGGTGGATTTCCTGCCTTTTCATGGTGTTGTCACAGATAATCTGGCTGTGGTATGGCTTGCTGTCGACGTTCAGGGGTTCCGCGCTTTCTGGGGTTGCGGTGTCACCTGGCGGACTTTGTCGCCCAGTTCCCTCTGGTTCCTGGGGTGTATTCTGTTTTGTCCCCCATGGCTTCTTCTTCTTCTTTTTCCCTTCCTGGGATGTCCCAGTTGTGCGGGTGGTGGAGTCCGCTCTTAAGCGTTCTTCTGCTACTTCTCTTTTGTGGTGCGTACTGGTGCTTCTTCAGCCTATGCTTCACCGGTCCATTCTAAGGGTTTGGGTACCTGTTTGCCTGTCTTCCGGGTCAGGGGATCTCACTCCTGTCTTGGCGCTGGTGGTGGTCTTGACTCGGTTTCTGTCTGCTGTACTTTTGTTGCCTTGAGGGCCCTCTGCTCGGCTGCTGGGGCGGCAATGGTTGGTGGGCGGTTATCTCTGGACCGCGCTTTGGTGCCTTGCCGCTGCTCGGACGCCTTGGTCCGTTACCTGCCTTTTGTGTATCACGGGCTTTTTTGGCTTACTCTCCAGACAGTTTATGCGGAGGGGCTTGTCTTTTTTCCATGTTCTGGAGTTTCCGGGTGCTCTGTCTTCTTCTCAGCCCTTTCGTGGCTGGGCCCGTGGTCGGGGGGCTACGTTCCATTTGGTTCCCGGCTTCTGCAGCGCATGCAGCTGCCCCTGGGTGTTGGTCATTTAGTGTTCTGCCCAGGTGGTGTCACCGTGGCCTGGTGGTTGTGGTTGCGGTCTCTTCCTCAAGTGGTTATGTGTTCGACTCACTGGTTGTGAGTTCCCTGTTTACATTGTTGGCATTGTTGCAATTTTGGGGACTCAGCTCGGTTGTTCCTGGATCGTTGGTCTGGTCTGGTTTCCGCCTGCTGGGTCTTGTCGGTCATCAAACTTGGTTTCCGGATTCCACTCCATGGCCGTCCCCCTTGTGGCCTGTTTTCGGGTTTACCCCATTGTCCATTGGCCCCGTGATGTGCTCTGCCATCTTCTCTGGCGTCGGCCTGTTTTTGTCCTGGGGCGCTGTTGTGCTGGTTCTGGTGGCGGGATGGGGCCTGGGGTTCTATTTCTCTCTGTTCCTTGTCCCGGTGCCCGATGGTTCCTTCCGCTCGGTTTCTGTATCCCCGGGCTTTGTTCAGTTTGGTGTGGCTGGGTCTTTTTGGATAATCCCGTTGCTGTCCGTCGTTCCCCTCATCCTGGTGGGCGATTTTTTGGGCTTCCCTGGGTTTGCAGGTCGCCTGTTTTCACTTTCCCGTCTATCCGGCAGGTCAGCGGTTCCTGCGGTTTGCGGTGGATGGGTTCCATTGCCGTTTTCAGTTGTTGCCTTTCGGCCTCTCTACTGCTCCCTGGGTTTTTCCGCGGTGTTGGCTCCTGCTGTGGGGTTTTTTGCTGGGTCTGGGTTTTCCCTGTGTTTCCCTGTGTTACTTTTGTCTGGTTTCTGCTTCCGCCCTCCTTGTGGCTCTTCTGGCAGTGGTGGTGTTGATGGCTTTGTTCTGGGATCTGGGGTTCATGTTGGATCTGGCCTTTTCTCCTCTGGTTCCTGTTCTGGGCCTTCAGTTTCTCGGGCCTGTTCGACGCTTTGCAGGGGGCTGTTTTCTCCCTCAGGCTCGGTTCTCTGCCCTTTTGTCTCTTCTGCGGGTCCTGCTGGGTCGCCCTTCTGCCCCGGCTCGGGGTTGGTTGCAGGTCTGGGGGTTGGTGGCTGCCTCCCCGGCTGTGATTCCTTGAGCTCGCCTGCGCCTCAGGTCCTTGGTGAGTCATCTGTTGGCTCGTTGGGTCCCTCCCCATACGGATTGCATGGCTCTGGTTCCTCTCTCCCCTGTTCTGGTTCCTACTTTGGTATGGTGGCTTTGCTCTCCCACCCTGGTGTGGGGGTGCGTTTTCTGCTTCCTTCTCTCCTCTTGTAGACCTCGGACGTCTGTCCTTGGGGTTGGGGGGCCGCGTTGGGGTCTTTGGTGGCTGACGAGTCTGTTGGTTCGTCCCGACAATCTGGTGGCTTGTTGTTACTTGCACCTTCTTGGGGGGTCCAGGTACGCGTCTCTGTACCTGCTGCCTTCCATGATTTGTGTCCGGGTGACAACTCGTCTGTTGGCATTGAGGGCTATTTACGTTCTGCGGCATCTGAATTTTGTAAGGACGGCTTGAGCCACTTCCTCCCGTCCTCTGTTTTGTGCCGTCTGTCTGTTCCTCTGTTCTGGGACCTTTGTCTTCGGATCTGGACTCTCTGGATCGGTCTTTTTGCTTCCCCTCACAATGCTCTTCTCCCCCGGTTTTGTTTCGCGGTGGTCTGTCCTCAGGCTTGGGGGTTGCTCTCTCGTTTCCTTGGTCTTCGGGCTTTCTGTATGCCTTCCCTCCTAATTCCCTCTTCCCGGAGGTGCTGCAGAGGATTTGGGGGGATGAGGGTGTCTGTGCTGTTGGTTGCTCCTTTTTGGCCTCGCTGCCTTTGGTTTCCGCTCCTGCTGCTGCTGGAGGGGGGCAGGTTTGGCCGGCTTCCCTTGACTCCGGCTCCGCTTTTGTGTCCGCGCCTGTCTTTGCCCTCTCTTTGTCACCTGTATCCGTCGGCCTGACTTTGAGCGGCTGTCGTTGGCGTCTTTGGGCTGTTCTTCTGTGGTGGCTTGTGGCATTCCATTGTCGCATCAGCCTTCAACACTTAGGAACTGTGGTGCGCGTTGCGGCACTTTTGTCTCTTGGTGCTCTTCTACTTGGCCTGGATCCATGGTTGGTGGTCCGGCTTCTGTTCTTGTCTTTCTCTGAGATGGGTTTTTTGTTGGACCTTTCCCCTTCTGCCTTGTCTGCTTGTTGGGCTGTGGTTCAGGCTTGTTGGGGTCTCGGGCCTCTTTGGAGGTTGTTGCTCCTTGGGTGAGTCGGATTCTGTGTTGTTTTTGGCTTCCGCATCCGATCTCTCCTGTGATTGTGCCTTCTTGGGTTTGCCTGCTGTTTTGCGGGGTCTGCTGTAGCCCCCTTTTGTGCCTTTGTTGTTGGCGGTTGTTTGTTGTGGTTGTCCGCAACGGTGCCTTTTTTGTTGACCGTCGCCTCCGCGCTTCGGTTGGGTGAGTTGGGTGCTTTGCTTCTCTCCTTCCCTTATTTGTAGTTTCTGCTGGGTGGGGTTGTTTTGCGGCTGGGCCCGGCTTTTCTTCGTGGGTTTCCTCCGTGTTCCATTAGCAGCTGGAGGTGATTCCTTCCTATTTTGCCTGGGGTTGGGGATTCCTTTGTTCCTTCATCCTTGGATGTTCGCTCCCTTCGGTTTTTCTTCCTCCGTGCCTTGGGGTTTTCGTCTTTCTCCTGCCCTGTTTGTCTCCTGTGGGAGTGTGGCTCGGGGTTGGTTGGTTTCTCTTTCCGCCTTCTCTCGCTATGTGCGTTTGGCAGTCTGCCTATCTTGGGGGTCTGTGGGTCTGCCTCCTCCATCTCCTGTGCACAGTCGTTCGACACATTCTGTGTCCTCTTCCTGGACTGGGGCGGCTGGGGTCTCTATCCTGGAGATTTGTAGAGCGCCCGCTTGTCAGCCCCATCACACTTTTGTTCGGCATTTTCCCCTTGATGTTTTACATGCCTCTGTTGACGGTTTTGCTGTTGGCGTTTTGAACGCTGCTGTTCATTAGTCATTTGTTTGATTACTTTTTGTACTTTTGCATGGATCCCTGGTGTCCTGCATTTTTTGTTCTTGGTTCTCTGCTTGTGAGTGCCTCCAGCTAGCCAATCAAAACGCTACAAAACCAAAAGTCAAAGGTCATATAAACCCCTCCCACCCACCTCCATGCCTGTTATCAACAAGTCCCAGACACAAACACAGCGGGAGGGAAAGAGGGAAGAGGACTGGGATGAGGAGGACCCTAATCGGGGTAATGAAGATTACTGGTAAGTAACAAGACATTACACACTCATGGGTCCTCCTTGTCCCAGTCCTTACAAAGTGAGGAACTCACAAGCAGAGAACCAGGAAGAAAAAATGCAGGACACCAGGGATCCATGCAAAAAGTACAAAACGTTTAATCAAACAAATGATCAACGAACAGCAGCGTGCAGAACGCCAACAGCAAAACTGTCAACAGATGCATGTAAAACATCAAGTCGATAATGCTGAACAAATGTGTGATGAGACTGCCAAGTGGCTGCACTACAAATCTCCCGGACAGAGACCCCCGCCGCCTCAGCCCAGGAAGCGGACACAGAACGAGTCGAACGACCCTGCACCTGAGACGGAGGAGGCAGATCCACAGACTTATAGGACCGGCAGTCCGACAAACGCACCCATCGACTGATCGTAGAAGTGGAAACCTTATTCCCCATAGCCACACCCCCACAGGAGACAAATAGGGCAGGATAAAGCCGAAACCCCAGCGAACGCTGGAGGTAAATCTGAAGAGCCCTACGAACAGCCAAAGAAGAAGGAACAAGGGAAACCCCCTCCGTAAGCAAATCAGGAAGTATCACCTCCTGCTGCAAAAGGAACCTGGAAGAAACCCCAGGCAGAAAGCCGGATCAAGCCGTAAAACAACCCTATCCTGCAGGAACTGCAAATAAGGGAAAGAAACAAGCAAGGCACCCAACTCACCCAACCGACGAGCGGAGGTGATGGCCAGCAAAAAAACCTCCTTAGCGGACAACTACAACAAGTCTGCCTCCAACAAGGGCTCAAAAGGGGGCAACTGCAGACCCCGCAAAACAATAGGCAAAACCCAAGAGGCACGATCACAGGAGAGACCGGACGACGAAGCCTAAAGCTCTGAAGAAGCCGACTCACCAAAGGAGCAACCACCTCCAAAGAGGCCCCGGGACCCCAACGACCAGACAAGGCGGAAGGGGAAAGGACCATCAAAAAGCCATCACGGAGAAAGACAAGAATAGAAGCCGGATCTCAAACACGGATCCAGACCAAGAGAAGAGCACCAGGAGCCAAAAGAGCCCCAACGCGCACAATAGTTCTTAAGCATTGAATGCCGACGCGACAACTGAATGCCACAGGCCACCACAGAAGAAACAGCCCAAAGATGCCAACGACAGCCACCCAAGAGCCAGGCCGTCAGATGCAATCGACAAAGACAGGGCAAAGACAGGTGCGGACACAGAAGCGGAGTCGGAGTCAAGGGAAGCCGGTCAAACCAGCCCCCCGCCAGCAGGAGCGGAAACCAAAGGCAGCGAGACCAAAAAGGAACAACAAACAGCACAGACACCTGCACCCCCCCGAATCCGCTGCAGCACCCTCGGGAGGAGAGAAACAGGAGGTAAGGCATACAGAAAGCCCGAAGGGCAAGAAAATGAGAGAGCAACCCCCAAGCCTGAGGACAGACACCACGGAACATAAACCTCCTGATTTATCCTGTTTGTTGAGAAAATACACCAGTATATGATGCCATGATAGAATTAGGTGACATGTCCAGAAGGCTGCTGCAGCATGACGTGAATATATATATATAAAGTAGGTAGATTAATCCAGAAGCTGATTTTAGTGGTTGAATAAAGGGCAGATTCATTTGAGCCTTTTGCTAAAACTGCAGTCAGTGCTGTTGAAAAAATGAAATTTGGTAGTAGCTCAACAGGCTAACACCAAAGGCTGTGATGGCATCAACAGAGATCAGGTCATTAGGTGCTTGGCAAACACACCAAAAAAGGATGACTATGGCTAATGCAGCATATATTTTTAAAAACACAACTATAGCCAGTAGTGAAATGGAGTAGAAAGAGTTTGTACATGCAATGAAGCTCTTGCAGCCAGTGTATTGACCATATGGGGTAGATTTCTTATACAGTTTTTTTTGTCAGAGTTTTATATAGGTATCAGAGCGATTTACATGAGCACCAGTTGCGTTACAGACAGACACATTCATTTTGTTAGGCACGGGGAGATTAAGTGATTTGTCCAGAATCACAGGATGTTGAGCATCCATTGCCGTAACTCGAACCCGGTCACCTGCTTCGCGGTCGTCCTATCTAGCCGTCAGGCTACAGTAACGCAGAATTACAAAATCCTGTTAGTAGGTCCCATATATTTGATGATAGGCATTACATCATGGCTTTTAAAGGATACAAACAAAATAAACGTTGCATTACTGAAAATCTGAAACTATTAATACAGGTGATGGACACAATTTCTATGTCCACTGCAGAATGTGAATGTGGCTTCAGTGTTCTAAATGATGTGCTCATGTCACCAAGTAACAGAATATCTGTCAGTCGCCTGTCCTCTATCTAATTCTTAAAATCATATTGCCTCCTGTCACATAATTTAAGCCAGAATTGCATGTACATTAATAAATTGTTAGAAAATGGAAGAAGTGCTGATGAGAGATTCTGCCTGACTTGAAGTATAAAATTCATGATGTGACCTATAAGTGCATTTTGGACATTATGATTGTAAATTTAACCCACTTTATGGAGTTAATTTAAAATCAACCCATGCATTCTTGCATTAAACATTAGTTCAACATGTGTACGATCAGTTGAGAGTACAGCTGGATAAATAGTTAAGCAGCTATCGGTCATTGGAAGGCCAACCATATATTAAACGCCAGGATATTGTGAAGTTGCTATCCACACCTACCACCAAACTCCACTAACACAATCCCCAGTGTCACAGCTCCCCCAGCACTTTTGTGACCTAGGTTACTATTTCATATTCTTTTTTTATACTTCAAACACTGAGTATTGAGGATAGTTGACTTCCAACACTGCTGTTTTGGAAGACATAGGTGAGTAAATTGGGAGCGGCTATTTGGTCAAGTTGTGTAATAATTGGAAGAGGTTGGCGTGAATAATGAGGATGAAAGCATTGCCACAGCAGTTTAGAGTAGATAAGGCATTTGGATCTGGTTGTTGTTTACCAGAATGCAAATGAGTGCCATGAGTCAGGTGGACCCTTGGGGGGTGGCAATAGGTGTGACGAGGAAGTTATCAGAATACGAAAGAGTGTGGCAAATGTGGAGTCCATTGAAGTAGTGGTTGGTTGGTTAATAACTTTATTCGATCTTAATTGATAAGGTCATAAAAGTATACAGATCATGCATTATTCAAAGTTTAAGAAAAATACATCACAAGCAGTATACTTAAAACATCACGAAGGTGTACAAACAAAAAGAACAGATAGAAACCATTTAAAATAGTAATACCGTTTGTTGGGTTATTCAGACTGAGTTATCGGTAGCTCATAAAGTGCATAGTGCTTAAAGTGCTAACAGTGCAATGGCGAATATATGAAATATAAAAACATTTTGGATACTTATCAAATTAGACTCCTCCCAATCAGTTATTATAAAGTGCTAATTAATGCAATTTAAAAAAAAATTTGAACAGTCTAATGCCTCACTAACCTCCTTTTTGATAAAGCCGAACATAAATACGATGCTACACAGTAGTTGACATATAGATTAGGGAGCATTTGGAGGAAAAACAGGGCAGGACGGCATTGGATAAAATTATATTTTAGCAGCAATGGACGAATATACTTTTTCCGAATACATGAGTAAATTTTGCAAAAAAATAACAAATGTAAGTTAGATTGTATAGATATATTGTCACAGGGACAAACTGGGAGTTTGTTTGCTGAGTAGGTCCCTGATGGATAACCTAACATACAGGGGATAACATTTTATCTGAACCTTAACAATATAAATCTATGTCGGGGATTTGTTACAGATGTCAGGTAGGAATTCATTTCTCCTAAAATACACGGTAGGGATAAATATAGTACCACTGTAGGTTTAGCACGATTTGAATTATCTCTTTCCTTTTCTCTAAGTTCTTTAGCACGTGCTTTGATTACACTTTTGGGTGTACCCCTGCAGGCAGATGGATCTAAATACAGGGTCTCTAAACCCAACTTCGTCAATGTGTTTTTAACGTAACACAGCCAAGGGACTCGGTTTACCTTATCAAGCAGTATACAATCTTGGATGATACCTTGGGTAAGTCCCACTGTATCTCTCGTCCAAATTGAATGCCAAAGTAAAACTGGGGCTAAAAAGTCAAATCAGATATAAAAGGGACTTGTAATTCCTGGTGCATAATATAATTGGAACACCCTTTGGGGATAGCAAATAACTTTTTAAAAAACGTATCTTCCTTTTTTTGTAGTGTGTCAGTATTAACTACACCCCATATGCCTGCGCCATATGTAGCAGAAGCAACAGCTCTGGCGCCATACATTTTTTTTTTGATTGGTTCTACTGGTTTAGTGCTCAATTTTTTTGTAAAAGATGGAATAGCCATGGCATTTTTTTCTAAGGCGTTACATCTGTTCGCCACCATGTCCTTCCAAGTCCCTTCACTATTAAAAAGTACCCCAGATATAAAAAAGTTTTAGTTATTTCAATTTTTCGTGAAGCGATGTAAAAATTTGGTAATTTTCTTGGCTGCTTCCCCACTACTAGAACAAATGTTTTAGTTTCATTTACTTGTAGGTCTAAACCCGCCATATAAGATACATAATTATTTATTAGTTTTTGTAGGGCTACGCCAGTTCTTGCCACCAAGACGGCGTCGTCTGCGTATAGTAGTATGGGAAGCTGTTTCTTTTTTACCCTAGGTACATCGATAACATCCACATTTACTGCTGACTCTACCCCGTTAGTGTACATAGAAAATAAAAGGGGGCTAAAACACAGCCTTGCCTAACCCCCCGGCGAATTGGGAAGGCCCTTGTACATTCTCCCTGGGATCCGTATCTGACACAAGCTGTGGACTGAGAATATAGCTGTCTAATAAAAGTTATAATATTTTCCTCCACGCCCATCTCTTTTAAAATAAACCATAATTTCCTGTGTGAAACTGAATCAAACGCGGCGGAGAGATCCATAAACGCCATAAATATATTCCCCTCCATCGCATAGGTATATTTTGCCGCAATTAGGTTTAGATTTAGACACTGGTCTAATGTCCCCATCCCTTTTTTAAAACCATATTGGGTAGAAATTAAAATATTTTTGCCAGCTGCCCATTCCTCAATTCTGTTTAAAACAAGACGACCCATTAGTTTACAGGTGCCGTCTATAAGTGAAATCGGACGATAATTCTTCGGCAATGCTTTGTCTCCTTTTTTTAAAATTGGTATAATTACCGTAGTTTTCCACGAAACCGGTATAGGGCCTTTTGCAATAGCATTAAAAACATTAGTTAAAAGTGGAATCCAAAGTCCCAATGGCTCAAAGAAAAAGTCAATCGGAGCACCATCGGGACCCGGAGCCTTAGCACTGCTACACTGTTTTAATCCCTTTTCCACCTCTGTCATTGTAAAAATGATCTGTGTATCTGTTTTAGAGCTAATAGAATAATCATCATTCGGATTTACAGAGCCAAATATTGCAGTATAGTGGTCCACCCAGGCTTCCTCTCCCACATGCATACTTATAGAGGGATCTGAGTCTTCACACAGAAACGGGGAGTTAACTATCCCCCAAAACTCTTTAGAACTTTTTAAAAAGGAAGCTGCCCTTAGTATTTCCCATGCCTCTTCTTTTAGAGCCACTAGTCTCACCTGTCTACATTTTTTGTATTCGCCTCGTAAGAGGCTCACCAAAGCAATATTTCTTGGCTTTTCCTTTAATACATCAATAAGTCTACTCAGAGCTTTTGTGAAGGTCCTATCAAACCAACGTGGAGCTTTTCCTACACTTGCCTTGAAGTTAGATTTTAAGTTACCTTCCACCACATTCAACAGAGTAGCAAAAGCTTTTACTATACTTTGTGGATCACCTTGCAAAGCGAGGCATATATCAATTTCTTCCTGAGTATGACCGATTACTTTAGGGATTAATGTAGCTTTATTTATTTTTGCCCATTTAAGCACTATACCATTTTTTCTAGCTATACTTGTTGCCACAACTTTTTTAATTTTGCTACTGAAACAGTCCTTCCATTTCAAAGTAAAAATCAGAGCGACGTGATCACTAAAATTCGATACAAAAGTTCCTATCTGACGTAAATATTTCTTGAAGGCAGTTGCCTCTACAAGGTAGTCAAGCATTGATCCATTAATAGGATCCCCGAAAGTTTTTACCAGAGTACCAGTTTCTTCCTCTGCAGGGTTACAAATCTCCAAATTCCTAGTAACCATAAGTCTATTTATTTCCTCCCCATATTCATGATGTATAAAATGATATGGTATAACCCCATCCTCATCTACTATTCCACAAACTGGCCTTAGAATTTTTGGGCAGCTGTGGCAATTAAAGTCACCCACCCATAATATGTGCAAATGTTTGCGGTGACTTCCTGTAGCTTTTTCTATTTCATTTCCAAGAAGTAATGAAAAATTGCCAAAGTTGAAAGATTTATTTTGTGATTAGTTGTATGTTAGGTTGTAGTGAATGCTTGTGTGTATCTGGTTGTGTGTCTTTTGACAGTGTGATTTCTATGAGAGAGTGAAATCATGGGCAGAATTTTGATGAAAAATGTATCTATCTATATATTTACAAGCAATATTCTACTGTATATTTCAGTTGGACGTCTGGGGCATATTCAGGGGGAGTCTAGCAATTATGCTGAACAAACCTACCTTTACCTTTTGTGCAACTGCCCTGGCTGCATGAATCACAAGTGTTGGTAATGTCCCTCTTTTGCGTGGTATTGCCCGAGATTTTCATTTTCTGTTGCTGAACCCATTTTTGTTGACCATAAGACTCGGTGCACTTTACCCTTACTAAACAGAGGTAAAATTGTTGTGCCCTCCCTTTCCCTAGTATATGGTACAACCTGTAACTAGGGCCTGCAAATTAATTGCTATTAGTGGACTGCAACACTCATCGTGTCACCAACCAAAGTAGCACTGTAAAACATGTCACTAGGCTGGTCACGGCAGACTGGGTGTGCAGTTTAAACTACAATTGTGACCTATCAAAATAAAGCTTTTACCTGGCTTAAACCTTCTTTTTGGATACCTATAATCACCCCTAAGGTAGGCCCTAAAAGTCTATAGGCAGTGTGCATGGTGTTTAAAAGTAGAGCATGTATGTTTAATGTTTGACATATCCTTGCAGTGACAAACCTCTACAATTGTTTTTCACTATGGCAAAACTGGCTCTCCCACAGGTTAACACTTTTTTAAACTACTCGAGTTAATTAGTGCTAACTTCAATTTGTGAATAGCTAGAAAAAAAAACATCCAACTAAATGGTCAAATCAGATTTTGTTACTATTTTGAAAATGACACTTTTAGAAAGTTTTCATTTTCCTGCTTAAAACTAGACAGTTTTCCTGCCAGTATCAATCAATCAATCAATCATGTCACTTATAAAGCGCACTACATACCCGCGAGGGTCTCAAGGCGCTGGGGGAAGAGGGGGGTGGTGCTGCTACTGATCGAAGAGCCAGGTCTTGAGGAGTCTTCTGAAGGCCAGTAGGTCTTGGGTCTGCCGAAGGTTGGTGGGGAGGGTGTTCCAGGTCTTGGCGGTGAGGTGGGAGAAGGATCTGCCGCCGGCAGTCATTTTCCGGATGCGGGGGACTGTGGCGAGGGCGAGGCTGGTGGAGCGGAGCTGGTGGGTGGGGGTGTAGAAGCTGAGTCGTCTGTTGAGGTAGGCTGGTCCGGAGTTGTGGAGTGCTTTGTGTGCATGGGTGAGGAGCTTGAAGGTTATCCTCTTGTTGACAGGGAGCCAGTGCAGGTCTCTCAGGTGGGGTGTGATGTGGCTGCATCGGGGGATGTCGAGGATAAGACGTGCAGAGGCGTTCTGGATGTGTTGCAGCCGTCTCAGGAGCTTAGCCGTCGTTCCTGCGTAGAGGGCGTTTCCGTAGTCCAGCCTGCTGGTGACGAGGGCCTGGGTGACTGTTTTTCTTGTTTCGGTGGGGATCCACTTGAAGATCCTGCGGAGCATTCGGAGGGTGTTGAAGCAGGATGAGGAAACGGCGTTGACCTGCTTAGTCATGGAGAGGGTGGGGTCGAGGATGACCCCTAGGTTGCGTGCGTGGTCGGTGGGTGTCGGGGCTGTTCCCAGTGATGTCGGCCACCAGGAGTCGTCCCATGCTGAAGGGTTGGAACCAAGGATGAGGACCTCCGTCTTGTCCGAGTTCAGCTTCAGGCGGCTGGTACTCATCCATTCGGCGATGGCCTTCATTCCTTCGTGGAGGTGGGCTTTGGCGGTGTGAGGGTCTTTGGTGAGGGAGAGGATCAGCTGGGTGTCGTCGGCGTAGGAGATGATGTTGAGGTTGTGCTGTCGGGCGACGTGGGCGAGGGGTGCCATGTAGATGTTGAACAGCGTTGGGCTGAGGGAGGAGCCTTGGGGTACGCTGCAGGTGATCTTGGTGGCTTTGGATCGGAAGGGGGCGAGGCGGACGCTTTGTGTTCTGCCGGAGAGGAAGGATGTGGTCCAGTCCAGGGCCTTCTCTTGGATCCCGGCGTCGTGAAGGCGTGTTCGTAGTGTGTGGTGGCAGACCGTGTCGAAGGCGGCTGATAGGTCCAGGAGGATGAGGGCTGCTGTTTCTCTGTTGTCTAGCAGGGTCCTGATGTCATCGGTGGCGGCGATGAGGGCGGTTTCGGTGCTGTGGTTGCTGCGGAAGCCGGACTGGGAAGGGTCCAGGATGTTGTTCTCCTCGAGGTAGCGGGTCAGTTGTTTGTTGACGATTTTCTCGGTGACCTTCGCGGGGAACGGGAGCAGAGAGATGGGTCGGAAGTTCTTGAGGTCCTTGGGGTCTGCCTTGGGTTTCTTGAGTAAGGCGGTGATCTCGGCATGCTTCCAGCTTTCCGGGAAGGTTGCTGTCTCGAAGGAGATGTTGATTATTTTCCGGAGATGGGGCGCGATGGCTGTACTGGCTTTGTTGAAGACGTGGTGAGGGCACGGGTCTAGCGGTGAGCCGGAGTGGATGGTGTTCATGATCTCGCTGGTGTCCTCGTCGTTGATGTTGGTCCAGGAGAGCAGGCGGTTGGTGGTTGTGGGGGCAGTGGTCTCGGTGGTTGCCGGGGCGGTCGTGGTGTTGAAGCTGTCGTGGATGTCGGCGATTTTGCGGTGGAAGAAGGTGGCCAGTGAGTCGCACAGGTCTCGCGACGGCGGGATGTCGTTGGTGTTGGAGCTGGGGTTGGAGAGTTCCTTCACGATGTTGAAGAGCTCTTTGCTGTTGTGTGCGTTGTTGTCTAGGCGGTCTTTGAGTGAGGCCCTTTTGGCGGATCTGATGAGGTGATGGTGACTGCGGGTGGCGCTCTTGTGGGCGGCGTAGCTGTCTGCTGTCCTGACCCCTGATGGAATCCCTTTGGTGAGATGTGAATCACTGCCAGACAGTGGACAAAGGGCTCGGTGATAGGGAGGGTGGCTCCCCCCTTGACAGGATAGCCTGGGATCTGTGCCCAACCCCTTCCTGAGTTTCAAAAAAAGCCTACCCTGTCACTGGCAAGTGAAGCTCACACCAATGCCTCCCTTCATTTTGCATCTCTTGCCAGGCTGGATCCAGACCTAGTGGGAGGGGAGGAACTGACCAGAATTGGTTTTGGGAGGACAGGTTTGCCCTCCACCCACAGGCCTGCACTGGACATAAATGAGGACCACACAGATCTCTGCTCAGAACTAACCCTGGGTGTAAAATCCACTCCGCTTGTGGAGTTTGCGGATTTTGGGCAATTCCGCATTCCGCGTAGAACGCGGAGTTACCGAAAACTCCGCACTCCGCAGCGGAGCGGAGTTTTTTTTGTGTTTGCGCTCTCAAAATGCATTTTTGCGTACGCGGGAGTGACTTACCTGCCTGCGATCGCCGATGAGATTTCCTATCTGTTTGCGAGTGCCACGAGAATTGGTAGCTGGCCGCACATTCCCGCGGGAGTGTGCGATCGCGAACACGTCATTCGGGCACACCATCGGACTTCCGGCGGACGTTTTGCGCAGCTCGCGATCCCGAACACGCAGAATTTGCAATCTAGACAAGAATCTCTCTTGAGCAGCATCAAAACCTTCTCGAAATGGTGATTTGGATTAAAAAAACTCCTCAGATTGACATTTGGCTGTACTTTTTTGTGCAAGGAGTCCTTTATCTTTTTTTTAACTTTTTTTTTTAAGAGGAAGGAAGTGCCCCAGAGTCTCCAACTTCCTGTTCCTGTCCAGCTGGCTCCTCCCAGTGCTTTGTCCATCTCCTGTTCACTTTCCATTTGGATTTGGAGCTGGAAGGATCACTCTTTGTGGCTGCTGCATCATATATCATTGGATTTGAGGACTTTTGAATCTGAGATTTCACAAGTAAGTTGGAAAATTTGTTTGATTGGGGCATTGCACCTACATTTTTTTTGTACTTTTCCTCTTTTTTTAAAAATGTATTGTGGTGGGTAGCCTGTAGTTCAGTAGGAGCCTAGTTGTTTCTTTGTAAGTAATTTTTCATCTTTTATAAAGGAAACATGTTGCACAGTTCACTGCATTTTCTCCAACTTTTGAAATTAATTAATTTGCAATATGTATTTAATTCACTAGCCCAGTAGTCTGCCAATACTATAGGCCTTTCAGCCAGTAGGGCCAGGGCTACTCATGGGTGCATGAAACAACTGTTTCTGTGGTGTCTGTTGAATTTAAATATCATTTAGGGCATGGATGGCATTGGATTGAATTGCAAAATGTTTTTGGGGGGTATTTCACTTTTTTCGTGTGTGTTAAATAAAAATTCCTTTGTTGGATGTGTGTGGTGTGGTTTTTGTGTAACTTGCTAACCTTTTTTTGCCCTGTGGATTTTTGTTTTTGCATCGTTGCATTAAAGCTGTGTTGTTTAGCATGCCTCCTTTGTCTGGCCATATGGCCTGCTTGAGTTCATTGTTTTCCAGGCCTCCTGCTTGTTGTGAGTGACCATGTGGCTGGTGGCCATTTTTTGGTGGTAGTTAGTGTGCTGCTTTTGCCAGCCCATAGGCCTGCATTTCTTTCCTTTGTTCCTCTTGGCTTACTGCTTCCATTCCCATTGCCAGCTGCAGCTCCCTGAATGCTGCATCCCACGTGATGCACAATGCCAAATAGGTTCCATCCATTACATTTGTATTTTTGTTTTTGTTCTTCTTCTTTCTATCCTTCCTGAGTGTACACAGTAGAGTACACCATGAAAGCCCTTGTTGTCAAAGTCTCACAAATGGCTACACTGTTGTTATGTTTGTTTAATAACTAAGTTAATAAAAATTAAAAAAATATTAATAATAACACTAACAAGTGTGACCACACACTAAGTTATATATTATATTTGTTTGTTTGTAAATTGTACTAGTAGTAATTGAACCACAACAATAAATGCCACATTTCACTGATGTTCTTCTTGCTTCTTTGCTTTTAGGTGCACAAAAGAGGAGGAGGCGTCATCAACCATTGTACTAGTGCCACTGCCAGACAGAAGTCCTGCTGCACACGATGTCACGTGACGTGTGACCACAGACATCTCTTCAACTTGTGCCACTGCTTGCTGCTGACATCTGAAGAAGATAGCCCCAAAGAAAGGTACCAGGTCCTCCAGTACCAAGAAAGTTGCCAATGAGAAGAAGGAACTGCTACTTACCAAAACTGGTGTGCCGCCCAAGATCTTGTTTGGGAAACAAAAAATTGCACCTGCAGCAGCGGTGTCCGGGTAGCAAGCTGGGTGCAGCACCCCCACATCAGTGGACCCACCACACCAACCTAGGCCCAAGCCCATGTCTGTCACAGAGGCAGCCAGTCTAATCACGACAACGCCAACGAGCAGTGATATTGAAATTGACTTATCGTTATCGCAAAGTAGTACCCAATCAACGCAGGAAACTCAGATAAGTGGACAACAACAGCCGCAACCACCGCCCACAATAGTAGTTGTTCCTCCTGAAGTAGGGGCAGTTCAGGAATTTGAGCTTTCTGCAGAGGAAGAAGAAGAGCAAGCCACTCTTTCAGAAGATCCATTGTCTTCCAGATCCCCAGCAAGGAAAAGGAGGGTTAGTCCATCGAGTTCTTCTGCAAGCCCCCCTGCTGATGATCAAGACGCCACTTGGATCCCACCACCTCAGGTTGAGACTGAGACTCGCCACGAGACAAGGCTAGGGAAAAGGAAGGTTCCAGAAAGCCTTAGAATTATGGAGGTAGATGTAGAAGAGGAGGAGGATGATGATGATGAGCCAGTCATCATGGACATTAGTCCTGCCCCAGTGGAGACCGACATTACCCCATCTCAAATTGCTGTGAGGGATGTGGCACGGATACCACCAACACAGATAACATCAACACCACCTCCAGTTTCCATATTTGCATTTTCAAAGCACAACCACCCCAGTAGAAGTAGGTACTGCAGAGAGTCAAATTCCACGCCCACCTACCAGTTCACCCGGCATTGGAAGTGGCACCAGCAGCTCCAGAAAGTTCAGCTCCCCAGTTTGGGACTTCTTTTCGGTTAGCAGGAAGGAGGTGAACATTGCGATATGCTCCATTTGTGGACAAGGTGTTTGTCGGGGTAAGCTTGGTACAAACTATGGTACCGGAGGCCAAACAACCCATCTGAAAAAACACCACATGATCCAGTGGGAGGCCCACCTTAGCGGCCAAAAAACTTCACCCATTGTTGTTGGTGGGGATGAAGGAGTAGAAGATCTGATCACGGTAGAAGGTGAACAAGAGGGAGACATTTTCTCTGGTAAACAAAGTAGCCCTGTCCCCAGCAGTCCAGTGGTACCGGCCGGATCCGCATCAGCAACATCGCAGTGGCACAAGAGTAAGAGTCAGGCTGAGGCACCAAGGGGTCCCAGGCAAGAGAGTACTGCAACAAAACGTGTGTTGAGCCTAGCAACATCTGGCGTCAAGAAGATGTCACTTGCATCAGTGGCACAAGAAAAGAAAAAAATCCAGGCTATTATAGCTGGTTTAGGTCGGAGGGGCAGTACGAACGCAACCACCCAACGGCACGTTTGTACAATGCGAAGCTGGCTAAAATGTTAGCGCTGGACCTTCTCCCTTTTTCTTTTGTGGACGGGGTGGGTTTTCTTGAACTTGTGACAACCATCTGCCCAAAATGGAAGGTTCCCAGCCTGTCCTATTTTGCCAGAGTTGCTTTTCCAGCACCACATCACGACGTGCTGGAATTGCTTGGACAAGCTTTGCAGCAGAGTGCTGTTCACACTATCCACCTGACAACAGACATGTGGACCAGTTGCCAAGCCACTGATTACATGTGCATCACTGCACACTGGATCTCTTTTGTGGGGGTTCAAGAAAAGATATCTGCAGATGTTGACACTCCTGAGATTTTTAATGCCACTCGGAAACATGCAACTGTAGCCATGTTCGCCATGGAGAAATCTCATTCTGCTGCAAACATTTTGGAAGAGTTTAACAGCAAGGTCTTAGAATGGCTGCACCCAAGAAGGCTTAACATTGGTTTTGTTGCCACGGACAATGGCAGTAATATAGTTAGGGCCATGTATGATGGTGGCTATTTCAGGGTCCTGTGTATGGCGCACTGCATTAACTTTATTGTTCAAGACTTTTTGAAAAAAGAAGACTGAGTCAGCAACCTACCGACCACCTGCAGAAGAATCTGCACACATTTCAGCCATTCTTTTAAAGCCCGGAAGCAGCTGAGGATCATTCAACGTGAGCATAGAGTGCCAGTTAAAGCACTCATCCAGGAGGTGCCAACACGTTGGAACTCAACTTATTACATGCTTGAACATCTGTTTGAACAGTACAGACCAATCAATGAATATGTCATGCAAAGAGGGGATGCTACTGTGAAAGGCATGACCGTTGAGATGGACCAATGGGGCCTAGATGCTACTTCCTTTCGAGCTCTTCACACGTGAAGTCAGCAAGGAGGACTGTACTATGGGCCAAGCTATTCCACTGTTGCACATGCTACAGGAACAGCTGAAGGTGGTCTCTGCAATGTACGCAGGTGTGGAGGAAAAAAAAGAAGCATATGAGTTGGTAGTGGGCTTAACCCTTCACTTATCTGAAAATACAAGGTTGCAAAGAGACATTGTGTCATCCAACCATTACATTTCTGCCCCAATTCTGGATCCATGGTACAAAGCAGTACTGAACACTAACACATTGATTCCTTTTTCAGAAGTGGATGTTGCCAAGTACAAAACTTGGATAGCTGTGGAAGCCAGTTGCTTAGAAAAACAATGGCTGGGAATTAGAGGCCTGCTACTCCAGCCCACAACAAGTACTGCAGGGCAGCCGGTGTCAAGTTCAACTTCAGAGCCTTTGGGCAGTGCGGTTGGCTCACAGCAGTCAAAACCACCAACAACACCAAGAACAACATCAAAAACAGCAAGAACAGGATCATCAGCCCCAGTAAAATCGGCACAGGAATGATATGCACGGCAAGGACTTGTTAGGTCCAGTGCTGAGGCAAAGAGAAAAGAGGCAGAGCAAAGCGGAGCACCCCTGAGCATTGAGCGGATGGTCCAGGCCTATCTGGATGACCCAACAGAGGTCTACATTGATCAAAACCCATTGGTGTATTGGTTTGGGAAAAGGGGCCAATGGCCAGTGCTCAGTAGGCTGGTGATAAACTTTCTGGCTTGCCCTATCGCAAGTGTCTCTTCTGAGCGTGTTTTCAGTGCTGCTGGTGCCATTGTAACAGTGAAAAGGACCAGTATCTTGCCCCAAAACGTGGAGAGGTTAACCATGATCAAAATGAATCAGCACTTTATATCACCGGATTACACCATACCTGAAGCAGCACAGCAGGAAGATGATGACAGCGACTTAGGTCATGGAAGTAGTGTGTTAGATGACCTTCTTCTCGGTGAACCACCAGAGTTTGAGGAAGAGCTCTACTTCCCTGACAACTAGGCTTTCAACTTGTTACTTTTTCTTTCTTCCTTATTTACTTTTATTATTTGTGTGTGTCTCTGTCTTTCTGGTTCGAATCACAACAAATCCATCACCACCGTCTTACTCTTTTATTGCCGGATTGGAGTTGCAACTGTGTGCAGCCATTAAAGAAGTAAGTCCACTCTTCTGAGTCATGCTCCAGTCCACTCCTCCTGACTCGCCCTAAATCAATTTCCCTCAAGCCAGACATTGGATGGAGAATAGTACAAGAAATGTGTGCCTGCCTCGTCGAGTCCCTCCAAAGAACATGACTAATTGATTATAGCCATCCTCCTTTCCGAGCCGAGAGAGACTGCCCCTTAAGAACAGGTAATGATGATGGCATGCATTGGACGCTGACTCTGAGTGATTGGTGTTTGTGTTGTTGTTATTGTGCATGAAGTGCACTAGTATTTAATCTATTCTACACACAAAAAAGTAACTCAAGTAAATGTTTCACTTCTTGTTGTTTAATAACAAAATTGTACTTCTACTGCAGGCCGATCCATTGCATTTTTGAATATGGAATCTGGACTCACTCGGTACACTACAGAGTTGGACACCATGATGACCATACTATACTCGTCGCAGTCAGTCAGTCAGTAGGATCGGAGATGATTGATGGAATAACTCGGGGCGTTTCATGAAGTGGCCTAAAAGGTAAGCAAGTCAACAACAACCACAGCAGACCTACATGTCTGTGTAGTGGTGAAGGTGGGTGTAGAGTGGTATGACTGACAGCGGTGCATTGATTTAGTTACTTAATTTGGAAAATGCTATGTTGCTGTATATGTGTGCTCTGTCTGGCTCAAAATCTAAGCTAATTGGAGGTTGGGTGGGCGCCGCAGGCCTGCTCTGCTCTGCTGTTGTTGTAGGTTAATTCTGGAAACAGAGTAGACATGATTTAGCCATGCCGCCTCTAAAAGAGATCTTGTTGCACTCCTCCATAATTTATGCATTTTAACTTTACTTTTCTCCTTGATTTTTCAATATCCCTTTTGTTTTTCCATCTACACTTACAGGCCGGCCTTTACCCTGTGCTATACTGGGAAAAACAACTCACACTTACCTTACCAATCCGCAACCCCCAGGCAGGCAGTGGCACCCAAGATTGACGGACGGAGCGTCTATGGCAGGAAGGACCAAGAGAAATGCCGAGATGCAACTCCCAATTTGACCATTACATAGTAACTTATAGTATTGTCTTCTTTTATTTCATTTGATTAATTATTTCTCTCCAATCATTTTACGACTGTATGTGTTGTTGTTTATTATGTTTGCTTATATATTTGACCCCTACAGCTATTTTTTAATTTTCTTTGCTAGCTTTAACCCTCTTCCATGCTTATGACGAGCTGGACTCGTCATTGCACACAGTGGTCATGTGCTCATGACGAGTCCAGCTCGTCATAAGACCCACCCACGGGGGAAGCGCTGGTGCTCCCCGTGGGAATCCGATCGTTGTTGTTTTTTGGGGAAGGCAGGGGAAGCCCTTCCCCTGCCTCCCCCCGCCCCCCCCCATCAATGGGTGGGGGGCGGGAGGACATCATTGGGGGGTTTCCCTTTCTTCGACGCGCTGGAAGCCATTTGCTTCCAGCGCGTCGGAGAATTAAGGTGAGTTTTGGCTCTGGGGAGGGGGTTTAAAAAAGAGGCATCGAGGGAAAGGAAAGGGTTTTCCTTTCCCCCGATGCCTCTTTAGTGCATTCTTGCTGCACGATCATGCGATTGTGCAGCAGGAATGCCCACTAGACACCAGGGATTTTTTTTTTTTAAATTTCAATTGAAAATACTGTTTGGGGGAGCGGCCCCTTGGGCAAGGGTCGCTCCCCTTTTGGGGGCCATATGTTTTGGTGCTCTGCCCCCCTGGGGGGGGCAGTTTTTCATATTGCAGCCCACTAGACCACCAGGGAAAAACGGTGGGGAGTGGCCCCTTGGGCAAGGGTCACTCCCCTTTGGGGGCATTGTTTGTGGCTGTCTGTCCCCATGGGGGGCAGATCGCCCAAATAGTGCCCACTAGATCCCCAGGTGTGTATTTGTGGAGAGTGACCCCTTGGGCAAGGGTCACTCTCCTTTGGGGGCAATATTTGTGGCTGTGTCTGCCCCCCAGGAGGGCAGATCGCCATGTTTTTTTTAAAACATTGGGCCCACTAGACCACCAGGGATTTGTTTGAGGGGAGTGGCCCCTTGGGCAAGGGTCGCTCCCCTATGGAGAGCATTATTTTGGCCGTTTCTGCCCCCCTGGGTGGGCAGATCGGCTGATTTTTTTTGTATGGCCACTAGGCCACCAGGGATTTTTTTGTGGGGAGTGGCCCCTTGGGCAAGGGTCGCTCCCCTTGGGGGCATTGTTTGTGGCTGTCTGCCCCCATGGGGGGCAGATGTCGCCATTTTTTTTATATTTGGCCCACTAGACCACCAGGGATTTGTTTTTGGGGAGTGGCCCTTGGCAAGGGTTGCTCCCCTTTGGGGAGCATTAATTTGGCCGTTTCTGCCATCCTGAGGGGCAGATCGGCTGATTTGTTTTTGGTAGGTCCACTAGGCCACCAGGGCTTTTTTATGTTGGGGAGCGGCCCCTTGGGCAAGGGTCGCTCCCTTTATGGGAGGATGATTGTGGCCATTTCTGCCCTCTTTGGGTGGCAGAATAGCAGTATGTTTTTAGGCCCATCTGCCCCCAAGGAGGGCAGAAGCCACTAGACACCAGGGTTTTTTTAATTTTTGTGTTGGGGAGTGGCCAAAAGGGCAAGGGTTGCTCCCATTCTACGGGGGTGAATATTTTATTTATACTCTTCGGCCCACCTACACCTTAGCTTGGCTGGTGGATTGTGTGTGGACTGGTGCATTATTTGCATATGTGATTGTAATGTTTTTTTTCTCCTTTTTATTCTAGTGTAAAGCTTTTGATTCCTGTTTGCGGTTTCGGCAGTGGTTGTTCTGCAGTTTTGCGTAATTGCATTTATTTGGTAAGAAAAATATTTTTGTTGTGTTTACTCCAAATGAGTATTATTGTCATGCATGAATAAATTTTTTTGTAAGTGGTGTCATAATGGCAGCATATTTGTTAGTGTTCAGAGCATGAAATTCTTTGCGATGTGTTTTGCATTGTCTTATGTGTAATTTTTTTTTTCTTCTTTTTAGTGGGATATTGTTGATCTTCACTGTGTCTGTGCAGAGTAGGTGGTGGTGAGTCTAGCTGCTTCTGTCATGTGAGTGGTATAGTGTTGGAGTATATAGGTCTTTGTGATAAAGCTACATTTTGTTTATTTCTTTTTTTACAAAGGGTTTGTTGTTGTTGACTTGTTTGACAAGTAACCTTTATTAGTAAGCATTATGGCTAGCCGTAGACTGACTGCTCAGCAGGAAGTTGGTTTGCTTCTTGAATCTTCCTCTGAGCAGGATTATGAGACTGACAGTGCGTCTGAGGGAGAGGGGGAGGGGAAGATTCAGGCAGTGAGTTATCTCTCCACATGGAATCATCGGATGATGAAGGTACTCTCAGTGCAGATGAAGCTACTCTCGGTGTGGATGAATCTACTCTCAGTGCGGATGAAGTGCCAGTTTTAGAGGAGGATACTACTGTGCCGATGGTGCAAGAGGCATCTGGATTGCAGCCTGGGGATGCTAGGCTTCCTACTGGAAGTGCTGGACTCTGGGTTGATCCAAACATGGTGCAGCCGGTGTAGCCTGCGTTTAGTGGTTATGCAGGGTGTAGAGTGGATTGTGAACATTATTTGCCTATACAGTATTTTCAGTTGTTTATGGATGATGTATTTTTGGGTGAGATTGTTGAGCAGACTAATTTGCATGCTGAACAGTTTATGAGGGACAACAGTGCCAGACTTAGGCCCCACTCTAGAGCTACCCGGTGGAGTCCCACAAATCTGGAAGAGATGAAGAAGTTTTTGGGTTTGACTTTTTTGATGGGTTTGATAAGGAAGCCGTCCATGAGTTTATATTGGTCTACCAGTCCCTTGATGGCAACGGCCATATTTCCTGCAGTTATGACTCGTGATCGGTATTTACTTTTGCTTCGGATGCTGCATTTTGTTGATAATGCTTTGGCGTTGCCACGAGATCACCCTGAATGTGACCGTCTTTTTAAGATTCAGCCTGTTCTTGATCACTTTGTAGATCGATTTTCAGAGATCTATACTCCAGGGAAAGAAATATCTATTGATGAGTCTTTGCTCCTGTTCAAGGGCCGTTTGGTTTTTAGGCAGTACATTCCTAGCAAGAGGGCACGCTATGGAATTAAGCTGTATATGTTGTCTGAGAGTAGGGCAGGATATGTTTTTAATTTCCGTGTGTACACTGGTAGGGATTCCACGATTGACCCTCCTGGTTATCCATCCACTTTTGGAGTTTCAGAGAAAATTGTGTGGGATCTTGCTAGAGGACTGTTTAACAGAGGCCACCATTTGTACCTTGATAACTTCTACACTGCTGTGCAATTGTTTAAGGAATTTTTCAAAGTGGACACTTTTGCTTGTGGCACAATCCGCTCTAACCGTAAAGGTTATCCAAAAGAGCTTGTTTGCAAAAAACTTCAGAGGGGACAGTGCAGTTCCTTGCGTAGTGATGAACTACTAGCTGTGAAATTTGTGGACAGGAGGGATGTGTACATGCTGACTACCATCCATGATGAGAGTACTTCACCTGTGGCTGTTTGGGGTCAGATTGCTGAAGTGCGCAAACCTGTGTGCATTTTAGACTACAATAAGCACATGGGTGGTGTTGATAGAGTAGATCAGAGGTTGGAACCTTACACTGCTATTCGTAAGGCTTACATTTGGTATAAGAAGTTGGCCATCCATCTCTTCAATTTAGCAACTTTCAATGCTTTTGTTGTGTTCAAGGAGTGTTCTCCTGCATCAAAGTTGACTTTTGTTCAGTTTCAGGAGTCTGTCATAGGCAGCCTTGTTGTTGTGGAACAGGCAAGTGTTCCTAGAGTTGGAGTGGTGGAGGATGTGGCTCGATTGAAAGATCGCCACTTTCCTGATCACATTCCTCCTACACCCTCAAAAGACTTTCCCACTAGGAGATGTAGAGTCTGTTGGCGAAGAGGTACGCGGAAGGAGACTCGTATGTACTGCCCTGAGTGTCCTTCTAACCCTGGGCTGTGTGTGCCTGCTTGTTATAGAGCGCACCACAAGCAAAAGAATTATTGGGAGCAACCATGAGTGGTAAAGTGAACTGCCTGGTCTGTAATGTTTAAGAATTGTTGTTCTGTTTCAAGGTTGGCATTAGTGCAATGTATTTAGTTTCTGATTTTGTGTTAGTAGATTTGTATCTGTTTGCAATTTGTTTGTGTTTTCTTTTTTGTATAAAAAAATCCTAAATGTGATGGTGGTGTGTGTAGGCTGGTGCTTGGCTGGCGGTGTGCGTGGAGTGGCGCTTGGCTGGCGGTGTGCGTGGAGTGGCTCTTGGCTGGCGGTGTGCATGGAGTGGCTCTTGGCTGGCGGTGTGCGTGGAGTGGCTCTTGGCTGGCGGTGTGCGTGGAGTGGCGCTTGGCTGGCGGTGTGCGTGGAGTGGCGCTTGGCTGGTGGTGTGCATAGAGTGGCACTTGGCTGGCGGTGTGCGTGGAGTGGCGCTTGGCTGGCGGTGTGCATGGAGCGGCTCTTGGCTGGTGATGTGCATGGAGTGGCTCTTGGCTGGCGGTGTGCGTGGAGTGGCGCTTGGCTGGCAGTGTGCGTGGAGTGGCGCTTGGCTGGCGGTGTGCGTTGAGTGGCGCTTGGCTGGCGGTGTGCGTGGAGTGGCGCTTGGCTGGCAGTGTGCGTGGAGTGGCGCTTGGCTGGTGGTGTGCGTGGACTGGCGCTCGGCTGGTGGTGTGTGAGTAGTGACTTGCTGATGGTCACTACACACACTGCTAGCCGAGCGACACTCCACGCAATCCATCAGCTTGTGTGGTTGCTGTGTTAGGAATGTGGGCGTGTGAAAGTGATGGGCCCTTGAATGGCGCTGTCTGCTGGTGTGAGTGTTGTAATGTGATGGGCCCGCGGCTGGTGGTGTGAATGGTTTTGTCTGTGTCACACGTATGAAAGGTATATGAATGGCCTGTAAAGAGGTTGGTGCCTTGTCGTGGCTTTACAGCTCACGAGCTGTGAGTCAATGGTTCAGTTTCTCGTCCTTTCAATTATTAACAATGCATTTCATTTTTGTGAAATCACTTGTTAATACAATTGTATATACTGAACCATCACTCACCCTCGTGCCAAATCCAACCAGTATGTTTGTGTGCTTGAGGATTAGATGGCTGTGCAGTAATATTTTCTTTTTATCTTTCTCAAGCAGGTTGTACCTTGTCCCTTTTTGTGAATGTTGTAATGTGTTTGTTTCGTGCCTTGTGGTGTGAATGGTCTTGTGTGTATCACGTATGAAAGGTGTGTGAATGGCCTGTAAAGCGGTTGGGGCCTTGACGTGAGTTTACAGCTCACGAGCTGCGAGTCACTGGTTCAGTTTTTTGTCCTTTCAATTATTGACAGTGCATTTCATTTTTGTGAAATCTCTTGTTAATAAAATTGTATATACTGAACCATCACTTGCCCTCATGCCAAATCCAACCAGTATGTGTGTGTGCTTGAGGAATAGATGGCTGTGCAGTAATCTTTGTCTTTTTAGTCTGTCTGACAAGGTGTACATTCCAACTAAGAATAACCTACCAACTGTAGATATTGTCGTAAACGAAACACCCATGGGAGTACATGGTGATATCTCTCTTGTGGATCCCAACAAGTTATGCTACCCACAATGTCCTGCAAACCTCAAAATGTCTGTCACATTTTCCTTGCAATATTGTGCCAAAATTTTCACGCTGCAGAAATAAACAACACATTATCTCAAAACGACCTGGTTTTGCAAGGGGGTCACCTGGGTTTTTGGCCCGGGCTCGGCGGCCACCTAGGGAAACCTACCAAACCCACACATTTCTGAAAATTAGACACCTGGGATTCCAGGAGGTATGGCTTGCGTGGATCCCCCAACGTTCTCTTACCCAGAATCCCTGCAAATCTGACATTTTGCTGAAAAAATCACTTTTTTCACACATTTGTGTGGTAAAGTTGTGGCATCACGGGGCTGACACAAATTTCCTACCACCCAGCATCCTCCAGGTCTCCCGATAAAATGGTGCCTCACTCGGGTGGGAGGCCCAGTACCCGCGACAGGCAGGGCCCTAACGTATTGAGGCGACCTCAAATGGCCTCTCACAAACGACCTGGTTTTGCAGGAGTCCCATGACGTTTGGCCTGGGCTCGGCGGCCACCTAGGAAACCTACAAACCCACACATTATGAAAGTAGACACTCGGGGATTCCAGGGAGGTATGGCTTGCGTGGATCCCCAATGTTTTCTTACTCAGAATCCCTGCAAACCTGATATTTTGCTGAAAAAAATCACTTTTTCACACATTTTTGCGTGGTAAGTTGTGGCATCACGGGCAGACACAAATTTTCCCACACCCAGCGTCCCTCCAGGTCTCCCGATAAAAATGGTGCCTCACTCGGTGGGAGGCCCAAGTACACGCGACAGGCAAGGGCCCACAGCATATTGAGGCGACCTCAAAATGGCCTTTCACAAAACGACCTGGTTTTGCATGGGGGTCCATGACGTTTTGGCCTGGGGCTCAGCGCCACCTAGGAAACCTACAAACCCACACTTTCTGAAAAGTAGACACCTGGGGGATTCCAGGGAGGTATGACTTACGTGGATCCCTCAACGTTTTCTTACCCAGAATCCCCTGCAAACCTGAAATTGTGCTGAAAAATCTCTTTTTCACATTTTTGTGTGGTAAGTTGTGGCATCACGGGGCAGACACAAATTTCCTACCACCAGCGTCTCCCAGGTCTCCCGATGAAAATGGTGCCTCACTCGGGTGGGAGGCCCAAGTACCAGCGACAGGCAGGGCCCACAACATATTGAGGCGACCTCAAATGGCCTTCACAAAACGACCTGGTTTTGCAAGGGGTCCCATGACGTTTTGGCCTGGGGCTCGGCGGCCACCTAGGAAACCTGCAAACCCACACATTTCTGAAAAGTAGACACCCGGGGATTCCAGGGAGGTATGAGCTATGCGTGGATCCCCCAACTCTTCTTACCCAGAATCGTCTGCAAACCTGACATTTTGCTGAAAAAATCACTTTTTCACACATTTTGTGTGGTAAAGTTGTGGCATCACGGGGCTGACACAAATTTCCTGCCACCCAGCGTCCCCCAGGTCTCCCGATAAAAATGGTGCCTCACTCGGGTGGGAGGCCCAAGTATCGCGACAGGCAAGGGCCCAGAATGTATTGAGGCAACATTAAAATTGCCTATCACAAAGCGTTGTGGGCCCTTGCCTGTCGCTGGTACTTGGGCCTCCCACCCGAGTGATGCACCATTTTTATCGGGAGACCTGGGGAACGCTGGTGGTGGAAATGTGTGTCAGCCCCGTGATGCCACAACTTTAACACACAAATATGTGTGAAAAAGTGATTTTTTCAGCAAAATGTCAGGTTTGCAGGCATTCTGGGTAAGAAAACATTGGGGGATCCATGCAAGCCATACCTCCCTGGAATCCCCGGTCTCTACTTTTCAGAAATGTGGGTTTGGTAGGTTTCCTAGGTGGCCGCGAGCCCCAGGCCAAAACGTCATGGGACCCCCTTGCAAAAACAGGTTGTTTTGTGATAGGCCATTTTGAGGTCAGCCTCAATACGCTGTGGGCCTTGCCTGTCGCGGTCTCTGGGCCTCCCACCTGAGTGAGGCACCATTTTTATCGGGAGACCTAGGGGAATGCTGGGTGGTAGGAAATTTATGTCAGCCCCCTGATGCCACAACTTTACCACACAAAAATCTGTGAACAAAGTGATTTTTTCAGCAAAATGTCAGGTTTGCAGGGATCTGCGTAAGAAAACGTTAGGGGATCCACGCAAGCCATACCGCTGGAATCCCGGTGTCACTTTTCAGAAATGTGTGGTTTGGTAGGTTTCTAGGTGGCCGCTGAGCCCCGGGCCAAAACGTCATGGGACCCCTTGCAAAACCAGGTCGTTTTAGTGATATGCCATTTTGAGGTCGCCTCAATACGTTAGTGGGCCCTTGCCTGTCACGGGTACTTGGGCCTCCCACCCGAGTGAGGAACCATTTCTATCGGGAGACCTGGGGGAACGATGGGTGGTAGGAAAATTTGGTCAGCCCCGTGATGCCACGACTTTACCACGCAAGTAATTGTGTGAAAAATGATTTTTTCAGCAAGATGTCAGGTTTGCAGGAGATTCTGGTAAGAAAACGTTGGGGGATCCACGCAGCTCATACCTCCCTGGAATCCCCCGGGTGTCTACTTTTTAGAAATGTGTGGGTTTGGTAGGTTTCCTAGGTGGCCGCCGAGCCCCGGGCCAAAACGTCATGGGACTCCCTTGCAAAACCAGGTCGTTTTGTGATAGGCCATTTTGAGGTCGCCTCATACGTTGTGGGCCCTTGCCTGTCGCTGGTAACCTTGGGCCTCCCACCCGAGTGAGGCACCATTTTTATCGGGAGACCTGGGGAACTTCTGGTAGGAAATTTGTGTCAGCCCGGTGATGCCACAACTTTACCATACAAAAATTTGTGAAAAAAGTGATTTTTTCAGCAAAATGTCAGGTTTGCAGGGGATTCTGGGTCAGAAACGTTGGGGATCCACGCAAGCCATACCTCCCTGGAATCCCCCGGGTGTCTACTTTTCAGAAAAGTGTGGGTTTGGTCGGTTTCCCTAGGTGCCGGCAGAGCTAGGGTTCACAAACTACAGCTAGGCACTCTGCAAAAAAAGGGTCATTTTTCACTGTGAAAATGTGGTGCATCCACGTTGCGTTTTGCGCTGCTTCCTGTCGCGGGCACTAGGCCTACCCACACAAGTGAGGTACCATTTTTTCCGGAAGACATTGGGGAACGCGGGGTGGGTGGAATTTTGTTGATCCACGCAGATTCCAGAACTTTCCACCACAGAAAAGTGAGGAAAATGTCGTTTTTTTGCCAATTTTTAAGGTTTGCAAGGGATTCTGGGTAACAGAACCTGGTGAGAGCCAGTCAAGTCACCCCATCCTGGATTCCCCTGGGTGTCTAATTTTCAAAAATGTGTAGGTTTGCTAGGTTTCCCTAAGTGCTGGCAGAGCTAGGGTTCAAAAACTACAGCTAGGCACTTTGCAAAAAAAGGGTCATTTTTCACTGTGAAAATGTGGTGCGTCCACGTTGTGTTTTGTGCTGCTTCCTGTCGCGGGAACTAGGCCTACCCACACAAGTGAGGTACCATTTTTTTCGGAAGACCTTGGGGAACGCGGGGTGGGTGGAATTTTGTGGATCCACGCAGATTCCAGAACTTTCCACCACAGAAAAGTGAGGAAATGTGTTTTTTTTGCCAATTTTTAAGGTTTGCAAGGGATTCTGGGTAACAGAACCTGGTGAGAGCCAGTCAAGTCACCCCATCCTGGATTTCCCTCGGTGTCTACTTTTCAAAAATGTATAGGTTTGCTAGGTTTCCCTAAGTGCCGGAGAGCTAGGGTTCAAAAACTACAGCTAGGCACTTTGCAAAAAAAGGGTCATTTTTCACTGTGAAAATGTGGTGCGTCCACGTTGCGTTTTGCGCTGCTTCCTGTCGCGGGCACTAGGCCTACCCACACAAGTGAGGTACCATTTTTTTCAGAAGACCTTGGGGAACGCGGGGTGGGTGGAATTTTGTGGATCCACGCAGATTCCAGAACTTTCCAACACAGAAAAGTGAGGAAAATGTGTTTTTTTTGCAAATTTTTTAGGTTTGCAAGGGATGCTGGGTAACAGAACCTGGTGAGAGCCTGTCAAGTCACCCCATCCTGGATTCCCCTGGGTGTCTACTTTTCAAAAATGTATAGGTCTGCTAGGTTTCCCTAAGTGCCGGCAGAGCTAGGGTTCAAAAACTACAGCTAGGCACTTTGCAAAAAAAGGGTCATTTTTCACTGTGAAAATGTGGTGCGTCCACGTTGCGTTTTGCGCTGCTTCCTGTCGCGGGCACTAGGCCTACCCATACAAGTGAGGTACCATTTTTTTCGGAAGACCGTGGGGAACGCTGGGTGGGTAGAATTTTGTGGATCCACGCAGATTCCAGGACTTTCCACCACAGAAAAGTGAGGAAAATGTGGTTTTTTTGCCACTTTTTAAGGTTTGCAAGGGATTCTGGGTAACAGAACCTGGAGAGAGCCAGTCAAGTCACCCCATCCTGGATTCCCCTGGGTGTCTACTGTTCAAAAATGTATAGGTTTGCTAAGTTTCCCTAAGTGCCAGCAGAGCTAGGGTTCAAAAACTACAGCTAGGCACTTTGCAAAAAAAAGGGTCATTTTTCACTGTGAAAATGTGGTGCGTCCACGTTGCGTTTTGTGCTGCTTCCTGTCGCGGGCACTAGGCCTACCCACACAAGTAAGGTACCATTTTTTTGGAAGACCTTGGGGAACGCGGGTGGTTGGAATTTTGTGGATCCACGCAGATTCCAGAACTTTCCACCACAGAAAAGTGAGGAAAATGTGGGTTTTTTTGCCAATTTTTAAGGTTTGCAAGAGATTCTGGGTAACAGAACCTGGTGAGAGCCAGTCAAGTCACCCCATCCTGGATTTCCCTGGGTGTCTACGTTTCAAAAATGTATAGGTTTGCTAGGTTTCCCTAAGTGCCGGCAGAGCTAGGGTTCAAAAACTACAGCTAGACACTTTGCAAAAAAAGGGTCATTTTTCACTGTGAAAATGTGGTGCGTCCACGTTGCGTTTTGAGCTGCTTCCTGTCGCGGGCACAAGGCCTACCCACACAAGTGAGGTACCATTATTTTCGGAAGACCTTGGGGAACGCAGGGTGGGTGGAATTTTGTGGATCCACGCAGATTCCAGAACTTTCCACCACAGAAAAGTGAGGAAAATGTGTTTTTTTTGCCAATTTTTTAGGTTTGAAAGGGATTCTGGGTAACAGAACCTGGTGAGAGCCAGTCAAGTCACCCCATCCTAAATTTCCCTGGTTGTCTACTTTTCAAAAATGTATAGGTTTGCTAGGTTTCCCTAAGTGCCGGCAGAGCTAGGGTTCAAAAACTACAGCTAGGCACTTTGCAAAAAAAGGGTCATTTTTCACTGTGAAAATGTGGTGCGTCCACGTTGCGTTTTGCGCTGCTTCCTGTCGCGGGCACTAGGCCTACCCACACAAGTAAGTACCATATTTTTCAGAAGACCTTGGGGAACGCGGGGTGGGTGGAATTTGGTGGATCCACGCAGATTCCAGAACTTTCCACCACAGAAAAGTGAGGAAAATGTGTTTTATTTGCAAATTATTTAGGTTTGCAAGGGATTCTGGGTAACAGAACCTGGTGAGAGCCTGTCAAGTCACCCCATCCTGGATTCCCCTGTGTGTCTACTTTTAAAAAATGTATAGGTCTGCTAGGTTTCCCTAAGTGCCGGCAGAGCTAGGGTTAAAAAACTACAGCTAGGCACTTTGCAAAAAAAGGGTCATTTTTCACTGTGAAAATGTGGTGCGTCCACGTTGCGTTTTGCGCTGCTTCCTGTCGCGGGCACTAGGCCTACCCACACAAGTGAGGTACCATTTTTTTCGGAAGACCTTGGGGAACGCGGGGGTGGGTGGAATTGTGTGGATCCACGCAGATTCCAGAACTTTCCACCACAGAAAAGTGAGGAAAATGTGTTTTTTTTGCCACTTTTAAGGTTTGCAAGGGATTCTGGGTAACAGAACCTGGTGAGAGCCAGTCAAGTCACCCCATCCTGGATTCCCTGGGTGTCTAATTTTCAAAAATGTATAGGTTTGCTAGGTTTCCCTAAGTGCCGGCAGAGCTAGGGTTCAAAAACTACAGCTAGGTACTTTGCAAGAAAAGAGTCATTTTTCACTGTGAAAATGTGGTGCGTCCACGTTGCGTTTTGTGCTGCTTCCTGTCGCGGGAACTAGGCCTACCCACACAAGTGAGGTACCATTTTTTTCGGCAGACCTTGGGGAACGCGGGGTGGGTGGAATTTTGTGGATCCACGCAGATTCCAGAACTTTCCACCACAGAAAAGTGAGGAAAATGTGTTTTTTTTGCCAATTTTTTAGGTTTGAAAGGGATTCTGGGTAACAGAACCTGGTGAGAGCCAGTCAAGTCACCCCATCCTAAATTTCCTGGTTGTCTACTTTTTCAAAAATGTATAGGTTTGCTAGGTTTCCCTAAGTGCCGGCAGAGCTAGGGTTCAAAAACTACAGCTAGGCACTTTGCAAAAAAAGGGTCATTTTTCACTGTGAAAATGTGGTGCGTCCACGTTGCGTTTTTGCGCTGCTTCCTGTCGCGGGCACTAGGCCTACCCACACAAGTGAGGTACCATTTTTTTCGGAAGACCTTGGGGAACGCGGGGGGGGGTGGAATTGTGTGGATCCACGCAGATTCCAGAACTTTCCACCACAGAAAAGTGAGGAAAATGTGTTTTTTTTGCCACTTTTAAGGTTTGCAAGGGATTCTGGGTAACAGAACCTGGTGAGAGCCAGTCAAGTCACCCCATCCTGGATTCCCCTGGGTGTCTAATTTTCAAAAATGTATAGGTTTGCTAGGTTTCCCTAAGTGCCGGCAGAGCTAGGGTTCAAAAACTACAGCTAGGTACTTTGCAAGAAAAGAGTCATTTTTCACTGTGAAAATGTGGTGCGTCCACGTTGCGTTTTGTGCTGCTTCCTGTCGCGGGAACTAGGCCTACCCACACAAGTGAGGTACCATTTTTTTCGGCAGACCTTGGGGAACGCGGGGTGGGTGGAATTTTGTGGATCCACGCAGATTCCAGAACTTTCCACCACAGAAAAGTGAGGAAAATGTGTTTATTTTAAAAATGTTTTAGGTTTGCAAGGGATTCTGGGTAACAGAACCTGGTGAGAGCCTGTCAAGTCACCCCATCCTGGATTCCCCGGTGTATCTACTTTTCAAAAATGTATAGGTTTGCTAGGTCTCCCTAAGTGCCGGCAGAGCTAGGGTTCAAAAACTACAGCTAGGCACTTTGCAAAAAAAGGGTCATTTTTCACTGTGAAAATGTGGTGCGTCCACGTTGCGTTTTGCGCTGCTTCCTGTTGCAGGCACTAGGCCTACCCACACAACTGAGGTACCATTTTTTTTGGAAGACCTTGGGGAACGCGGGGTGGGTGGAATTTTGTGGATCCACGCAGATTCCAGAACTTTCCACCACAGAAAAATGAGGAAAATGGTGGTTTTTTTGCCAATTTTTTAGGTTTGCAAGGGATTCTGGGTAACAGAACCTGGAGAGAGCCAGTCAAGTCACCCCATCCTGGATTCCCCTGGGTGTATACTGTTCAAAAATGTATAGGTTTGCTAAGTTTCCCTAAGTGCCGGCAGAGCTAGGGTTCAAAAACTACAGCTAGGCACTTTGCAAAAAAAGGGTCATTTTTCACTGTGAAAATGTGGTGCGTCCACGTTGCGTTTTGCGCTGCTTCCTGTCGCGGGCACTAGGCCTACCCACACAAGTGAGGTACCATTTTTTTCGGAAGACCTTGGGGAACGCGGGGGGGGGTGGAATTGTGTGGATCCACGCAGATTCCAGAACTTTCCACCACAAAAAAGTGAGGAAAATGTGTTTTTTTTGCCACTTTTAAGGTTTGCAAGGGATTCTGGGTAACAGAACCTGGTGAGAGCCAGTCAAGTCACCCCATCCTGGATTCCCTGGGTGTCTAATTTTCAAAAATGTATAGGTTTGCTAGGTTTCCCTAAGTGCCGGCAGAGCTAGGGTTCAAAAACTACAGCTAGGTACTTTGCAAGAAAAGAGTCATTTTTCACTGTGAAAATGTGGTGACGTCCACGTTAGTGCTTTGTGCTGCTTCCTGTCGTGGAACTAGGCCTACCCACACAAGTGAGGTACCATTTTTTCGGCAGACCTTGGGGAACGCGGGTGGGTGGAATTTTGTGGATCCACGCAGATTCCAGAACTTTCCACCACAGAAAAGTGAGAAAAATGTGGTTTTTTTGCAAATTTTTTAGGTTTGCAAGGGATTCTGGGTAACAGAACCTGGTGAGAGCCTGTCAAGTCACCCCATCCTGGATTCCCCTGGGTGTCTACTTTTAAAAAATGTATAGGTCTGCTAGGTTTCCCTAAGTGCCGGCAGAGCTAGGGTTCAAAAACTACAGCTAGGCACTTTGCAAAAAAAGGGTCATTTTTCACTGTAAAAATGTGGTGCGTCCACGTTGCGTTTTGCGCTGCTTCCTGTCGCGGGCACTAGGCCTACCCACACAAGTGAGGTACCATTTTTTTTGGAAGACCTTGGGGAACGCGGGGTGGGTGGAATTTTGTGGATCCACGCAGATTCCAGAACTTTCCACCACAGAAAAGTAAGGAAAATGTGTTTTTTGCCACTTTTTAAGGTTTGCAAGGGATTCTGGGTAACAGAACCTGGAGAGAGCCAGTCAAGTCACCCCATCCTGGATTCCCCTGGGTGTATACTGTTCAAAAATGTATAGGTTTGCTAAGTTTCCCTAAGTGCCAGCAGAGCTAGGGTTCAAAAACTACAGCTAGGCACTTTGCAAAAAAAAGGGTCATTTTTCACTGTGAAAATGTGGTGCATCCACGTTGCGTTTTGTGCTGCTTCCTGTCGCGGGCACTAGGCCTACCCACACAAGTGAGGTACCATTTTTTTCGGAAGACCTTGGGGAACGCGGGGTGGGTGGATTTTTGTGGATCCACGCAGATTCCAGAACTTTCCACCATAGAAAAGTGAGGAAAATGTGTTTATTTTAAAAATGTTTTAGATTTGCAAGGGATTCTGGGTAACAGAACCTGGTGAGAGCCTGTCAAGTCACCCCATCCTGGATTCCCCGGTGTATCTACTTTTCAAAAATGTATAGGTTTGCTAGGTCTCCCTAAGTGCCGGCAGAGCTAGGGTTCAAAAACTACAGCTAGGCACTTTGCAAAAAAAGGGTCATTTTTCACTGTGAAAATGTGGTGCGTCCACGTTGCGCTTTGCGCTGCTTCCTGTTGCAGGCACTAGGCCTACCCACACAACTGAGGTACCATTTTTTTGGAAGACCTTGGGGAACGCGGGGTGGGTGGAATTTTGTGGATCCACGCAGATTCCAGAACTTTCCACCACAGAAAAATGAGGAAAATGGTGGTTTTTTTGCCAATTTTTTAGGTTTGGCAAGGGATTCTGGGTAACAGAACCTGGAGAGAGCCAGTCAAGTCACCCCATCCTGGATTCCCCTGGGTGTATACTGTTCAAAAATGTATAGGTTTGCTAAGTTTCCCTAAGTGCCCGCAGAGCTAGGTTCAAAAAACTACAGCTAGGCACTTTGCAAAAAAGGGGAATTTTTCATTGTGAAAATGTGGTACGTCCACGTTGCATTTTCAGTCATTTCCTGTTGTGGGCACAAGGCCTACCCACACAAGTGAGGTACCATTTTTGTCAGGAGACTTAGGGTAACACAGAATTATAGAGCAACTGTTATTACCTATTGACTTTCGATGCATTTCTGCCTTCCAAATGAAAGACAATGTGTAAAAAATAAGTCATTTTTAAAAATGACCTATAATTCTCATGCTAGTATGGGTACTCCTAATTTCGGAAATGTGCAAATATCTACTGTTTCTAAAATCTACAGTTTGTTCCCATTTCAGAAATACATAGGTGTCTTTCATAACAATTTTTCCATGTATACATTTTCCCAAAATAATTGCTTTATACCCGGTACATAATAAAAAACCATTGCAAGACGCTGCTCAGTTATTGGCTCTGGGTTCGTCGGGTTCTTGGTGAACCTACAAGTCCTATATATCCCCACAACCAGAAAGGTCCAGCGGATATAACGGTATATTGCTTTTAAATAACTGTCATAATTAGAAGAAGTTACAGGTGAAAACGTTGACACAAATGTCTGTTTTTTTCAACTAATTTTCAATTTTTCCTTCATTTAACTGTTAGTTTCTATAAGGAAAACTTTAAGGATCTACACAAATGACCCCTTGCTGAATTCAGAATTTAGTCTACTTTTCAGAAATGTATGGCTTTCCAGGATCCATTATTGGTTTCATACCCATTTCTACCATTAACTAGAAGGAGGTTGAAAGCACAAAAAATTGCAAAAATAGGCTATGTCCCAGAAAAATGCCCAAACTGTGTAAAAAAAGTTGGTTTTCTGACAAAAGTCTGCTTTTCCCTGAAAGCTGGGAAGATGGTGAATTCAGCACCATAACCCCTTTTTGATGCCATTTGCATGGAAAAAACAAGACGCTTTCATCTGTAGCCCTTTTTTCACATTTTTCCCAAACAAAACAAAAGTTAGCTGTATTTTGGCTAATTTCTGGGTCCCCTCCAAGGGAATCCACAAACCCTGGGTACCTTTACAATCCCCATGATGTTAGAAAAAAAGGACGCAAATTTGGCGTGGATACCTTATGTGGTGAAAAAGTTACAGGGGCCTAAGCGCGCACTACCCCAAATATAAACAAAAAGGCTTAGCACAGGGGGGGAAAAGGCCTAGCAGCGAAGGGGTTAAAAGGAAGCCCAGTACAACACATCATAACATGTATGTAATTTGGGTCTCTCTGGGGACAGATAGGCAAGGCAATTGCATAATAATAATAATTAATAATATACTGCTGCCCTGGCCTGTACTACTAGTCTAGTACTACTACTCATCATTAACCATCAAGTCATCATCATGCATGCATTTTCTTTTTCTCCCTTAACAGATTCATGATGGTTGTCTGCCAAGATTGTGTGTTGTCCATGTGTAATGTTTGTCTTTGTCAAACCTTTCCCTCAAATACCCCTTCCCAACCATTCATCAAACCCTAACCCTCTTCCCCAGGGCTGTGTGATTTATATTGAGGTGTGACTAAGTTAAATTAATTTACACCAATAATTGATCACACACTTGCTGGGGCAGATGTGGTGAAAGCAACACTAACTCAAGGCAGGGCGAGGATCTTCTTCTGCTTGCCCACCCATGCTTAGTATTTGCAAGTCAATTTTTTTTTCCAGAGGAACATTACATAATCCATCATAATTAATTGCCGGCATCGATTCATCATCCTTACTGCACTAAAGGTTACGCTTGTCCAATTCATAGGTTGAGTCAACTACAGTTTGTAACTTGTACTAGGCTATCCCCGCCACCATTATGTTTTATTTTACTTTAGCATTGCTTATCATCATGGTTTCTTGTTTGGCAGTCTTCTTGTGTACTGTACTCCGTTCTACTACTCCTTCCAGAGTCTCCCTCAGGCGACTGACTGTCTAATTTTCTTTTTTTGCAAATGCTACTGCCAGTGTCTACTACTACTACCACCACCACCATGGCATCTTTGGAAACCAAACCATCATCACCATGCAGCCATCGCTTTGCCTATGTTTAAATAAACATCAATCACAGTTAAGAGAAGAAGTTTGGGGGAGACATAATTAATAATATGGAAATTAATTCATTAATTCACACACCCAGACCCTTCCGTTCCGAGTCCAGTTGCAGACTGCATAGACTAGGAGGAGAGACTGACAGTACTAGTAGGACAAGTCACTCACAAGTGAGGGTACCGCATCTATCTGTTCGTGTGTTACACTATCGGCAGATTATTTCAATCAAAATCTGGCTGCGGCCCTGCAGCTGCAAAGGAAACCATGTGAAGTAAAAGAGTAACCCTCCCACAAACCATTTACATTGTATGTAAACTTTAAGTATAAATAATTTATTACCCTAACAAAATAAACTAATGTAAATATCCCACAACACCTGACCCACCACTCTCCCCAACCCCAACCAATGTCCAAAGATAAAGAGAGAGTCCAACCAATGTCCGCTCGGCTCGAGTCCATTGTCCATAAATAAATAATAAATATAAACCCCAACTTTTCCATAACGCCCACTCCCACCCACCAAAAAAAAAAGATTAAAACACTTGCAATAGTTGTAATCGTTGTAAAAATGAGACTAGGTACTTTTCTGGTCCATGTAAGCGTCTGGCTTCCAAAACATAAGCAGGAATAGTCTTATATGTACACGAAGACCTGGTGCTCTCATTATATTAGACGTAGCTTCAAACCAAAGTATATACGTGCATTTGTATATCGTCCATAGTCACGGCTGAAGTAACCCGTAATGTGTAACATATCCCGTTTCATGTGGAGAGGTCCTCTCCACATGAAGCGGGACACATGAAGAGGTCCTCTCCACATGAAGCGGGATACGTTACACATTATGGGTGCTTCAGCCGTGACTATGGACGATATACAAATGCACTTATATACTTTGGTTTGAGGCTACGTCCTAACATAACGAGCACACCAGGTCTTTGTATACTTATAAGACTGTTCCCACTTTGGAAGCCAGACGCTTACATGGACCAGAAAAGTACCTAATCTCATTTTTACAACGATTACAACTATTGCAAGTGTCTAAAAAGCAACGTTTCTACATACAAGATTAAAGTCTGAAGTTTGGACTTTTGCTATCGTTGTCTCAACTCCCCAAATTAAACAGGGGACTTTGGAATTTTCACGTGCTTGTACAGTTCTAAGTTTAAGCCTTGAAAAAGTCGTCTACACGACGAAACACGTGTCGGCTGTCTGCATCCACGCTACAACTTCGCGTCAACGTTATCAAGAATTTTGTATATATTTGCATTTGGACTGAATTACCCTATTCATTGTGTTTGCTCTTGGTGCTATGTCTATGATTAAAACTATCTGACGACAGGGTCAGTTGTAAACTAATCTGATGCTGTGCTCTGCTCCATATCTTTTGATTCTAAGTGTATAAGGAAGGTCTTTTCTTATTCAGGGTAACACTGGTTAGGTGGCACAGTGTTTACATTGAGCACGCTTTGACAATTAGAATCCAACTTATTGAAAACATTACGGAGGTGCTGACCACGCCTGTATTACCACTGCCACTTGCTCCTTGTTTGATATAATTATTAATATTAACAACAGGAGGACTTACTGGGTCCAGCAGCATAGCCCTCGGTAGAGGAGCGTTCCTAGCCCTGGGAGCCATCTCCAGCTCCCGCCTCAGACCCCGTCATTTTCTTGCCCCTGGGTGCTGATCATGTAAGATATAATAAAGAAAGAGACAAACATTTATGATTGGTGTGAAACAAATAAAATATTTTTTTTAAACGCTCTAGAAACATTTTTAGAAACAACAATTGCAATAACATTGACCTATCTAATCTGATTGACTAGTATTATTGCAGGATTCGCGGACCATCTAGTTATTATTTATTAATCCAGTGTTCCATTCTGAATCCTAAACCTAAGCACCACCTAACCTAGCCCACCTATTCCAAAGACATAGGAAATGAATTGCCAAAAATATATTTGCTTCTTCTAAGTTTCAATCTCATTCGAAATCATCAATGAATCAACACCCTTTGACGGGCCAATTGTTCACTAAGTCTGCACTTCCATTTATTTTAGTCCCCAAAAATGCATAGATGGACGCATGCATAAATTTGCATACACCAAATTGTTGGTTGGTTGCTGCTGATGTGCTGATGACTAAGGGCCCGATTCCGATCTCGCTGGGAAAGCATTGCAAACGACTCGGATCGGGAATGCTTTTCAAACGACTTGAACGAGTGCAGTCCGACCGAGCGAGTATGATGCAACTGCATTGTTACGGACTCGGCTCGCTCTGACTCCCATAGCACTCTATGAGAGCTTGTGTACCGACGCGTACACAGGCTCCCATAGCAAAAAGGGGGGGGTGGGGAAAAGCGTAAACCCTGAGGCAGCCACCCCATGTTGCCTGCCACACTGTGCATGCTTGGATGATGGGGACCGATGCACACCCCCCTGTGACTGAATCGGAGGGCTCTGGGTAAAGGGGGGCCTGCTATGGCCCCCCGAAGTCCGAATCCGACAGTCATTTCGTCTCAATGAGACCGAGTCGATACAGCTGTCCAATTCGTGCAATGTACTCGCTGGGTCGGAAAATGGCTCCATTGCGCGGCATAATTCGGCTACGAACGTGTCGGACGGACAGGTTCGGGTTCGTAAACGATTCGCACGGCGCGTACAGGATACTCGCATAGTACTTGCTCGTTCAGAACGGGGGACAATTCGGGCGGAAAGATAGGCTCCGAATCGGATTTGCTCTTTACAAATCCCGTTTGGAGGCCTTCCTTATGAGATCAGAATCGGGCCCTTAGTTGCTATATTACTCACTCACTAACAAACTACAAAAGGTTCTACTAAGGACTGGAGTCAGCACTCAGCAGCACGTGAGCGACACGTCACGCAGACCGCTAAAAGATTACCAACTAATACTAAGGGGCCTATTATGATCACGGGTGGATCACCACCGCCAGGCCGGCGGTGGCCACTGCCGGGCCGGCGGTGGCGATCCGCCTGCCAAATGTCCCTGTGACACCCCCCACCATATTTGTATGGCGAGGGGCACCGCGGTGGATGGAAAGACTGTCCGCCGCTTTTCCACCGGTCGGATTGCCGGCCGGGCGGAAAAGGCACACAATATGGTGACCATATTATGGTGCCTGCGGTTAAATGCTTTTCCATGGCGGAGACTCCGCCATGGAAAGGCATGCAGTGAATGGCTTTGGGGGCCCGTTGCGGGCCCCCGGGTGGGTGGCTGCACTTGGGGGGTACCTATGGTACCCCCCTTCATTGCCACGCACAAGGTGGCAGGCACTGCGCGGTGTCTGTCACGTTGTGCATGCCAATGCACAACATGCAGCTTTTACATTGCGGCCGCCACAATGTAATAGATGCGGGATACGACCGCCAGGGTGGCGGTCACATCCTAATGGGCCTGGCAGGACCGCCGCACCTCTGGCGGTCGGTCCCGTTTACCGTTACTGTGGCGGGCGGACAAAGTCCGCCCGCCATCGTAATAGGCCCCTAAGTAACTAAACTACCTATCAATCCACCACTATCTTAGTGACAGGAGGACAAAGGAAAGGACTGGAGTCTCTCTAGCATTACCTAACTTAAGTTCTCTAAACTCTCTTACATAATGATCTGCCCAAGCGAGCGCAAAGTTGCAAACAAGTAAGATTAGTACCGCCGAGCACCTGTCTAGTGTCTAGAAGGATAACAATCACATAAGATTTGTAAACGTAACTTACCAGCATGTAAGCAGCAGCATTCTTGCTATTTGGGAAAAAATAATATCTGCAATTACACAGACCAGAACACACAATAGTAATAAATGAGCTACTCACCAAGCCCCACGACCTCAACACCTAGCAGGTCCAGCAGGTCCTGCTCTCGGTCCAAGATGTCTGACCACCGGTGAGTCAGCTGGTTATGGGTGCGCCGGATCCCAGAGCAGCGAAACACTGCTCGGCGCACCCTCGCCCACCGGCGGTGACGCTCCTGGGTAGCGTAACCGGAGCCGGGCCTACTGCCAAGGTTAAGGGGAGGTGGCGCTGTACAAAAAAAACAAGGGCGGCCACCTCCGCCTCGGTGAAAAGGGCCCGGGGCTGCACCCCTTCCGGGCGCCATCTGCCGCAAGGAAGGTGGCTCTTGGGTGCAGGCGCCTTCCCCTTACTAGAGCCGGTAGAGGAGGCCTTAGCCATGGTCAGGACAAGAAGTAGGAAAGTAAAAAAGCAAGTAATATAAAACTGTAGAAAAAAGTCAAAAAATGCAGTAAAAGTAGAAATAAAATGCAAAATATACACTTAGGGAGAGAGAGGGATAGATATTAAATAAAAAAGATCAGAAAAATAGTGTAAAAAACAGGATTGAAAAGATTAGAGAGGAATGAAAAACAGGCCCCAGAACCATGCAAAGACGAAGAAAAAAAGATGGCCGCGCCCATTGGCGACCGCGTGAAGTTTGCGCGATATTTCCGCCTCAGCACACAATCCGCGTTGCCGAACGTCAAAAACATCTCGCGAGCATACGCGAGCATGCAGAACAAGCAACTCCGCATGCTCGCGTAGCGTTGTGGTGTTGTTTGCAGCTTCGCGTAGCCTCACGTAGTGCGGCTACGCAAACTCCACCCGGGGTTACTCAGAACACTCCTGGACCTGCAAAGAATCAGAAGAAGGATTACCCTTCTGTCTGAAGAACCTGAAGGAAGACTGGACCTGCCTGCCTTGAACCCAGCATCCAAAACGTGACTCCAAGTGTCAGTGGCTGACCTTCTGTTTGAGCTTCAAGGACACAAAAAGCTTCCAGAGGCCGCTCTCCCTGCAACTGTTCAGCTGACCAGTTCCAACTGGACATGCCCTGAACACCGTTGCAGGCCTCTGTTGGAGTGAGCCCTAACCAACCAAGCGGTGCCCTCAGATCCTAGACCTTTGGCTGGTGTTAGTGTGTATTCCTCCTTTTACCAAACATTTTGTCAACTTTTTGCCTGTAGAACCATCTGAGAATGGAGTCTCCTTCAAAGTTTCAGATGTTGACATTTAGTCACCGGTCGGCTACTGCGTGCAGGTTTTCCCTGCTGAAGGAGATACGAGTTCCAGAAAAGTTTCTAAGTCTGAACATAGAGGGCTTCACCGGGACTGACGCCAAGCAGCATCCAAACAATGTTAAAGACTTTGCCTGCTCGGAGCTCTCCCACCTTCCTTGTCAACCACCCAGCGACTGTGACTTCAGTTGCCCGAAGTTATTGAGCCCCTCTGTGGGTCCAGCTTACAGGTTGCCCCTCTGACAACTCATTGATGACCACTTTTTCTCCATAAAAGTTTCTAAGTTTAGAAGATAAACTTTACATTGCAACAAACCATGCCCCTATAGCTGACTGGCGATCAATCACGGCTGGCCTTAACTTTTGCCTTTGAGCAGTTCTAGCATGACAAGCTATTTTTAATTCAAACTCTACAAATTCAAATTTCTAGTTCTACTTATTAGACTTTTGTCATTTTGGTGTCATTTGATTTATTTGAATATTCTTTATTTTTCTGAGTTGGTTTGGGATATTTTTTGTGCTTTATTACTGTTAGAGTACTGCATAAATACTTTACACATTACCTCTAAAGTAGGCCTTGCTACTGTGTACCATTTGCGACCATGGGATTAGGCACAGGCTTATTTAATGACTTTTGTGATTCACCCTCCAAATACTATGATTATTATTTACCTCAACTAAAATTCATTTTCTAAAAAACCTGCATAGGTGAAACTTGCCACATATGAAAGAAGCCCTTCTCAGCGAGGGCTACTGTGGGAAAGATGGAGGCAAACCCAGAAGAGGACTGCAGTCAGGCACAGAAAGGCAAACCCACTAGCAAAGGTTTCGCGCAGGCTTAGGGTGGGAGGTTTGTGAATGTGCTGGCTTTCCCAGAATGCACTGCTCAGAAGTACAGAGGGGCATTTTACAAGAATTTATCACCACAGGAAGGTCACTTTTTATGACAATACTGTGGCAATAAACCCTTTGCCAAATTTACAAGGCGGCGTTAGGTTCACTGACAGAATATCGACCACAAAAGTATAGATGTAAAAAATATCGACGTAAAAATATAGAATACAAAAATATTGACTCACTATACTTAAAAAGGTAGGTAAAAAAATATCATAAAAAAATATTGTTTACAGTAATATAGTTGTATTAAATATCGATTTTAAAATATATATAATTTAAAATATTAAAATAAACATAAAATAAATACTAACTTTAATTTATAAAAAATTATAATAAAATGTATATTTTAACAAATACAACAAATAAACTTCCTTTTAAAAATGTAAACACACACACACACACATATATATAATTATACATATATAAAAACATTAACTAATATTTTAATTAATAATATAATTTAAAAATCTTAAATAGCATAATATTATCAAAAATATATGTAAACATATTTAAATATGCCAAAAACATAAAATATAAAAAGGGGATCCAATTTAATTTAAAATTAAAATTAAACAACACACATATTTTGCAATTTAATGAAAAATAACTTACTAACAAAAAATATTGCAAAATATATTAGTATTATAATGAATCAAACACATAATTATATAAATTACAACATAAAATAAATTATTAAAATTTTAAAATACATACATATACATTTCCCTCCCACATTAAAAAAGAAAACATTTTTCACTAAATAAATATAACAATTATTATTCCCACCTAACACAACACAATAACAAAATATTTTACACCACACAAAAATAAGATTTACTATTCTAACTACAATAAATATAAAATTACATAAAATATAACATTATAAAATACTACAATTCATTATTCCCACTACTCTTAACACAACAATAAGAGTAGGAAAAGCGTTGGATTTTGGAGGGGTAAAATTTACTATTCCCACTCAAGTCAGTACAACAGTAGGGAGAGTGTTGGATTGCAAAGGGGTACAAGTTGCTATTCCCACTCCAGTCAGTACAACAGTAGGGAAAGTTTTGGATTGCGAAGGGGTAAAATTTACTATTCCCACTCCAATAAATGCAACAGTAGGGAAAGTGTTGGATAGATGAGGGGTAACATTTACTATTCCACTCCAGTCAGTTCAACATTAAAAAAGAAAAAATTATCTTCAACAAAATAAAAATATTTTCAAAGCAAAGTAAATAACAAAATATAAATATGTTGAAAAATATATATATATTTAATATTTAAAAAAATTAAAATAAAAACATATGTTAAATACATATCACAAATACATAAAATAGTATTATAAATAAAATACAAAAATGATTTAAATCCAAATAAATATTTTTATTTAGAACTTTTTATTAACAAAAACATTAATTACTACACACATTTAGTTTAGTTTCTTCTCACCCAATAAAACCACAAAACTCGCAACCTGCACCTAAAAAATTATTTACACTATTAATAAAAATATTAATCAACAAATGAATTTTGATTAATGAAATATTCATTATTAATTAATTATAATTAATGCAATTGCCCACAATATACCCCCACAAAACACACAACACAATTAATTATTAAATTAATAAATATTATTAATTTAAAACAAATATGAATTGCTCAAAAATTAATCACTTCCCACCCCATACCACTACAAAACCCACAACCCACATCTAAAATATAAATAAATATATATTTGCAAAATTAACATAATTAATGATCAATGAAACAAATATTATTATTAAAAACCAAATTATAATTAATTAAAATTAATTAACTTCCAATCCTTACCCCTAAAATCTCCACAACCCACACCTAAAATTGAACTTTAAAAATTAAGCAAAATAAATTTACTCCACACCTTTTGCCCTTATAAACCCAAAACACACACACACAAAAAATGTAATTAAACAATTAACATAATTAATTATACATTAATTAATTAATATTAATTATCAACTAATTATTAATTAATTAAAAATAAATTACTTCCCACCCTTTACCCCTATTAACCCCACAACCCGCACCTAAAAATAATAATTAAACAATTACCATAATGAATTATCAAATAATTAATTAATATTAATTAATAACGAATTATTAATTAATTAAAAATCAATTACTTCCCACCCTTTACCCCCATAGACCCCACAACCCACGCCTAAACGTTTTACACTATTACCATAATGAATTATCAATTAATTAATTAATTAATATTGATTAACTAATTAATAATTAATTAAAAATCAATTACTGCCCACCCATTACCCCTATAAACCGCACAAACCACACCTAAAATAAATTACACAATTGTACACAATTGCTATAATTAATGATCAATTAATTAATTAATATGAATTATCAACTAATTATTAATTATTTAAAAATAAATGACTTCCCACCTCTTACCCCTATACACCCCACAACCCCGACATAACATTTAACAAAACAAAAAATTAAAAGCACAATTAACACTATTAAATATCAATTAAATAAATATAATTAAATTTAAAAAATCATTAATTTATTATAATTAAATTACTTCCCACCTTATTCCCCTATAAACCAACAACCTGCTATGGAACTAAAAGACTCAAAATTTAATTAAATTAAATGTAATAACTACTAAAAATGTAACACATATATTAAACAATACCTATACAATAAAATTACTTCACATACATTTGTATTATATACTAAAATACATAACACTAATTAAAAAATTGATATTTTAAACAATTATATTTTTGCAAACAATATTAATGACGTCTATATTTTAAGAATCGATATTACTAAACTTAAAATCGATATTCTTGTCCACAATATTACTGACTTGTTTTGTCTGAACACCGCGGCGTTAAGCCACTTAACGTGGCTTAATGCTGTCTTTATCATAACTTACGAAATGTAATTTCCTATGCCTTAAAGTTACTGGATGTTTTCATTTAGCCCAACTTTTGTAATTAACCTTTGAAATGATATGTACATTTCACCTGCTATTTAAGAAACCTTTAAGGCTTTGGAAACAATATTTAAACTGTTCATCTGTAGAATTTTCCAACAGCTGTTTCTTGCATACCCGTCATATTTCGTTTTTTTTTTTAAACATGTACTTAGCAGCTGGATTCTGTTTGACAGCCTCACTAAGCTGCTGCACCATACGTGCACGTTGTTCTTCACAAATGACGTTCAGGATACACTTTCAAGCAGACACGGTCGAGCGTGCACGTCGCTCCCACGCTGCGAATGTTATTTATAACCTGCCTCCCAGTCTGACCTCATTCTTAGAACAAAGCAGCTGCCGGACGGACGCGCTTTTTGTCAGATCACGGTGAGATAATGTTAGGAAACACTTTGTGAAGCGCGCCTTCGCGTTAACAAGTGAACCCTTTTTTAAATTAATGACTCACGTATTATTTCTTGAGTAAATTATTTGACTGGCTTTTACCTATTGTTTTCCTAGCAATTCATTTGACTGGCTATTACAAAAGACTCCAACCGACGGGTGGAAGTCGATTAAAAGAACACTATTGAGGTATGTCACATTTAAAGCGGACTACTCATACTAAAGACAATAGTCACATTGTCAGTAACTGAATTAGTCTTTGTCATTTTCTCGTAGGCTCCAACCGGCTGGTGGAGTCCTGAGAGGTTGTAATCATTAGCCCCACTTTGAATAAGAGGCATTTGCAGACAGACTAAAGAATCTGCATTTTGGTAAGCTTAACTCTGGAAGCAAAATAGTTACTTTACAAATTTGTTTTATAACACACACCTGATTCAGCCTCTTAAATTTAACCCATAGGCTGTCCATTCCCCCTCCTGTCCTGAAGAAGACCCACCTTGACGCATTTTACTTTTGCGCTACCAACAGGGTCGAAACGTCGACGTACTACATATGTCTTGCACAACGGTCAGGATCACAGTTTAACTTGCCAATGAATCCTGCGATATATGTGCTAAAATAATGACAAACAAAAAAAAATGTCCCCTCTCTTGATTGCACGTTTAATTGTCTTGTATATAGTGCACTATCAACGTCACCTATCACCATATGTCACTTTTTCACCAACAGTCACTTATTCTCTATTGCAATTGAATTTGTAAATTGCGACAGCCTTGAATATTTGATATCCATTTCCTAATACAGTATTGAATACTAATATTGGTGTGTGTTATGGTTTTATTTATATTTATCTTTATTTTCTTTTTCCGCAAATAATTGGTATGTGTTACAAGTAAGCTGTTGCTACTTACGTACTCTAAGCAATTGAACACCCCGACAGAACCAATTGTTTTATTTAATACGTTCACCCAGGTTCTGAGGGACACCGGGTCGCCCCATTATTTTTTCTAGTGGACCAGTGCAGGTGGTAACCTGCGAGGGTTTTCTTTTCTTTCTTTTAAAAATTCTTTAACTCTGACAAACTGTTATACTATGTCAGAAAGGGAAACACTTTCATATAGCGAGGACTATATAGCTAAGTTAATCCAGGACCAAAGTGAGCTTAATCCCCTGGGATCAGGGGTTGCCTCAATTGATACCACATTAAATGATAAACTCTCCAAACTAGAGAGATTGGAGAAAAAACTGATTCGCACCCGCCTGCATGGTCACCTCCTAACAAAATACCTACAAGCGAACATTATCCCCAAGGGCTTGCAGGTGAGAAACGAACCGGCGATCTTCATAGAAATCCCGAAGTTTCGTGAAGGCTTTTCATTTGTTGCTAATAACTGTTCCCGGCACTGGATGGTGCTGGGAGTAGAGACTGCACTTGAGTATGTAAAAAAACTGGCTCAAGAAATTGCAGATTTAAAAAGAGAAATCCTGGACGATAAAACTGTCAGCAATGCAAAAGAGGCTCTGGAACGAGCTGAAAAGACATTAACAGAATTTAATACCATCACTCTTAACAAAAAACTTGATAAACTTGGAAAGGATATAAGAGCATACGACAAGAAAATAACTTATCCATACTTGAGCGACGATTACTACGAACAGGATTCACAGGGTTTCTACACTAACCAGGGTCTACAAGGATACCGGAGGTTTGCGAACCTTTCAAACTCTTCATTTGGAAGCGGCTCTGATAGTGACACTGAGAGACCATCAACAAGTACTAATAACAGATCATTCCAACAAGGACAACGCTTCCAAGATCCACAAGGCAGTGTTCCTTTTTTAGGGGAGCAGATATGGATGAACAGGGACACGAACTGGAGCAGACCGGCGAGATGGAACCGCGGACAGAACAGACCACGAGGCAACACGAGAGTAAGGTTCCAGAGAAACAACAGTCATGGAGAGATCAACACGAGGAGGCAGACTTACAAGTGTTAACCCCAGTGATTAAAGCCCGGGAAATTAACACAGAAGAAGAACTAAGACCCCCATTGAATGAACATTTGATAACACCATCGGTTATAGATGAAGATACTGTCCCAGAAGAAGAAGGATTGATACTTTACATGGATGCCCCCGAAGAAGAAGTCCCATCCTCTTTGGATGAACACTTGGCAACACTACTGGATATAGATGAAGATATTCCCCCAGAAGAAGAATTGATATTCCATATGGATGAACAAAATACAATAGTGGCTCATAACATACAGATCGGCTTAACTTCAAAAGACCCCATCATCAATATTTCGAATTACGTACTGACACAAAGTGAACATGATGTACTGTCAAAAGGTCTTTCATTCATCCCCACATCTCCACCTAACAATTTCAATATCAAGCTGGAACTTCAACAGTTCTTCCGTAAAATACGTCTAAAATACCACTTCAAAAAAAGTGAGCATTGGAGGAAACGCTCAGCTGCCACCGAATTTAGACCTGCTTCGACCTTTCTTCCTGCAGCTTATTTGATGAGTGAAAAATCCTCGCCTATGAAAAAATCGTGATGGAAGAAGTGATGGACATCCTTAACAATAAAAAATATATTAAGTACAACATCACTAAGGATGAGAAACAGGCCCTTCACTCGCTAAGAGAAAACTCATTGATTGTTGTGAAATCAGCTGATAAAGGCGGAGCTGTGGTCATTCAAAACACCCAGGATTACATCACAGAAATTAACAAACAACTGAGCTGCAAGGATAGCTATCAACAGATAAGAAAAAATTCTACAGAAGAAATCGCCATGCTCATTCGATCACTCACGCAACAGGGATTAACAGAAGGCTTTCTGTCACAACATGAATATAACTTTTTGAACAAAACTGAACCAAGAATACCTACCATTTATACACTACCAAAAATTCATAAAGACCAACAAAAGCCGCCTGGCCGCCCGATTGTATCGGGATGTGGCTCAATCTTGGAGCCCCTCAATCAGTTTTTGGACAGTTTTCTACAACCGTTTGTGGTAGAGACACGTTCCTTTCTAAGAGGCACTATGCATACCATACAATTAATGGAAAATCAACCCTTTGATAGGCAAACACAGTTTTTAGCCACACTAGACGTCTCCTCTCTATACACGAGCATTCCCCAGGAACATGCAATTGATGTAATACGGAGGACGTTGGAGAAACGACCGGCACCCATGTGGATACCAACTGATTTTCTGATCAAGTTACTTAAAATAGCCATGAAAAAGAACTATTTTGTCTTTCAAAACACCTATTATCTACAATGCAAAGGCGTGGCTATGGGGGCTGGATTTTCCCCCAGTCTAGCGAACCTCTACAAGGATGATTATGAAGATACATACCTATACGACCTCACAAATCCCTTCTTGGACAACATATCAGTGTGGAAGCGGTACATTGATGATGTGCTGATGGTATGGACAGGCACAGAACAGAGCCTAACTGAGTTCAAAACATGGTTAAATGCACGCACTTTGGACATAAAATTCACCATGTCCTACAATAATGAAGCCATTAGCTTCTTGGACATCACAATACAGAATGAAGACGGAAGGCTCATTACCACATTATACAGGAAACCCACAGAGCGTAACACCACCTTAAAATATGATTCACACCATCCCAGAAGCCTCAGAGATAATTTGCCTTACGGACAATTTTTAAGACTGCGACGGAATTGCTCAAAAAGAAGTGATTTCTACAAGGAGACAGATATTCTTATTACGAAACTGAGGGACCGTGGATATCCGAAAGGCCTTCTAAATCGCTCTAGAAAAAGGGCCTGGTATCGCCCTAGAGAGACTCTCCTTGAGATACAACCATCAGTGGATGACATTGAGAAGTTGGTTTGCGTGACCACATTCAATACCCGCAGTCATGAAATCAAGAAAGTACTACTGAAATATTGGAAACTGGTAAACACTGAGATTGGGACCCAGGAGAAACCCCTTTTTGCCTTTAAGAGAGCCAAAAATATCAAAGACTAAGGGGCCGATTCCGATTCAGGCCGGAAATCTCCCCGACCGAGCCGGACCCGGAGAGATTTCCGACCGAATCGGACCCTAGCAGTCCGACCGAACGAGTACGATGCGCACGTATGCTATCGGACTCGATTCGGTCAGACTCCCATTGAAGTCAATGGGAGCCAGTCGTACGACGCGTACACGGGCTCCCATTGACTCAACTTGGCGAACAAGGGCACCCCCTACAGCGTGTTCGCGTCGATGCGGGCTGCACCGTACATGCACGTGTAGGGGGGACCCATGGGTCCCCCCTGTGTGCGACTCGCGCACCTACGCTTCCAGGGGGGTCCGACACGGACCCCCAAAGTGCGGCTCCGACAGCTCCTTGGAGCCGGACTGCGCGAGTCGGTCGGAGCGGTCGAGGTGCGCATCGTACTTACCCTGCCGGGGAACGTCTCCATTGTGCGGTGCGCGTCGTCCCCGTGCAAGTCGGTCGGAGCGGTCGGGTCCTGCGAACGAGTCGGTCGGAGATTTCGCGAGTGCACGCATCGTACTCGCTCGCCAGGACGCACGTACGACTCGGTCGGGAAATAGGGCTCCGAATCGGATCCGGTTAAGCCGAATCCGATTCGGTGCCCTACCGGCCAAGGGGCACATTACGATACCCGGCGTAAATAATTCCGCCAGGCATGGAAGCGGCAAAAATCCGCCCGAACACACCGCCTGAACACCGACCACGCCATTACGATTACACAAACCGAATACCGCCATCGGCGGAAAAAGCACACAAAATACCGCCCGCCAACGTCCGAGTCGGAGACAAACCGCCCGCCACGGACGGAAACACGCACGACAACACAAAACCGCCCGCCCTCACGGCCGACACACCGCACGTGAAATTACGATCGCACCGACATGAGCGCGGAAAAACCACAAATATACCGCCCGCCAGCGCAAACAACGCCGATGAGAATCGACACGGCAGAAGCCATGGCGCCCACGTACCTGCACAGAAACCATCCGCACACAAAACCAATAGCACACAACATGGCCAACAAGTCCACACAGCAAGGCACGCACAAATACACAAGCACAGTACATATCCCGAAAACACCCCCCGGACAAACAAAAAATACAAAGGCCAGAACCCCAGACACAACACACCTGAAAACAACAGACCATGAGGACACACCCACATAGGTGTGTACAAAAGCAGCACTCCCACAGACCACAACCCCTTGCTACATTGCAAACCAGAGAGGAGAGGACACAGTGACACAGCAAGGACAGCAGCACACCACAGAAACGCACACATCACAACCACCACCACCACCACCAAACACCGGCACCACAAACCCCCTGCACATTACACAACACACACCGCACCAGCACCACAAACACCATGGCACCACAAAGAATGCCCAAGTTCACGCCCATTGAGCTGACGGTCATGGTCGACGAGATCATCAAGGTGCACCCACAAATCTATGGGAACATGGTCCAACACACACCACTAGCCACCAGAAACAGAATGTGGAACCGGATCGTAGACCAGGTCAATGCAGTCGGGACCCTGCCCAGGAACAGAGTCGAAATTAACAAACGGTGGAATGACGTCAAGAGCCTGGTCAAGAAGAAGGAGGGCAAAAACAGAGAGCTGGCTGCCGTCACTGGCGGAGGGAATCCCGCGCTCTTCAAGACCTTCAAAGCGTGGGAGGAGAAGGTGCGAGTCATCATACATCCCGAGATCCTCGCCGGATTAGCAGGGGGAGTGGAGGCTGGTAAGTACAAACTAATGTATACCAGCACACCGCTATGTACTCACATGCACTACCACCATGCCACAGCTCCCAGGGACAAACACCCCCATGTCCAGCACACAATACACGACACACACATGCAACAGACACCACCACACACAGCCCAAACAGAACAACTGTAAGATGCGTGGGGACATGTGTACATTCAGCCAGCCACGTAACCACCAACAGGTCCCCAAATATGCCAGAAGCGCCACAACGAGCACCCACCACACCCATGTGTCCGCCACAGCTGCACAAACCGACAAGTAACAGGTAAGTGGCAGGAACACAAAGTGCAGTGGGTGGGACGGTGGACAGCCCAAGTACAACACACACCAGGCCCCTAGTCCCACAGCACAGCAAGGAGGAGCATCCCCCACACCCCACAGCCACGTGTCAGCCACCGCAGTGCACAACGACAGCCGAAAGGCAGACATCACGGTCCACAGCAATCGGTGTCAGTGGGTGTCCAGCCACCCCCATGACCCACAACACCCCCCACCCCCACAGACCAGCAACATGGAGCACCCCCCGCTTAGAGCCATGTAGCATCCAGTACAGTGCACGCACGAACAACCTGCAGGTGGGAAACTGGACAGGGCTGGATTACTGGAGGCATGAGGACCGGCACACGACCAACACATGGGACATGTCACGTAGCAGACGGAAACGCAGCACCGCCCACCGTCACGAACAAGTGAACAATGTGCACACGGACATGAACAACAGACTCACACCCCACATGACCCATCACAGACATAGCAACACCCGAGGAGCCACGTCTGCATACACAAGCCACACTGAAAATAGTACCACACGGCAGCCACTGTGCAACTCATCACACACAACCGAAACACCATTGAAGTCCTGTCCATGTAGCCCCTACTGCCTGTCAACCACACACCCCACAACTACGCCTATGTAAGACAAACAACACTAGACGCAACAGAGCGGAACAACAGAAATGCACACGAACACCACTGAACCCATCAAACACACAGACACACCATGCACATACAACATACCATCCATCCCATCCGTCAGCCCCAGTCTCATTAAAGGCATGTCATCCGCACAGCTGCCACACATACAGCAGTCACGCTAAGATACATGCCCATGACCAACCATGTGCCAGAAGTCAATGAAGCGCACGACACACTGTGAGCAACAACACACAACATGGGCCACACCCCCCACGAGCACTGCAGTGATGCACATGGCACAGGGCAGCACGCACACCAAGGAGATGGGACAACTGCAATACGTTGGCTTTCACACACAACCATCACTCACTCATAACAATGCGTCCAATGCCATGTCCAGTAATCACAACAGACAGCAAATATGCAGGCCATGTCAAGCATGCACACACCTCAGACCATGCACTGTCATGCTGCCACAACACATGTCACGTTCGGCACCCATGGCTCACAGCATGTACCCCAAAAGCATATTCCCTCCCAAATGAGAATCTGGGGCATGGCCCCCATGTTGCCATATGCGTTCCTAAGCGTTCCATTTGAACCCCAAAAGCATATTCCCTCCCAAATGCGAATCTGGGGCATGGCCCCCATGTTGCCATATGCGTTCCTAAGCGTTCCATTTGAACCCCAAAAGCATATTCCCTCCCAAATGCGAATCTGGGGCATGGCCCCCATGTTGCCATATGCGTTCCTAAGCGTTCCATTTGAACCCCAAAAGCATATTCCCTCCCAAATGCGAATCTGGGGCATGGCCCCCATGTTGCCATATGCGTTCCTAAGCGTTACATTTGAACCCCAAAAGCATATTCCCTCCCAAATGCGAATCTGGGGCATGGCCCCCATGTTGCCATATGCGTTCCTAAGCGTTCCATTTGAACCCCAAAAGCATATTCCCTCCCAAATGCGAATCTGGGGCATGGCCCCCATGTTGCCATATGCGTTCCTAAGCGTTCCATTTGAACCCCAAAAGCATATTCCCTCCCAAATGCGAATCTGGGGCATGGCCCCCATGTTGCCATATGCGTTCCTAAGCGTTCCATTTGAACCCCAAAAGCAAAGTACAAACCAGACCCAGGATGGGCCAGGAGCCCGCATACACCAGAGTCACAATGAGTAGGGGCACAGCAACACACCCATCGGCATGGCCAATCCGTCCCATGCCACATGTGCACAGCACACAGTCCCATTGCCAAGCACACACAACTACAAATGCCACAGCCACACACACGCCTCCGGGAAACCCATGTACGAGATTGCACGAACTGCCAATGTCAGACGACAAATACATACTTCGCCAGGTGCAACACAATAACAAATCTCATTCTCTCCACAGGTGACGAACTGCCGGATGCTGGGGATGGAGACAGCAGCCAGCACAGCCAGCCCACAAGCCCCCAACGAGGACACACGGATGTGGAGGATCTCACCTCCTCTTCGGACACGGACCACCAAGCAGGCCCATCTGGTGTGGCAGGGCCCAGCCGCTCCCCAGGACCCCTCCTACCCACCAACCCATCATCCAGGGCTGCTGAACAGTCCCAGCCCCCTGCTGCCACTGTCGTTGCGGCCACACCCACGGTCATTGCGGCCACACCCACGGTCATTGCGGCCACTACCACTGCCGCAACCGCCACCATCGCCGCACCGACCACCACCGCCGCCACCACCACCACGTCTTCGCTGGCACCAGCCCCAGCGCAGGTGGTGGCCCGGCCGACTGGATCCACCCTGGGAGCCACAGCGAGGACCGTGGTGAGCAATGTGGCTAGTGGGCAGGCCGGTGGCAGCAGGACTGGTAGGAGGAGCAGGGTCAGGGAAACGCCAGCCTCCCCTGGGAGCCATGCCCTGCCTCAAATGGCCAGAGTCCTTGGGGCCTATGAGGAGGCCCAAGAACAATGGGTCAGGTCTGCTTCAGACACGCGGGAGGTGCTGGGGGTGCTGAGGTCCATGGACGCCCGTATAGGTCAACTCGTGGACCTCATGGGCCAGCTGGTGGTGGCGGTGAGGACACGGCCAGGGATAGCAGCTCCCCTCCGCCACCACCTGCCGGGGCGCAGGGTCGAGCAGCAGTGTCCAGTTCCCCTGCGTCCACAGCCAGTGAGCACACCTCAACCACCAGCATGTCGCAAGCAGGCACCCCCCTCGCAAACGTGGAAGGGGCCGTCCGAAGAGGAAACAGATCTCCCGGGAGGACTTCGCACGCTCCAGTCGCAAGTGAGGCAGCCAGCCAGCCTTCCGCCAGCCTTCCTTGACCAGCCACTGCATTGACTTGGACTACGATCCCACTCCACACAGCCATCTGGATGGCATGTGTGTGTTGGACTATGGACATAGAACCAGTGGGTACACCCTGAGCAACACGCAGCCATGACCGACAGCTCATTGTCACAGCACGCACCACTTTTGTCATCACCTTACACACAATCACATGTCACAGTTTGTAATAAATGCACCTTTTTCTCTAACTGCTGTTTGTGCCCTGTGTTTTATTTGTACGGAATACAACGGCCACCTTGGGCGGAAAGGCACCTGATGCGTGGCATGGCAATGGAATCCGGAGGGCCTGTAGGGACCTAGGGGTGGGAAACAGAACAGGAGCACATTCAATGAGTGTGTCACACACCCATCACACAGTACATGTCAACAACTACAAGCAATGTACACACATCGCACGGAGCAATAGGGCACAATGCCACAGTCACCAACAGTGGCATACTACCCTGGCCATGGAGCGTTGACACACAGCACGTAGTGAACAAACGGCCACCCTGACACAGCACACACACACCTGCACAGATACAGCCACATCAGCCGTCGTACATGGACACTCACCGTCAAGTGAAGTAGCGGGCGATGAGCTGCTGCCGCACATTCCCAGCTTCCTCCTCTCCGCTGTCCTCCTCACTCAAGCTGTCCTGGTCTGCGGGCTGGGGCCCTGGTTGATCTCCGTCATCCACAATGAGGGGGATCTGCTTCCGAATGGCCAGATTGTGCAGCATGCAGCACGCCACCACTATCTGGCACACCTTCTGTGGGGAGTACGCCAGTGCACCCCCGGTGCGGTCCAGGCACCTGAACCTGGACTTGAGGAGGCCAAAGGTACGCTCGACCACACGTCTGGTCCTCCCATGTGCCTCATTGTATCGATCATCTGCTGGGGTGCGAGGATTCCTCAATGGACTGAGCAGCCATGCCCCATTCGGGTACGCAGAGTCACCTGGGTGTGAGGGACACAGAGAACCGTTGCTATTCCAACTGGACAGGGGACAGCATCGCACAACCAGCACGCTACACCACTCCACATACTCACCGACAATACAGCCGCGATCCTGTTGCAGATTGGACATCAGCCGTGGCAAGATGCTGTTGCGCATTATGTGTGCGTCATGGGCCGAGCCTGGGAACTTTGCACACACGTGGGTGATCACCATGTCCGCAAGGCACACCACTTGCACATTCAGGGAGTGCGTGTGCTTCCTGTTGCGGTACAGGCGCTCAGTGGCCTGTGGTGGAACAAGGCCAACATGTGTGCAGTCAATGGCTCCAACGACGTGTGGGATTCTGCCAAGGGCATAGAATGCACCCTTCACTGCCGCCAATTCATGAGCCCTGGGGAAGCGGATGTACCTGTTTCGGTACAGCATCATGGCTGCCAGTACATCCCTCAGCACCTTGCTGAACATGGGCTGGGACATCCCTCCTCCACTGCCCACTGTGTGCTGGAATGACCCAGTGGCGAAGAAATGCAGGGCAGCCATCACCTTAGCCGTGGGGGTGAATGCTGTTGGATACACCCTGCGGGGACGGAGATGGGGTTCTAACATGGCACACAGTCGATGCAGGGTTGGCCTGTCCAGCCGAAACTTCCTAATAACCTCTGTATCGTCCATGTCCACCAGCAATTGGTATGGGCGGTCAATGTTCGGTCTCCGCCTAGGGAAATTGCAGAGGACACATGTCAAAGCAACACAACACATAGCAATTTTGCATACACATCACTGACATGACTGAGCAAGCACATGAGCCACAGCCCAGCTGTCAAGCTGGGACGGCACGGCCACAATACACTTACACAGGTCTCCCAACAATGGCAATGGCTAGTGAGACATACCACTGCCATGTGCATGCACATGGGGATCTAGGCCCCAATGACTTGCGGGGCGTGCTGATGGGGACTGACTGCATATTCGTCAAGCGGCAACGCCACGGCAACATGAGTGTCTGCTGAGCATGGAACTGCTTCCGAGGCTGGATGAGTATGGCACACGACGACGACGATGTGGGCACAGGCTGAGCGGCCAATACAAGTGGGACCTGTGGCACGAGGGGATATGAGACAGTAGTAGGTGTCAGCACTGCACCCTATGTACAGCACTGTACGGATCACACCTCCCGAAACATTGACAGGTGTCCACATTGACAGCCCCATGCCAAGACGGCTGTGTGCTTGCAGTCACACGTCACAGGTGAGAGGTTACATTGCACGTGCCAGGTGGCAGACGTACATAGTGGGAGCTGGCATGTGTGTGCATGTGTCTCCTGTTCAGGATCCACCAGATGGGCGCTGACTCTGTACTGACCATTGGACACAGCATGTTCCGTGGAAGGCTTGTGTGTGTGGGATGGTGGCACTGGATGTGCCTCCGTTGGGTGGGGGGCCATGCACAGGGCGGGTACGTCGATGATTGCGCATTGTTGGTCACGGTGGGTGCACCAACTAAGATGTGTTGCCCTGTGTTCAATTCCTATGTCCGCATGATGATGGACTGTGGATGTGGGCAGACTACACATTGGTCGATGTGCTGTCTATATGCATGTGCCTTCACACCAGGCACAGCTGCCCCTGCACATGTGACCCCTGCTGGACTCGCTGCTGGGTCTGTGGAGCTGATGCACCTTCTGTGCGTGGGGCGGACAGCTCTCCTCACTTCCCTCATTGCGCATGTCATGTCTTTGCCGCAGGTGACATGGATCATGGAGGGCCCACATGTACGCGTGGGTAGGCTACACATGATTGTTCACTGGTCGCCACCCCCAGTCAGTGTTTCGAATGGGAAGGTTGTCGTGCTGGTGGTATGTTCGATGTGGCGGATGGGCGGGCCTAGGTGCGGGCTTACATTCCGGACATGGGGGGGTAGTTGGATTGGCGACTAGTTGCAGTACGCACGGGACACGTCTCTTCCTTTCCACATCTGGGTCATCCCTTGTACTAACTGACAGTGATACAGTCATCTTCGCCCCAGCCCTCATGTCCTCCCCTCACCCCCCAATATGCATGCTCACCTGCGAGGCTAGCGCTTGCACAGGCAGCCCCAAGCTCGCACCAGAGAGGGCAAGGAGTGTATGTGTGGGTCCAGTTGCACGAGTGGGCTGTCTCAGGGTATGATGTGTGGCGGGACGCCGTCCACCTGCGTGGTGCCCCAAATGGAGACCCGGCCTGCATGGACTATGCATCACAGTCTTCGCCTTCCGGATCCGCCACCTGCGACACCCAGTGGCTGTGGCTGCCCTTGCGGCCAGGCCGCGTCCGTCTGTGGCTGATGGCCCACACATTCACTCTTTGGCCTCTCTGGGGAGGGCTCAGGGGTGGTGGCACACGCGCTTGCACTTAGTCGCAATGGCATGTGGCGTGGTTGGTATGATGGGCAATGGATGGGATGGTGCGAGCCACCTCCCGTGACGTCAGTGCTGCTCGTGCTGTGGTGCGTCCCCCTACACTTCCATTTGACTTTTTGCCATGCTAGACGTTGAGGTTCTATTGCCTGCGTGATATGACCAGGAGGAGCGCGAGGAGACCTCTCACACACCATGCTCCACTGCCATCCCGTGCCCTGTATCGCCTGTGCGGATTGACTATGTTGGGGTTACACCTGGTCGACTGGGGCTGTGTGTGCCTTGTCAAGGGGCATGGCGGGCGCACAACAGGATCCAGCTTGTCCACAGAGGGTGGGCTGAGGTGCGCCAGGTACCGCTTTGTACGTGTGCCCGGCTGCTGTGCACACACGTGTTCACTCCCCCCGACAGGTGTCCTCTCACGATGCCCAGGGAAGCGGTGGTGTACTGTTCATGACCCCTCCCAACACGGCGTGCTCCAACTTGGCATGTGCGCATCTACCCGTCGCACCCACCCACCTGAGCACTGCGTCCATACGAATTCACACGACACATGTGTGTCTTCCACAGTAGTGCTACTCATTTGCGTTGACATCCAATACCAGTGGACTACATGGTCATGTCACGACTGCCGTGTACTTCACATACTCTCATCCTCTCTCATTCGTACTTGTGAAATGAGTCAGCGGAGACAGTTTTGGTTTCAAACATTATATTGAGTCTTCTGTCCTCTGTGATGCAGTATAGTGGACACTACTGGCAGCGGAATACATGTTGAGGATATACTGAGCATGATTGCAAATGGGATAGGGTGTGGGGTTACATGTGATTGGCTGTTGCATGTGGGATGTGGGCTTCAGAGTGACATCTGCTTGGCCAAGGCTGTGCTAATGTACATTTACGTATAGCTGCGGAGCTGCGGACTTTGACACAGACGGTATACATGTAGCCTACCAGACCGCTTGGCATCATGGGCACAGTCCATCTCAGTTCCATGTGACAGGTTTGCTGCGGTTGTTCCTCATGCACGCGTGCATGTGAGATGACATCAGGGCATGTGCTTGCGTGCATGCAGCGGCGTGCCACTTGTTGTTGCACTGTGGTGGTTACTGGACATGTCACAGTCACTGGGGTCGTGTTGTTGTTGTATGCACTTGTCGTCCATGCAAAGGTCCTGGTATGGGATTCCCGGGGCGGGGGTGGGAGGGGTGCAGCACCCACAGACTCCAGGCGACCTATTCATGTCCACTGAGCGGTGTGTGTGTCCATGTGCGCTGGATCCATGTCGTGTCCTGGTTGTTCGTGCAGTTCCGTCCATGTGGGTGCGATACACAGAGCCCATGCCACTGCCTCCCACGATGCATGCGGTGTTCCTGGATGTGATGGGGAACAGTGTGCATGTCCCGGTCATATCCGATGTCATGGCGATGTCGTTGATGGTGTGGTTACCGTTGCCGGTCGTTTGGTATGGCTGTTGTGGTGGTGACTGGCCAGTCCGTGCGGAAGCTAAGCATGGGTGCGGGGTTGGACATCATAGGTCACTCGGGGAACCTGCGTTGTGGTCTGACGTATTTACAGG